>CM038796.1:79213717-79261737 GCA_021764765.1 Vicia sativa | reverse complement strand
GTCTTCAAAAACTATGATGAAATTTGAAGTGAATATAAGTCTTCAAAAATCTTATGAAATTGAAGAACATACATCTTAAGATAATCTAATGAAATTTGAAGTGAATATAAGTCTTCAAAAATCATGAAATTTGAAGTGAATATAAGTCTTCAAAAATCTTATGAAAATTGAAGTGAATATACATCTTAAGATAATCTAATGAAATTTGAAGTGAATATAAGTCTTCAAAAATCTGATGAAATTTGAAGTGAATATAAGTCTTCAAAAATCTTATGAAAATTGAAGTGAATATACATCTTAAGATAATCTAATGAAATTTGAAGTGAATATAAGTCTTCAAAAATCTGATGAAATTTGAAGTGAATATAAGTCTTCAAAAATCTTATGAAAATTGAAGTGAATATACATCTTAAGATAATCTAATGAAATTTGAAGTGAATATAAGTCTTCAAAAATCTTATGAAATTTGAAGTGAATATAAGTCTTCAAAAAATCTTATGAAAATTGAAGTGAATATAATCTTAAGATAATCTAATGAAATTTGAAGTGAATATAAGTCTTCAAAAATCTATGAAATTTGAAGTGAATATAAGTCTTCAAAAATCTTATGAAAATTGAAGTGAATATACATCTTAAGATAATCTAATGAAATTTGAAGTGAATATAAGTCTTCAAAAATCTGATGAAATTTGAAGTGAATATAAGTCTTCAAAAATCTTATGAAAATTGAAGTGAATATACATCTTAAGATAATCTAATGAAATTTGAAGTGAATATAAGTCTTCAAAAATCTTATGAAATTTGAAGTGAATATAAGTCTTAAGAAATCTAATGAAATTTGAAGTGAATATAAGTCTTCAAAATCTAATGAAATTTGAAGTGAATATAAGTCTTCAAAAATCTGATGAAATTTGAAGTGAATATAAGTCTTCAAAAATCTTATGAAAATTGAAGTGAATATACATCTTAAGATAATCTAATGAAATTTGAAGTGAATATAAGTCTTCAAAAATCTGATGAAATTTGAAGTGAATATAAGTCTTCAAAAATCTTATGAAAATTGAAGTGAATATACATCTTAAGATAATCTAATGAAATTTGAAGTGAATATAAGTCTTCAAAAATCTGATGAAATTTGAAGTGAATATAAGTCTTCAAAAATCTTATGAAAATTGAAGTGAATATACATCTTAAGATAATCTAATGAAATTTGAAGTGAATATAAGTCTTCAAAAATCTGATGAAATTTGAAGTGAATATAAGTCTTCAAAAATCTTATGAAAATTGAAGTGAATATACATCTTAAGATAATCTAATGAAATTTGAAGTGAATATAAGTCTTCAAAAATCTATGAAATTTGAAGTGAATATAAGTCTTCAAAAATCTTATGAAAATTGAAGTGAATATACATCTTAAGATAATCTAATGAAATTTGAAGTGAATATAAGTCTTCAAAAATCTGATGAAATTTGAAGTGAATATAAGTCTTCAAAAATCTTATGAAAATTGAAGTGAATATACATCTTAAGATAATCTAATGAAATTTGAAGTGAATATAAGTCTTCAAAAATCTGATGAAATTTGAAGTGAATATAAGTCTTCAAAAATCTTATGAAAATTGAAGTGAATATACATCTTAAGATAATCTAATGAAATTTGAAGTGAATATAAGTCTTCAAAAATCTGATGAAATTTGAAGTGAATATAAGTCTTCAAAAATCTTATGAAAATTGAAGTGAATATACATCTTAAGATAATCTAATGAAATTTGAAGTGAATATAAGTCTTCAAAAATCTGATGAAATTTGAAGTGAATATAAGTCTTCAAAAATCTTATGAAAATTGAAGTGAATATACATCTTAAGATAATCTAATGAAATTTGAAGTGAATATAAGTCTTCAAAAATCTGATGAAATTTGAAGTGAATATAAGTCTTCAAAAATCTTATGAAAATTGAAGTGAATATACATCTTAAGATAATCTAATGAAATTTGAAGTGAATATAAGTCTTCAAAATGAAATTTGAAGTGAATATAAGTCTTCAAAAATCTTATGAAATTTGAAGTGAATATAAGTCTTAAGAAATCTAATGAAATTGAAGTGAATATAATCTTAAGATAATCTAATGAAATTTGAAGTGAATATAAGTCTTCAAAAATCTGATGAAATTTGAAGTGAATATAAGTCTTCAAAAATCTTATGAAAATTGAAGTGAATATACATCTTAAGATAATCTAATGAAATTTGAAGTGAATATAAGTCTTCAAAAATCTGATGAAATTTGAAGTGAATATAAGTCTTCAAAAATCTTATGAAAATTGAAGTGAATATACATCTTAAGATAATCTAATGAAATTTGAAGTGAATATAAGTCTTCAAAAATCTGATGAAATTTGAAGTGAATATAAGTCTTCAAAAATCTTATGAAATTTGAAGTGAATATAAGTCTTCAAAAATCTTATGAAAATTGAAGTGAATATCTTAAGATAATCTAATGAAATTTGAAGTGAATATAAGTCTTCAAAAATCTGATGAAATTTGAAGTGAATATAAGTCTTCAAAAATCTTATGAAAATTGAAGTGAATATACATCTTAAGATAATCTAATGAAATTTGAAGTGAATATAAGTCTTCAAAAATCTGATGAAATTTGAAGTGAATATAAGTCTTCAAAAATCTTATGAAAATTGAAGTGAATATACATCTTAAGATAATCTAATGAAATTTGAAGTGAATATAAGTCTTCAAAAATCTGATGAAATTTGAAGTGAATATAAGTCTTCAAAAATCTTATGAAAATTGAAGTGAATATACATCTTAAGATAATCTAATGAAATTTGAAGTGAATATAAGTCTTCAAAAATCTGATGAAATTTGAAGTGAATATAAGTCTTCAAAAATCTTATGAAAATTGAAGTGAATATACATCTTAAGATAATCTAATGAAATTTGAAGTGAATATAAGTCAAAATCTAATGAAATTTGAAGTGAATATAAGTCTTCAAAAATCTGATGAAATTTGAAGTGAATATAAGTCTTCAAAAATCTTATGAAAATTGAAGTGAATATACATCTTAAGATAATCTAATGAAATTTGAAGTGAATATAAGTCTTCAAAAATCTGATGAAATTTGAAGTGAATATAAGTCTTCAAAAATCTTATGAAATTGAAGTGAATATACATCTTAAGATAATCTAATGAAATTTGAAGTGAATATAAGTCTTCAAAAATCTGATGAAATTTGAAGTGAATATAAGTCTTCAAAAATCTTATGAAATTTGAAGTGAATATAAGTCTTAAAAAATCTAATGAAATTGAAGTGAATATAATCTTAAAAATCTAATGAAATTTGAAGTGAATATAAGTCTTCAAAAATCTGATGAAATTTGAAGTGAATATAAGTCTTCAAAAATCTTATGAAAATTGAAGTGAATACATCTTAAGATAATCTAATGAAATTTGAAGTGAATATAAGTCTTCAAAAATCTGATGAAATTTGAAGTGAATATAAGTCTTCAAAAATCTTATGAAAATTGAAGTGAATATACATCTTAAGATAATCTAATGAAATTTGAAGTGAATATAAGTCTTCAAAAATCTGATGAAATTTGAAGTGAATATAAGTCTTCAAAAATCTTATGAAAATTGAAGTGAATATACATCTTAAGATAATCTAATGAAATTTGAAGTGAATATAAGTCTTCAAAAAATGATGAAATTTGAAGTGAATATAAGTCTTCAAAAATCTTATGAAAATTGAAGTGAATATACATCTTAAGATAATCTAATGAAATTTGAAGTGAATATAAGTCTTCAAAAATCTGATGAAATTTGAAGTGAATATAAGTCTTCAAAAATCTTATGAAAATTGAAGTGAATATACATCTTAAGATAATCTAATGAAATTTGAAGTGAATATAAGTCTTCAAAAATCTGATGAAATTTGAAGTGAATATAAGTCTTCAAAAATCTTATGAAAATTGAAGTGAATATACATCTTAAGATAATCTAATGAAATTTGAAGTGAATATAAGTCTTCAAAAATCTATGAAATTTGAAGTGAATATAAGTCTTCAAAAATCTGATGAAATTTGAAGTGAATATAAGTCTTCAAAAATCTTATGAAAATTGAAGTGAATATACATCTTAAGATAATCTAATGAAATTTGAAGTGAATATAAGTCTTCAAAAATCTGATGAAATTTGAAGTGAATATAAGTCTTCAAAAATCTTATGAAAATTGAAGTGAATATACATCTTAAGATAATCTAATGAAATTTGAAGTGAATATAAGTCTTCAAAAATCTGATGAAATTTGAAGTGAATATAAGTCTTCAAAAATCTTATGAAAATTGAAGTGAATATACATCTTAAGATAATCTAATGAAATTTGAAGTGAATATAAGTCTTCAAAAATCTGATGAAATTTGAAGTGAATATAAGTCTTCAAAAATCTTATGAAAATTGAAGTGAATATACATCTTAAGATAATCTAATGAAATTTGAAGTGAATATAAGTCTTCAAAAATCTGATGAAATTTGAAGTGAATATAAGTCTTCAAAAATCTTATGAAAATTGAAGTGAATATACATCTTAAGATAATCTAATGAAATTTGAAGTGAATATAAGTCTTCAAAAATCTGATGAAATTTGAAGTGAATATAAGTCTTCAAAAATCTTATGAAAATTGAAGTGAATATACATCTTAAGATAATCTAATGAAATTTGAAGTGAATATAAGTCTTCAAAAATCTGATGAAATTTGAAGTGAATATAAGTCTTCAAAAATCTTATGAAAATTGAAGTGAATATACATCTTAAGATAATCTAATGAAATTTGAAGTGAATATAAGTCTTCAAAAATCTGATGAAATTTGAAGTGAATATAAGTCTTCAAAAATCTTATGAAAATTGAAGTGAATATACATCTTAAGATAATCTAATGAAATTTGAAGTGAATATAAGTCTTCAAAAATCTGATGAAATTTGAAGTGAATATAAGTCTTCAAAAATCTTATGAAAATTGAAGTGAATATACATCTTAAGATAATCTAATGAAATTTGAAGTGAATATAAGTCTTCAAAAATCTGATGAAATTTGAAGTGAATATAAGTCTTCAAAAATCTTATGAAATTTGAAGTGAATATAATCTTAAGATAATCTAATGAAATTTGAAGTGAATATAATCTTAAAAATCTAATGAAATTTGAAGTGAATATAAGTCTTCAAAAATCTTATGAAATTTGAAGTGAATATAAGTCTTCAAAAATCTTATGAAAATTGAAGTGAATATACATCTTAAGATAATCTAATGAAATTTGAAGTGAATATAAGTCTTCAAAAATCTGATGAAATTTGAAGTGAATATAAGTCTTCAAAAATCTTATGAAAATTGAAGTGAATATACATCTTAAGATAATCTAATGAAATTTGAAGTGAATATAAGTCTTCAAAAATCTGATGAAATTTGAAGTGAATATAAGTCTTCAAAAATCTTATGAAAATTGAAGTGAATATACATCTTAAGATAATCTAATGAAATTTGAAGTGAATATAAGTCTTCAAAAATCTGATGAAATTTGAAGTGAATATAAGTCTTCAAAAATCTGATGAAATTTGAAGTGAATATAAGTCTTCAAAAATCTTATGAAAATTGAAGTGAATATACATCTTAAGATAATCTAATGAAATTTGAAGTGAATATAAGTCTTCAAAAATCTGATGAAATTTGAAGTGAATATAAGTCTTCAAAAATCTTATGAAAATTGAAGTGAATACAAGTCTTCAGAAAATCTGATGAAATTTGAAGTGAATATAAGTCTTCAGAAAATCTGATGAAATTTGAAGTGAATATAAGTCTTCAAAAAATCTATCGAAATTTGAAGTGAATATAAGTCTTCAGAAAATCTGATGAAATTTGAAGTGAATATAAGTCTTCAGAAAATCTGATGAAATTTGAAGTGAATATAAGTCTTCAGAAAATCTTATGAAATTTGAAGTGAATATAAGTCTTCAAAAATCTAATGAAATTTGAAGTGAATATAAGTCTTCAAAAATCTAATGAAATTTGAAGTGAATATAAGTCTTCAAAAATCTTATGAAAATTGAAGTGAATATACATCTTAAGATAATCTAATGAAATTTGAAGTGAATATAAGTCTTCAAAAATCTGATGAAATTTGAAGTGAATATAAGTCTTCAAAAATCTTATGAAAATTGAAGTGAATATACATCTTAAGATAATCTAATGAAATTTGAAGTGAATATAAGTCTTCAAAAATCTGATGAAATTTGAAGTGAATATAAGTCTTCAAAAATCTTATGAAAATTGAAGTGAATATACATCTTAAGATAATCTAATGAAATTTGAAGTGAATATAAGTCTTCAAAAATCTGATGAAATTTGAAGTGAATATAAGTCTTCAAAAATCTTATGAAAATTGAAGTGAATATACATCTTAAGATAATCTAATGAAATTTGAAGTGAATATAAGTCTTCAAAAATCTGATGAAATTTGAAGTGAATATAAGTCTTCAAAAATCTTATGAAAATTGAAGTGAATATACATCTTAAGATAATCTAATGAAATTTGAAGTGAATATAAGTCTTCAAAAATCTGATGAAATTTGAAGTGAATATAAGTCTTCAAAAATCTGATGAAATTTGAAGTGAATATAAGTCTTCAAAAATCTTATGAAAATTGAAGTGAATATACATCTTAAGATAATCTAATGAAATTTGAAGTGAATATAAGTCTTCAAAAATCTATGAAATTTGAAGTGAATATAAGTCTTCAAAAATCTTATGAAAATTGAAGTGAATATACATCTTAAGATAATCTAATGAAATTTGAAGTGAATATAAGTCTTCAAAAATCTGATGAAATTTGAAGTGAATATAAGTCTTCAAAAATCTTATGAAAATTGAAGTGAATATACATCTTAAGATAATCTAATGAAATTTGAAGTGAATATAAGTCTTCAAAAATCATGAAATTTGAAGTGAATATAAGTCTTCAAAAATCTTATGAAAATTGAAGTGAATATACATCTTAAGATAATCTAATGAAATTTGAAGTGAATATAAGTCTTCAAAAATCTGATGAAATTTGAAGTGAATATAAGTCTTCAAAAATCTTATGAAAATTGAAGTGAATATACATCTTAAGATAATCTAATGAAATTTGAAGTGAATATAAGTCTTCAAAAATCTGATGAAATTTGAAGTGAATATAAGTCTTCAAAAATCTTATGAAAATTGAAGTGAATATACATCTTAAGATAATCTAATGAAATTTGAAGTGAATATAAGTCTTCAAAATCTATGAAATTTGAAGTGAATATAAGTCTTCAAAAATCTTATGAAATTTGAAGTGAATATAAGTCTTCAAAAATCTTATGAAAATTGAAGTGAATATACATCTTAAGATAATCTAATGAAATTTGAAGTGAATATAAGTCTTCAAAAATCTGATGAAATTTGAAGTGAATATAAGTCTTCAAAAATCTTATGAAAATTGAAGTGAATATACATCTTAAGATAATCTAATGAAATTTGAAGTGAATATAAGTCTTCAAAAATCTGATGAAATTTGAAGTGAATATAAGTCTTCAAAAATCTTATGAAAATTGAAGTGAATATACATCTTAAGATAATCTAATGAAATTTGAAGTGAATATAAGTCTTCAAAAATCTGATGAAATTTGAAGTGAATATAAGTCTTCAAAAATCTTATGAAAATTGAAGTGAATATACATCTTAAGATAATCTAATGAAATTTGAAGTGAATATAAGTCTTCAAAAATCTGATGAAATTTGAAGTGAATATAAGTCTTCAAAAATCTTATGAAAATTGAAGTGAATATACATCTTAAGATAATCTAATGAAATTTGAAGTGAATATAAGTCTTCAAAAATCTGATGAAATTTGAAGTGAATATAAGTCTTCAAAAATCTTATGAAAATTGAAGTGAATATACATCTTAAGATAATCTAATGAAATTTGAAGTGAATATAAGTCTTCAAAAATCTGATGAAATTTGAAGTGAATATAAGTCTTCAAAAATCTTATGAAAATTGAAGTGAATATACATCTTAAGATAATCTAATGAAATTTGAAGTGAATATAAGTCTTCAAAAATCTGATGAAATTTGAAGTGAATATAAGTCTTCAAAAATCTTATGAAAATTGAAGTGAATATACATCTTAAGATAATCTAATGAAATTTGAAGTGAATATAAGTCTTCAAAAATCTGATGAAATTTGAAGTGAATATAAGTCTTCAAAAATCTTATGAAAATTGAAGTGAATATACATCTTAAGATAATCTAATGAAATTTGAAGTGAATATAAGTCTTCAAAAATCTGATGAAATTTGAAGTGAATATAAGTCTTCAAAAATCTTATGAAAATTGAAGTGAATATACATCTTAAGATAATCTAATGAAATTTGAAGTGAATATAAGTCTTCAAAAATCTATGAAATTTGAAGTGAATATAAGTCTTCAAAATGAAATTTGAAGTGAATATAAGTCTTCAAAAATCTTATGAAAATTGAAGTGAATATACATCTTAAGATAATCTAATGAAATTTGAAGTGAATATAAGTCTTCAAAAATCTGATGAAATTTGAAGTGAATATAAGTCTTCAAAAATCTTATGAAAATTGAAGTGAATATACATCTTAAGATAATCTAATGAAATTTGAAGTGAATATAAGTCTTCAAAAATCTGATGAAATTTGAAGTGAATATAAGTCTTCAAAAATCTTATGAAATTTGAAGTGAATATAAGTCTTAAAAATCTAATGAAAATTGAAGTGAATATACATCTTAAGATAATCTAATGAAATTTGAAGTGAATATAAGTCTTCAAAAATCTGATGAAATTTGAAGTGAATATAAGTCTTCAAAAATCTTATGAAAATTGAAGTGAATATACATCTTAAGATAATCTAATGAAATTTGAAGTGAATATAAGTCTTCAAAAATCTGATGAAATTTGAAGTGAATATAAGTCTTCAAAAATCTTATGAAAATTGAAGTGAATATACATCTTAAGATAATCTAATGAAATTTGAAGTGAATATAAGTCTTCAAAAATCTGATGAAATTTGAAGTGAATATAAGTCTTCAAAAATCTTATGAAAATTGAAGTGAATATACATCTTAAGATAATCTAATGAAATTTGAAGTGAATATAAGTCTTCAAAAATCTGATGAAATTTGAAGTGAATATAAGTCTTCAAAAATCTTATGAAATTGAAGTGAATATACATCTTAAGATAATCTAATGAAATTTGAAGTGAATATAAGTCTTAAAAATCTAATGAAATTTGAAGTGAATATAAGTCTTCAAAAATCTGATGAAATTTGAAGTGAATATAAGTCTTCAAAAATCTTATGAAAATTGAAGTGAATATACATCTTAAGATAATCTAATGAAATTTGAAGTGAATATAAGTCTTCAAAAATCTGATGAAATTTGAAGTGAATATAAGTCTTCAAAAATCTTATGAAAATTGAAGTGAATATACATCTTAAGATAATCTAATGAAATTTGAAGTGAATATAAGTCTTCAAAAATCTGATGAAATTTGAAGTGAATATAAGTCTTCAAAAATCTTATGAAATTTGAAGTGAATATAAGTCTTCAAAAAATCTAATGAAATTGAAGTGAATATAAGTCTTAAGAAATCTAATGAAATTTGAAGTGAATATAAGTCTTCAAAAATCTGATGAAATTTGAAGTGAATATAAGTCTTCAAAAATCTTATGAAAATTGAAGTGAATATACATCTTAAGATAATCTAATGAAATTTGAAGTGAATATAAGTCTTCAAAAATCTGATGAAATTTGAAGTGAATATAAGTCTTCAAAAATCTTATGAAAATTGAAGTGAATATACATCTTAAGATAATCTAATGAAATTTGAAGTGAATATAAGTCTTCAAAAATCTGATGAAATTTGAAGTGAATATAAGTCTTCAAAAATCTTATGAAAATTGAAGTGAATATACATCTTAAGATAATCTAATGAAATTTGAAGTGAATATAAGTCTTCAAAAATCTGATGAAATTTGAAGTGAATATAAGTCTTCAAAAATCTTATGAAAATTGAAGTGAATATACATCTTAAGATAATCTAATGAAATTTGAAGTGAATATAAGTCTTCAAAAAATGATGAAATTTGAAGTGAATATAAGTCTTCAAAAATCTTATGAAAATTGAAGTGAATATACATCTTAAGATAATCTAATGAAATTTGAAGTGAATATAAGTCTTCAAAAATCTGATGAAATTTGAAGTGAATATAAGTCTTCAAAAATCTTATGAAATTGAAGTGAATATACATCTTAAGATAATCTAATGAAATTTGAAGTGAATATAAGTCTTCAAAAATCTGATGAAATTTGAAGTGAATATAAGTCTTCAAAAATCTGATGAAATTTGAAGTGAATATAAGTCTTCAAAAATCTTATGAAAATTGAAGTGAATATACATCTTAAGATAATCTAATGAAATTTGAAGTGAATATAAGTCTTCAAAAATCTGATGAAATTTGAAGTGAATATAAGTCTTCAAAAATCTTATGAAAATTGAAGTGAATATACATCTTAAGATAATCTAATGAAATTTGAAGTGAATATAAGTCTTCAAAAATCTGATGAAATTTGAAGTGAATATAAGTCTTCAAAAATCTTATGAAAATTGAAGTGAATATACATCTTAAGATAATCTAATGAAATTTGAAGTGAATATAAGTCTTCAAAAATCTGATGAAATTTGAAGTGAATATAAGTCTTCAAAAATCTTATGAAAATTGAAGTGAATATACATCTTAAGATAATCTAATGAAATTTGAAGTGAATATAAGTCTTCAAAAATCTGATGAAATTTGAAGTGAATATAAGTCTTCAAAAATCTTATGAAAATTGAAGTGAATATACATCTTAAGATAATCTAATGAAATTTGAAGTGAATATAAGTCTTCAAAAATCTGATGAAATTTGAAGTGAATATAAGTCTTCAAAAATCTTATGAAAATTGAAGTGAATATACATCTTAAGATAATCTAATGAAATTTGAAGTGAATATAAGTCTTCAAAAATCTGATGAAATTTGAAGTGAATATAAGTCTTCAAAAATCTTATGAAAATTGAAGTGAATATACATCTTAAGATAATCTAATGAAATTTGAAGTGAATATAAGTCTTCAAAAATCTGATGAAATTTGAAGTGAATATAAGTCTTCAAAAATCTTATGAAAATTGAAGTGAATATACATCTTAAGATAATCTAATGAAATTTGAAGTGAATATAAGTCTTCAAAAATCTGATGAAATTTGAAGTGAATATAAGTCTTCAAAAATCTTATGAAAATTGAAGTGAATATACATCTTAAGATAATCTAATGAAATTTGAAGTGAATATAAGTCTTCAAAAATCTGATGAAATTTGAAGTGAATATAAGTCTTCAAAAATCTTATGAAAATTGAAGTGAATATACATCTTAAGATAATCTAATGAAATTTGAAGTGAATATAAGTCTTCAAAAATCTGATGAAATTTGAAGTGAATATAAGTCTTCAAAAATCTTATGAAAATTGAAGTGAATATACATCTTAAGATAATCTAATGAAATTTGAAGTGAATATAAGTCTTCAAAAATCTGATGAAATTTGAAGTGAATATAAGTCTTCAAAAATCTTATGAAAATTGAAGTGAATATACATCTTAAGATAATCTAATGAAATTTGAAGTGAATATAAGTCTTCAAAAATCTGATGAAATTTGAAGTGAATATAAGTCTTCAAAAATCTTATGAAAATTGAAGTGAATATACATCTTAAGATAATCTAATGAAATTTGAAGTGAATATAAGTCTTCAAAAATCTGATGAAATTTGAAGTGAATATAAGTCTTCAAAAATCTTATGAAAATTGAAGTGAATATACATCTTAAGATAATCTAATGAAATTTGAAGTGAATATAAGTCTTCAAAAAATCTGATGAAATTTGAAGTGAATATAAGTCTTCAAAAATCTTATGAAAATTGAAGTGAATATACATCTTAAGATAATCTAATGAAATTTGAAGTGAATATAAGTCTTCAAAAAATCTGATGAAATTTGAAGTGAATATAAGTCTTCAAAAATCTGATGAAATTTGAAGTGAATATAAGTCTTCAAAAATCTTATGAAAATTGAAGTGAACATACATCTTAAGATAATCTAATGAAATTTGAAGTGAATATAAGTCTTCAAAAATCTGATGAAATTTGAAGTGAATATAAGTCTTCAAAAATCTTATGAAAATTGAAGTGAATATACATCTTAAGATAATCTAATGAAATTTGAAGTGAATATAAGTCTTCAAAAATCTGATGAAATTTGAAGTGAATATAAGTCTTCAAAAATCTTATGAAAATTGAAGTGAATATACATCTTAAGATAATCTAATGAAATTTGAAGTGAATATAAGTCTTCAAAAATCTGATGAAATTTGAAGTGAATATAAGTCTTCAAAAATCTTATGAAAATTGAAGTGAATATACATCTTAAGATAATCTAATGAAATTTGAAGTGAATATAAGTCTTCAAAAATCTGATGAAATTTGAAGTGAATATAAGTCTTCAAAAATCTTATGAAAATTGAAGTGAATATACATCTTAAGATAATCTAATGAAATTTGAAGTGAATATAAGTCTTCAAAAATCTAATGAAATTTGAAGTGAATATAAGTCTTCAAAAATGATGAAATTTGAAGTGAATATAAGTCTTCAAAAATCTTATGAAAATTGAAGTGAATATACATCTTAAGATAATCTAATGAAATTTGAAGTGAATATAAGTCTTCAAAAAATCTGATTAAATTTGAAGTGAATATAAGTCTTCAAAAAGTCTTATGAAAATTGAAGTGAACATATATCTTAAGATAATCTAATGAAATTTGAAGTGAATATAAGTCTTCAGAAAATCTGATGAAACTTGATGTGAATATAAGTCTTCAAAAAATCTTCAAAAAATTGAAGTGAGCATATATCTTAAGATAATCTAATGAAAATTGAAGTGAACATATATCTTAAGATAATCTAATGAAATTTGAAGTGAATATAAGTCTTCAAAAAATCTGATGAAATTTGAAGTGAATATAAGTATTCATAAAATCTTATGAAAATTGAAGTGAATATACATCTTAAGATAATCTAATGAAATTTGAAGTGAATATAAGTCTTCAAAAATCTGATGAAATTTGAAGTGAATATAAGTCTTCAAAAATCTTATGAAAATTGAAGTGAATATACATCTTAAGATAATCTAATGAAATTTGAAGTGAATATAAGTCTTCAAAAATCTGATGAAATTTGAAGTGAATATAAGTCTTCAAAAATCTTATGAAAATTGAAGTGAATATACATCTTAAGATAATCTAATGAAATTTGAAGTGAATATAAGTCTTCAAAAATCTGATGAAATTTGAAGTGAATATAAGTCTTCAAAAATCTTATGAAAATTGAAGTGAATATACATCTTAAGATAATCTAATGAAATTTGAAGTGAATATAAGTCTTCAAAAATCTGATGAAATTTGAAGTGAATATAAGTCTTCAAAAATCTTATGAAAATTGAAGTGAATATACATCTTAAGATAATCTAATGAAATTTGAAGTGAATATAAGTCTTCAAAAATCTGATGAAATTTGAAGTGAATATAAGTCTTCAAAAATCTTATGAAAATTGAAGTGAATATACATCTTAAGATAATCTAATGAAATTTGAAGTGAATATAAGTCTTAAAAAATTTGAAGTGAATATAAGTCTTCAAAAATCTGATGAAATTTGAAGTGAATATAAGTCTTCAAAAATCTTATGAAAATTGAAGTGAATATACATCTTAAGATAATCTAATGAAATTTGAAGTGAATATAAGTCTTCAAAAATCTGATGAAATTTGAAGTGAATATAAGTCTTCAAAAATCTTATGAAAATTGAAGTGAATATACATCTTAAGATAATCTAATGAAATTTGAAGTGAATATAAGTCTTCAAAAATCTGATGAAATTTGAAGTGAATATAAGTCTTCAAAAATCTTATGAAAATTGAAGTGAATATACATCTTAAGATAATCTAATGAAATTTGAAGTGAATATAAGTCTTCAAAAATCTGATGAAATTTGAAGTGAATATAAGTCTTCAAAAATCTTATGAAAATTGAAGTGAATATACATCTTAAGATAATCTAATGAAATTTGAAGTGAATATAAGTCTTCAAAAATCTGATGAAATTTGAAGTGAATATAAGTCTTCAAAAATCTTATGAAAATTGAAGTGAATACATCTTAAGATAATCTAATGAAATTTGAAGTGAATATAAGTCTTCAAAAATCTGATGAAATTTGAAGTGAATATAAGTCTTCAAAAATCTTATGAAAATTGAAGTGAATATACATCTTAAGATAATCTAATGAAATTTGAAGTGAATATAAGTCTTCAAAAATCTGATGAAATTTGAAGTGAATATAAGTCTTCAAAAATCTTATGAAAATTGAAGTGAATATACATCTTAAGATAATCTAATGAAATTTGAAGTGAATATAAGTCTTCAAAAATCTGATGAAATTTGAAGTGAATATAAGTCTTCAAAAATCTTATGAAAATTGAAGTGAATATACATCTTAAGATAATCTAATGAAATTTGAAGTGAATATAAGTCTTCAAAAATCTGATGAAATTTGAAGTGAATATAAGTCTTCAAAAATCTTATGAAAATTGAAGTGAATATACATCTTAAGATAATCTAATGAAATTTGAAGTGAATATAAGTCTTCAAAAATCTGATGAAATTTGAAGTGAATATAAGTCTTCAAAAATCTTATGAAAATTGAAGTGAATATACATCTTAAGATAATCTAATGAAATTTGAAGTGAATATAAGTCTTCAAAAATCTGATGAAATTTGAAGTGAATATAAGTCTTCAAAAATCTTATGAAAATTGAAGTGAATATACATCTTAAGATAATCTAATGAAATTTGAAGTGAATATAAGTCTTCAAAAATCTGATGAAATTTGAAGTGAATATAAGTCTTCAAAAATCTTATGAAAATTGAAGTGAATATACATCTTAAGATAATCTAATGAAATTTGAAGTGAATATAAGTCTTCAAAAATCTGATGAAATTTGAAGTGAATATAAGTCTTCAAAAATCTTATGAAAATTGAAGTGAATATACATCTTAAGATAATCTAATGAAATTTGAAGTGAATATAAGTCTTCAAAAATCTGATGAAATTTGAAGTGAATATAAGTCTTCAAAAATCTTATGAAAATTGAAGTGAATATACATCTTAAGATAATCTAATGAAATTTGAAGTGAATATAAGTCTTCAAAAATCTGATGAAATTTGAAGTGAATATAAGTCTTCAAAAATCTTATGAAATTTGAAGTGAATATAAGTCTTCAAAAAATCTTATGAAAATTGAAGTGAATATACATCTTAAGATAATCTAATGAAATTTGAAGTGAATATAAGTCTTCAAAAATCTGATGAAATTTGAAGTGAATATAAGTCTTCAAAAATCTTATGAAAATTGAAGTGAATATACATCTTAAGATAATCTAATGAAATTTGAAGTGAATATAAGTCTTCAAAAATCTGATGAAATTTGAAGTGAATATAAGTCTTCAAAAATCTTATGAAAATTGAAGTGAATATACATCTTAAGATAATCTAATGAAATTTGAAGTGAATATAAGTCTTCAAAAATCTGATGAAATTTGAAGTGAATATAAGTCTTCAAAAATCTTATGAAAATTGAAGTGAATATACATCTTAAGATAATCTAATGAAATTTGAAGTGAATATAAGTCTTCAAAAATCTGATGAAATTTGAAGTGAATATAAGTCTTCAAAAATCTTATGAAAATTGAAGTGAATATACATCTTAAGATAATCTAATGAAATTTGAAGTGAATATAAGTCTTCAAAAATCTGATGAAATTTGAAGTGAATATAAGTCTTCAAAAATCTTATGAAAATTGAAGTGAATATACATCTTAAGATAATCTAATGAAATTTGAAGTGAATATAAGTCTTCAAAAAATCTGATGAAATTTGAAGTGAATATAAGTCTTCAAAAATCTTATGAAAATTGAAGTGAATATACATCTTAAGATAATCTAATGAAATTTGAAGTGAATATAAGTCTTCAAAAATCTATGAAATTTGAAGTGAATATAAGTCTTCAAAAATCTTATGAAAATTGAAGTGAATATACATCTTAAGATAATCTAATGAAATTTGAAGTGAATATAAGTCTTCAAAAATCTGATGAAATTTGAAGTGAATATAAGTCTTCAAAAATCTTATGAAAATTGAAGTGAATATACATCTTAAGATAATCTAATGAAATTTGAAGTGAATATAAGTCTTCAAAAATCTGATGAAATTTGAAGTGAATATAAGTCTTCAAAAATCTTATGAAAATTGAAGTGAATATACATCTTAAGATAATCTAATGAAATTTGAAGTGAATATAAGTCTTCAAAAATCTGATGAAATTTGAAGTGAATATAAGTCTTCAAAAATCTTATGAAAATTGAAGTGAATATACATCTTAAGATAATCTAATGAAATTTGAAGTGAATATAAGTCTTCAAAAATCTGATGAAATTTGAAGTGAATATAAGTCTTCAAAAATCTTATGAAATTGAAGTGAATATACATCTTAAGATAATCTAATGAAATTTGAAGTGAATATAAGTCTTCAAAAATCTATGAAATTTGAAGTGAATATAAGTCTTCAAAAATCTGATGAAATTTGAAGTGAATATAAGTCTTCAAAAATCTTATGAAAATTGAAGTGAATATACATCTTAAGATAATCTAATGAAATTTGAAGTGAATATAAGTCTTCAAAAATCTGATGAAATTTGAAGTGAATATAAGTCTTCAAAAATCTTATGAAAATTGAAGTGAATATACATCTTAAGATAATCTAATGAAATTTGAAGTGAATATAAGTCTTCAAAAATCTGATGAAATTTGAAGTGAATATAAGTCTTCAAAAATCTTATGAAAATTGAAGTGAATATACATCTTAAGATAATCTAATGAAATTTGAAGTGAATATAAGTCTTCAAAAATCTGATGAAATTTGAAGTGAATATAAGTCTTCAAAAATCTGATGAAATTTGAAGTGAATATAAGTCTTCAAAAATCTTATGAAAATTGAAGTGAATATACATCTTAAGATAATCTAATGAAATTTGAAGTGAATATAAGTCTTCAAAAATCTGATGAAATTTGAAGTGAATATAAGTCTTCAAAAATCTTATGAAAATTGAAGTGAATATACATCTTAAGATAATCTAATGAAATTTGAAGTGAATATAAGTCTTCAAAAATCTGATGAAATTTGAAGTGAATATAAGTCTTCAAAAATCTTATGAAAATTGAAGTGAATATACATCTTAAGATAATCTAATGAAATTTGAAGTGAATATAAGTCTTCAAAAATCTGATGAAATTTGAAGTGAATATAAGTCTTCAAAAATCTTATGAAATTTGAAGTGAATATAAGTCTTCAAAAATCTATGAAGTGAATAATCTTAAGATAATCTAATGAAATTTGAAGTGAATATAAGTCTTCAAAAATCTGATGAAATTTGAAGTGAATATAAGTCTTCAAAAATCTTATGAAAATTGAAGTGAATATACATCTTAAGATAATCTAATGAAATTTGAAGTGAATATAAGTCTTCAAAAATCTGATGAAATTTGAAGTGAATATAAGTCTTCAAAAATCTTATGAAAATTGAAGTGAATATACATCTTAAGATAATCTAATGAAATTTGAAGTGAATATAAGTCTTCAAAAATCTGATGAAATTTGAAGTGAATATAAGTCTTCAAAAATCTTATGAAAATTGAAGTGAATATACATCTTAAGATAATCTAATGAAATTTGAAGTGAATATAAGTCTTCAAAAAATCTGATGAAATTTGAAGTGAATATAAGTCTTCAAAAATCTTATGAAAATTGAAGTGAACATACATCTTAAGATAATCTAATGAAATTTGAAGTGAATATAAGTCTTCAAAAAATCTGATGAAATTTGAAGTGAATATAAGTCTTCAAAAAATCTTATGAAAATTGAAGTGAACATACATCTTAAGATAATCTAATGAAATTTGAAGTGAATATAAGTCTTCAGATAATCTGATAAAATTTGAAGTGAATATAAGTCTTCAAAAAATCTTATGAAAATTGAAGTGAACATACATCTTAAGATAATCTAAGGAAATTTGAAGTGAATATAAGTCTTCAAAAAATCTGATGAAATTTGAAGTGAATATAAGTCTTCAAAAAATCTTATGAAAATTGAAGTAAATATAAGTCTTCAAAAAATCTTATGAAAATTGAAGTGAACATACATCTTAAGATAATCTAATGAAATTTGAAGTGAATATAAGTCTTCAAAAAATCTGATGAAATTTGAAGTGAATATAAGTCTTCAAAAATCTTATGAAATTTGAAGTGAATATAAGTCTTCAAAAAATCTTATGAAAATTGAAGTGAAGATACATCTTAAGATAATCTAATGAAATTTGAAGTGAATATAAGTCTTCAAAAATCATGAAATTTGAAGTGAATATAAGTCTTCAAAAATCTTATGAAAATTGAAGTGAATATACATCTTAAGATAATCTAATGAAATTTGAAGTGAATATAAGTCTTCAAAAATCTGAAATTTGAAGTGAATATAAGTCTTCAAAAATCTTATGAAAATTGAAGTGAATATACATCTTAAGATAATCTAATGAAATTTGAAGTGAATATAAGTCTTCAAAAATCTGAAATTTGAAGTGAATATAAGTCTTCAAGAAATCTGATGAAAATTGAAGTGAAAATACATCTTAAGATAATCTAATGAAATTTGAAGTGAATATAAGTCTTCAAAAAATCTGATGAAATTTGAAGTGAATATAAGTCTTCAAAAATCTGATGAAATTTGAAGTGAATATAAGTCTTCAAAAATCTTATGAAAATTGAAGTGAACAAACATCTTAAGATAATCTAATGAAATTTGAAGTGAATATAAGTCTTCAAAAATCTGATGAAATTTGAAGTGAATATAAGTCTTCAAAAATCTTATGAAAATTGAAGTGAATATACATCTTAAGATAATCTAATGAAATTTGAAGTGAATATAAGTCTTCAAAAATCTGATGAAATTTGAAGTGAATATAAGTCTTCAAAAATCTTATGAAAATTGAAGTGAATATACATCTTAAGATAATCTAATGAAATTTGAAGTGAATATAAGTCTTCAAAAATCTGATGAAATTTGAAGTGAATATAAGTCTTCAAAAATCTTATGAAAATTGAAGTGAATATACATCTTAAGATAATCTAATGAAATTTGAAGTGAATATAAGTCTTCAAAAATCTGATGAAATTTGAAGTGAATATAAGTCTTCAAAAATCTTATGAAATTTGAAGTGAATATAAGTCTTCAAAAATCTTATGAAAATTGAAGTGAATATAATCTTAAGATAATCTAATGAAATTTGAAGTGAATATAAGTCTTCAAAAATCTGATGAAATTTGAAGTGAATATAAGTCTTCAAAAATCTTATGAAAATTGAAGTGAATATACATCTTAAGATAATCTAATGAAATTTGAAGTGAATATAAGTCTTCAAAAATCTGATGAAATTTGAAGTGAATATAAGTCTTCAAAAATCTATGAAATTTGAAGTGAATATAAGTCTTCAACAAATCTGATGAAATTTGAAGTGAATATAAGTCTTAAAAAATCTAATGAAATTTGAAGTGAATATAAGTCTTCAAAAAATCTAATGAAATTTGAAGTGAATATAAGTCTTCAAAAAATCTGATGAAATTTGAAGTGAATATAAGTCTTCAAAAAATCTGATGAAATTTGAAGTGAATATACATCTTAAGATAATCTAATGAAATTTGAAGTGAATATAAGTCTTCAAAAAATCTGATGAAATTTGAAGTGAATATAAGTCTTCAAAAATCTTATGAAAATTGAAGTGAATATACATCTTAAGATAATCTAATGAAATTTGAAGTGAATATAAGTCTTCAAAAATCTGATGAAATTTGAAGTGA
Source organism: Vicia sativa (assembly GCA_021764765.1). Taxonomy (NCBI): domain Eukaryota; kingdom Viridiplantae; phylum Streptophyta; class Magnoliopsida; order Fabales; family Fabaceae; genus Vicia; species Vicia sativa. The sequence goes on along the minus strand of CM038796.1, from coordinate 79,241,580 downwards.
ATATAAGTCTTCAAAAATCTTATGAAAATTGAAGTGAACATACATCTTAAGATAATCTAATGAAATTTGAAGTGAATATAAGTCTTCAAAAATCTGATGAAATTTGAAGTGAATATAAGTCTTCAAAAAATCTTATGAAAATTGAAGTGAACATACATCTTAAGATAATCTAATGAAATTTGAAGTGAATATAAGTCTTCAAAAAATCTAATGAAATTTGAAGTGAATATAAGTCTTCAAAAATCTGATGAAATTTGAAGTGAATATAAGTCTTCAAAAATCTTATGAAAATTGAAGTGAACATACATCTTAAGATAATCTAATGAAATTTGAAGTGAATATAAGTCTTCAAAAAATCTGATGAAATTTGAAGTGAATATAAGTCTTCAAAAATTCTTATAAAAATTGAAGTGAACATACATCTTAAGATAATCTAATGAAATTTGAAGTGAACATAAGTGTTCAGAAAATCTGATGAAGTTTGAAGTGAATATAAGTCTTCAAAAATCTTATGAAAATTGAAGTGAACATACATCTTAAGATAATCTGATGAAATTTGAAGTGAATATAAGTCTTCAAAAATCTGAAATTTGAAGTGAATATAAGTCTTCAAAAATCTTATGAAAATTGAAGTGAATATACATCTTAAGATAATCTAATGAAATTTGAAGTGAATATAAGTCTTCAAAAATCTGATGAAATTTGAAGTGAATATAAGTCTTCAAAAAATCTTATGAAAATTGAAGTGAACATACATCTTAAGATAATCTAATGAAATTTGAAGTGAATATAAGTCTTCAAAAAATCTGATGAAATTTGAAGTGAATATAAGTCTTCAAAAATCTTATGAAATTTGAAGTGAATATAAGTCTTCAAAAATCTTATGAAAATTGAAGTGAATATACATCTTAAGATAATCTAATGAAATTTGAAGTGAATATAAGTCTTCAAAAATCTGATGAAATTTGAAGTGAATATAAGTCTTCAAAAATCTTATGAAAATTGAAGTGAATATACATCTTAAGATAATCTAATGAAATTTGAAGTGAATATAAGTCTTCAAAAATCTGATGAAATTTGAAGTGAATATAAGTCTTCAAAAATCTTATGAAAATTGAAGTGAATATACATCTTAAGATAATCTAATGAAATTTGAAGTGAATATAAGTCTTCAAAAATCTGATGAAATTTGAAGTGAATATAAGTCTTCAAAAATCTTATGAAAATTGAAGTGAATATACATCTTAAGATAATCTAATGAAATTTGAAGTGAATATAAGTCTTCAAAAATCTGATGAAATTTGAAGTGAATATAAGTCTTCAAAAATCTTATGAAATTGAAGTGAATATCATCTTAAGATAATCTAATGAAATTTGAAGTGAATATAAGTCTTCAAAAATCTGATGAAATTTGAAGTGAATATAAGTCTTCAAAAATCTTATGAAATTTGAAGTGAATATAAGTCTTCAAAAATCTTATGAAAATTGAAGTGAATATACATCTTAAGATAATCTAATGAAATTTGAAGTGAATATAAGTCTTCAAAAATCTGATGAAATTTGAAGTGAATATAAGTCTTCAAAAATCTTATGAAAATTGAAGTGAATATACATCTTAAGATAATCTAATGAAATTTGAAGTGAATATAAGTCTTCAAAAATCTGATGAAATTTGAAGTGAATATAAGTCTTCAAAAATCTTATGAAAATTGAAGTGAATATACATCTTAAGATAATCTAATGAAATTTGAAGTGAATATAAGTCTTCAAAAATCTGATGAAATTTGAAGTGAATATAAGTCTTCAAAAATCTTATGAAAATTGAAGTGAATACATCTTAAGATAATCTAATGAAATTTGAAGTGAATATAAGTCTTCAAAAATCTGATGAAATTTGAAGTGAATATAAGTCTTCAAAAATCTTATGAAATTTGAAGTGAATATAAGTCTTCAAAAAATCTTATGAAAATTGAAGTGAATATACATCTTAAGATAATCTAATGAAATTTGAAGTGAATATAAGTCTTCAAAAATCTGATGAAATTTGAAGTGAATATAAGTCTTCAAAAATCTTATGAAAATTGAAGTGAATATACATCTTAAGATAATCTAATGAAATTTGAAGTGAATATAAGTCTTCAAAAATCTAATGAAATTTGAAGTGAATATAAGTCTTCAAAAATCTTATGAAATTTGAAGTGAATATAAGTCTTCAAAAAATCTTATGAAAATTGAAGTGAATATACATCTTAAGATAATCTAATGAAATTTGAAGTGAATATAAGTCTTCAAAAATCTGATGAAATTTGAAGTGAATATAAGTCTTCAAAAATCTTATGAAATTTGAAGTGAATATAAGTCTTCAAAAATCTTATGAAAATTGAAGTGAATATACATCTTAAGATAATCTAATGAAATTTGAAGTGAATATAAGTCTTCAAAAATCATGAAATTTGAAGTGAATATAAGTCTTCAAAAATCTTATGAAAATTGAAGTGAACATACATCTTAAGATAATCTAATGAAATTTGAAGTGAATATAAGTCTTCAAAAATCTGATGAAATTTGAAGTGAATATAAGTCTTCAAAAATCTTATGAAAATTGAAGTGAATATACATCTTAAGATAATCTAATGAAATTTGAAGTGAATATAAGTCTTCAAAAATCTGATGAAATTTGAAGTGAATATAAGTCTTCAAAAATCTTATGAAAATTGAAGTGAATACATCTTAAGATAATCTAATGAAATTTGAAGTGAATATAAGTCTTCAAAAATCTATGAAATTTGAAGTGAATATAAGTCTTCAAAAATCTGGAAATTTGAAGTGAATATAAGTCTTCAAAAATCTTATGAAAATTGAAGTGAATATACATCTTAAGATAATCTAATGAAATTTGAAGTGAATATAAGTCTTCAAAAATCATGAAATTTGAAGTGAATATAAGTCTTCAAAAATCTTATGAAAATTGAAGTGAATATACATCTTAAGATAATCTAATGAAATTTGAAGTGAATATAAGTCTTCAAAAATCTGATGAAATTTGAAGTGAATATAAGTCTTCAAAAATCTTATGAAAATTGAAGTGAATATACATCTTAAGATAATCTAATGAAATTTGAAGTGAATATAAGTCTTCAAAAAATCTGATGAAATTTGAAGTGAATATAAGTCTTCAAAAATCTTATGAAAATTGAAGTGAATATACATCTTAAGATAATCTAATGAAATTTGAAGTGAATATAAGTCTTCAAAAAATCATGAAATTTGAAGTGAATATAAGTCTTCAAAAATCTTATGAAAATTGAAGTGAATATACATCTTAAGATAATCTAATGAAATTTGAAGTGAATATAAGTCTTCAAAAATCTGATGAAATTTGAAGTGAATATAAGTCTTCAAAAATCTTATGAAAATTGAAGTGAATATACATCTTAAGATAATCTAATGAAATTTGAAGTGAATATAAGTCTTCAAAAATCTGATGAAATTTGAAGTGAATATAAGTCTTCAAAAATCTTATGAAAATTGAAGTGAATATACATCTTAAGATAATCTAATGAAATTTGAAGTGAATATAAGTCTTCAAAAATCTATGAAATTTGAAGTGAATATAAGTCTTCAAAAATCTTATGAAAATTGAAGTGAATATACATCTTAAGATAATCTAATGAAATTTGAAGTGAATATAAGTCTTCAAAAATCATGAAATTTGAAGTGAATATAAGTCTTCAAAAATCTTATGAAATTTGAAGTGAATATAAGTCTTCAAAAATCTTATGAAAATTGAAGTGAATATACATCTTAAGATAATCTAATGAAATTTGAAGTGAATATAAGTCTTCAAAAATCTGATGAAATTTGAAGTGAATATAAGTCTTCAAAAATCTTATGAAAATTGAAGTGAATATACATCTTAAGATAATCTAATGAAATTTGAAGTGAATATAAGTCTTCAAAAATCTGATGAAATTTGAAGTGAATATAAGTCTTCAAAAATCTTATGAAATTTGAAGTGAATATAAGTCTTCAAGAAATTGAAGTGAATACATCTTAAGATAATCTAATGAAATTTGAAGTGAATATAAGTCTTCAAAAATCTGATGAAATTTGAAGTGAATATAAGTCTTCAAAAATCTTATGAAATTTGAAGTGAATATAAGTCTTCAAAAATCTATGAAAATTGAAGTGAACATACATCTTAAGATAATCTAATGAAATTTGAAGTGAATATAAGTCTTCAAAAATCGATGAAATTTGAAGTGAATATAAGTCTTCAAAAAATCTGACGAAAATTGAAGTGAACATTAATCTTAAGATAATCTATTTAAATTTGAAGTGAATATAAGTCTTCAGAAAATCTGATGAAGTTTGAAGTGAATATAAGTCTTCAAAAATCTTATGAAAATTGAAGTGAACATACATCTTAAGATAATCTAATGAAATTTGAAGTGAATATAAGTCTTCAAAAATCTGATGAAATTTGAAGTGAATATAAGTCTTCAAAAATCTTATGAAAATTGAAGTGAACATACATCTTAAGATAATCTAATGAAATTTGAAGTGAATATAAGTCTTCAAAAATGATGAAGTTTGAAGTGAATATAAGTCTTCAAAAATCTTATGAAAATTGAAGTGAACATACATCTTAAGATAATCTAATGAAATTTGAAGTGAATATATGTCTTCAAAAAATCTTATGGAATTTGAAGTGAATATAAGTCTTCAAAAACTCTTATGAAAATTGAAGTGAACATACATCTTAAGATAATCTGATGAAATTTGAAGTGAATATAAGTCTTCAAAAAATCTGATGAAATTTGAAGTGAATAAAAGTCTTCAACAAATCTTATGGAATTTGAAGTGAATATAAGTCTTCAAAAAATATTATGAAAATTGAAGTGTGTTGCACCCCAAAATTTGCCTTCCTATATCAATTTTACCTGGTTTAGGATTTGCATTCATCTGCATACGCGTCCATTAGGTCATTGACATTAAATAGTCATTCATCCATTGCATATGCATCATTTCGTTGTATTTAAATTGACCAAAGGTCGGTTTAAATTGACGTTCATCGTTATAGTTATAAAATACGATATTTCACTTCATTCATTTTATCTCCTTACTGTTTATTGTATCGTTTTAAATTGATTATATATCGATGATATCAATATTTCGATTTTACAAGCAATTTAAAAACGATTCGACAACATGCGGAAAATTAGCGGGAAAATATTTCAAACTTTCTAACTCACTGCTTTATGAATCTACGTGTCGCGTAGATCATGAAAATGTGATCTCTCTAATTTTTCGATACATTTGAAGTTTGTTTTAAGTAAGTGTTTTAAAATCAGGTATTTTTTATTATCGTTTTATTTCAATTTTAATTATTTCGATAATTTTTCTTTAATCTATTAAACGCGTAGTTTATTTTAATATGCTCATTTAATTTTTTCGAATCATTATTTTCCGAATTTTACCATTTTTAACAATTTTAAGTGTCTAATTTTTATCTCTAAAAATTAAAACAAAAATATATTTGAGTAGATTATTTTTTACCTTTTGGGCTTTGAGGCCCATTTTATCAAAAGGGGTATTTTAGGCATTACCAAAAATTGTTAAACCCTAATTTATTGGGTATATATATGCTATAATTTACTGTTCAAGGGGAAGAAAAAAACCAACGGAAAAAATGTAAAGGGAGGCGGACCCTAATTGGTTGTTGTTCATCTGCTCAAAACAACAACATCAACCTTCAACTCTGTTGCCTCTCAAACCTGCTCCCGTTGCCACCTCCCACTGTCATCTCAACCACACTTCATCAACCTCTTCACAGTCCCTCCGTAACCTTCTCACTGCTATACCCCTCAACCTCCATCTTCGCCTCTCTCACAACCTTCACTTCCTTCCCTCATCACCTTATCACCACCGTAAATCACCCATTGTTGTTCTTCTTCCTATTAAAACCAAACAACAACAACCACTGTCAAATTCCTCTTTCTCCCCATTCCCGTCAAACCCTATTTCTCACATTACTCCTAACTACCCTTCAAACCTTCAATCATCCACCTTCACGCCCAGCCGGTCCCAACTCCTTCTCATCCACCGTAACGCAACTCCTCACTCAGTTCTCGCCGCCCTCTGTTCTACCACCGCCGCACCTCCCTGTCTTCATTAACATCACCGAACCCACCTTCTTCTCCCTGTACTCCCTTCCGTTAACCCTCTCTCAATTCCAACTCACCCGAACCTCATCACCATTCCCTTCATCCCTTCCGTCTCATCTTCATCACCGAAACCCCCAAACAGCCGCATCATATTCCCGTTCCATTGCCGACACTAATCTTCCCGCTGAGCCTTTTCCGATTTACACTACTGCTTGTTATCTTATATGATGTGTGTCAATTTTCTTTTGGTCAGATAAGGCAGCTCCTTCCATGAGGAAGGACTATCAAAACAACAAGAGAAGTTTGTTAGAATTAACAAAACTTCATGCTTTGTCATGGATGGCGATCGACCACCTGCATACCTAGAACGAAGAATAGCAACTCCTAGCTTTCCACTGTGCGCTTCATTTGACAATGCATCATTTACGCTTTCCTGTCTTCGTTTGACAATGCATATGTTTCGGTAAATTTCATTCTGTTTCTCCACTTTAGCTATCTGCTCCATTTGACAATCGCATCTGTTTTGGTAAGGATTTCATTACATTTCGTGTTTTATGCGTGATCTTTAATTATAGCTAAACTTTAAGATGTTAATTAATCCGGTGTTGAATTGACGGTATCATTGTGTTTATCGTGATAATATCGATGATCTTCTTGCTTTCATGTTTAGTTTATGCCGATTAGATAATACTTCCTATGTCAATACCGTTTTTAGTTGAGTTGAATAGTGTAAGTTTGCTAGCTTGATTGAAGCATTCAATTATGATATATGTGCAATTTGATTTGAATATTGACATCATTGTTGTTTATTGTTCGTAACTTCACATTTCATGAATATTCTTTGTGTTTTAATAAACTTTTGATAGAAATTTTGAATGAATTGAAGTGTCATGGTGATTTGTGGTTTGACCTTGAAGCTATTACATTGACAGCACCATTTCATTTATTTTAAGTTGATTGAAGTTTGTTTTGGTGTCTATGTTTGGTGAACAATGTTATTTTGTATCATGGAATTTGAGGGTAATCTTGCTTTCCGTGTGAATGATTTGGGATTTAGGATGGTTTCTTCTTTTAAATTAATATAGATTAGTGATGTAGAATTCTTGAATAATCTAATGCACTATAAGTGTTTGTATTAATGCCTCATTGAATTGTATTGCCAATTCTTGACATTGTGATAATCTTTTGATATGGTGTTAATCATAAACAATTGTGTTAATGTTAGATTCTTGAGTTAGCATTGATTGTGAACAAATGTTAAGATCCGGAATTGGATAGATGTGTTTAGGTGTTGTGTTGAATTCTACATATGGATCGATAATTATTGTGTGAACTAGCATATGTGATTGAGAATTTAATGTTAATTTGTCGATTGTATGTTGCATTGATATGTCGAGGTCTCTTGAATCTTTGTTTACTTGCTTAATTTGTGCTTGACTTTTGACATATTGATACATTTCCATATTTGCTTTATTATTGAAGTTGTTTGTCGTTGAGTTTTACTTGAGTTTGAAACTTTAATTGATATCACGCTATTTGAGTTAGAGTTCTAGAGATGTTAACAACTTCACTTTGTTTCATTTAAATTAATCATGAATGATTTGATGTTGATTCGGCGTGTTCTTCATTGGTTTCAAATATGTTTAATTGAAATTGTGGAGCATGATTGAGTAGGACTAGTGGCTGCCCGGGTTGGTAAGTGTTTGATAATGCAAGTTGCCTTTGAATTCATGTGGTCTTTGATCGATATTTAGAGTGTTTTTTGAGATAGCATAGTTGCTGCCCGGAATCATGTTTAAGAGCATAGAGTTTGCTTTGAATTCGAGTTTTCATGTTTCAATTCGAATTTTTGATCCTTGTTTTCTCTATGATCGGAAAAGCATGTTTACCGTTGTGTATACTTGAGTTTAAATGTGATTGGAACAATGTATGTAGTGCTGAATTTTATAACATGTACATTGAATACTAGCCTATTTTCTTGTTTCTTATTTGTAAATTCATCCATTCATGTACATAGTCTATTTTATCTCATTTCGATTTTATCCCACTATGCTACTAACATGTTTGTTACTTGTGAAGGCATTCAAGAATGGTTCAAACATCATTTCATCATAGAATATATATATATACCTTTCTCCATTTACATTTTTATTATAGCTATTCTACTTCTTCAATATAATATTTAGTTATGTATTTTTAAAATTGTAAATACAACTATATAGTATTTTTATTTTATATTTAATATTGCGAATATAATTATATAGTATTTCTATTTTATATTTAATATTGTAAATACAATTATACTACTTTAATCATATATTTTATTTGGTTCATTTTGTAAATAAAATCATATTGTAATGATCCTTGTGTTATGATTTCGAATTTCAAATTTAATTCAACCTTCGAATGAAATCGAACACAAATATATCTATTCTTCGCATAGTTTTTGTTTGTATCTTGAATGATGTAGGAACCTTCATTTGGTATTCATCCGATGCATCAAGCCTTATCCGACCTTGAAGACTACTTGGAGCACAATTCTTGCACCACATGAAAGCTATTCAAATTTTCAAACTAATTCGATTTGGTAGTAATAGCTTAGGATTTATTTCCTTGTGTATTCTAGTTACCGTTTAAATACGCGTTATCATATTAGAACACATAGCCTCCTCTTGGGCTCCTCATCAAGCGGTAAACATACACAATGCACACTTGCACACATTTATAGTTTGGTCTGGGCTTTTCTCTGACAACTATTCGATCGATTGTTCCATCGATCGTTTAGAATACTAGTGTCACGCTAGTCTCACTTTTAGGAGCATACATAAAGCCACCTTGTATGGGCTCGCTTTTTTCTAAAACACTTTCAAGTCAAAACAATTAATTGAACTTGTTCTTTTGAAAATCAATTTTCTACAAAACAAAAAAAAAAAAAACATAGTGATATGGTATTTAATTAAATTGTTAGAGGTTAGCAACGATTTAATTAAAATGTAAAATATTTGGGCCATTAGAGGTAACCCATGACTTAAATGCTTTATTCCATAACACTTAATAAAAGTGAACTTTGTTTCACCTCACTTCTTTTCATAACAAAGATTTTGGATGAGAGATGATCGGTTGACTTCAATCACCAATCTCGAGTATCGAATCGTTAGAGGATATCCCAACGTTTGATACTTGTCATCCACAACCAAACCCTAAAACACTTTCAAATTAAATTAATTAATTGAATTTGTTTTCAAAATCAATTTTCTACAAAAACAAAAACATAGTGTTATGGTATTTAATTAAATTGTTAGAGGTTATTGACGATTTAATTAAAATGTAAATATTTGGGCCATTAGAGGTAACCCAATGACTTAAATATTTTATTCCATAACACTTAATAAAAATGAACTTTGTTTCACCTCACTCCTTTCATAATAAAGATTTTGGATGAGAGAAGATCGGTTGACCTCAATCACCAATCTCGAGTATCGAATCGTTAGAGGATATCCAAGCGTTTGGTACTTGTCATCTACCATTAAAATCAATTCAATCCATTCAAATCCTTTTTCGCTCATACGCGATTATCAAAATTAAAAACATTTTCAATTAAAATCAATACAACCAATTCAAACATTTTCAACAAGAACTACGGAGTTTTGACTTTCCCATTGCACGAGGGAATACGTAGGCACGCGGTTTCGAAACCGTGTCAAACTCAAAATAATAATAAACAAACCCCTTTTCTTCTTTCTTGATCAGTAATTAGAAGATAGCATTTTTACTTTGGACACACAAACATGCACGAACTAAATGGGTCCCATCGAGTACGATGGACGTAAGGGGTGCTAATACCTTCCCCTTGCGTAACCGACTCCCGAATCCATGCTTTTTGGTCTTGTAGACCGCCTTATCCAAATTTTGTGGGTTTTATCTATATTTCCCCGTTCTTTCTAGAACAAATAAAATTAGGTGGCGATTTCATTGTTTTTGAAAATTCATTTTAAATGATTTTTAAAAATCGAGTTGCTTCAGTTGGCGACTCTGCTGGGGAAAATTTTTAAAATCTTTTTTTGACTAAGCGAGTCAACCCTAGTTTAGTTCTTCGCATGTTTGTGTGTTTGTTTATCGCTTTCTTCTTTTTGCTTATCTTTTGTTATTTGCTTATTTTTCTCTCTATGCTTTGTATATTAATCTGTTAATATATTATTGTGATGGGAATTCATGGGCATTGATACATAGATAAGCCCACTACCCAGGCTTCTAGGTCACCTTTTAGGAATAGAGGGGTTGCGTAGCCTAGGTCCACTTGACTCCATTGTCTTGTTGGCCCGAAGCGAAGACTCCGGCTTAGAGTTGGTTGTTTTAAGGAGGTTGTTGGCCCGCGATAGCGCAGGACATCAATCTTTGGACAAATGACCTATAACTCTAAGTTTGTTCATGTTGTCCTAACCGAGACCAAACGCTCAAATTTTGGATTTCGAGCATCCTGTTAAGAGCCGTTTCTTGGGGTATACTTTTACAAATACTATCGCCATGTAGGCCTCTCGCGCGATGATAGTGTTTGTAAAAGGGGATCTGAGACTCCAAGAAACATTTAGCAAAAACATTAGAACCACCTTGTTTGGGATTATTGGGTAGAAGCCTAGAGCTATCCTATCGTAGGAGCCCACCTAAATAAGTTGTTCTGATTACTAATATCATCCCTGATTCACGTCTCTGTGAACCTGTTATTATCATCATTTTGCATTCCATTTGCATCAATCATCTCAAAAGAGTTTATTTCCCATATCATTCATGCATCATCATGCATTTCATTCACTTCAATCAAAGGACTTATTTCGACCTGGCTTCTCATCCGAATCTCAAGACTACAAGGCGATTTCACGACATCGTCGTCATCATGGATCAACTTAAGCAAGTGTGGCTGCAATGAATACTCATATAGATACCGGATGGATCAATTCATGGAGATTATCCGAACCTGCCATTGGACAAGAAGAGTTAAAGCAAGTTGTTCGAGGTCCGAAGTTGTTACTCTTGATCATAATAATCCACCGGTGTTAATCTTAACCACAGGTCCTTTCAAATCAAGATGTCAAAAACACCGTTCAAATGCATGTCAATGGAACTCCTCACTATGAGGATATCTTCGAGTCTTCGTTTGACACCTTCAGGTTTCCGATTGAAGAGACTGAATCTGAGAAAAAGCTTCACCTCCTTGAGAAAAGGATGAAAGCTATTGAGGGTCATGATTCCCTTGGTTTAGACGCTCATAGTTTGTGCTTGGTGCCTGGTATCAAAATTCCTGCAAAGTTCAAAGTCCCCATTTTTGAGAAGTACAAGGGTACCTCTTGTCCAATTGCTCACGTCAAAGCCTATTTCAATAAGATGGCTCCCTATGCGGAAAATGACAAGCTCCTCATGCACGTTTTTCAAGATAGCCTTAGTGGAGCATTTCTCGAATGGTACACTCAGCTTGAACGAGCTCACATCCAAACTTGGAGGGAATTGGATGAAGCTTTTGTCAATCAGTATGACCATAATAGGGACATGGCTCCCACCAGAATTCAACTCCAAGGCTTAACTTGAAGGAAAGAAGAAGAATCTTTCAAAGTATGTATGAGAGAGATGGAGAGAATTAGCTGCTAAAGTTCAACCTCCTATTTTGGAACGAGAACTCATTGAGATGTTCTCCAATACCTTGCAGGGTCCCTATCTGATTGTTGGATGTACTTCTACATTTTCACACCTAGTTGTTGTAGGGGAACGAATTGAGCATGGTCTCAAGATGGGTAACATTCAGGATGTTGCTATTGCTTCTGAATCTCTAGAGCAAATTGATGAAGAGGCAAGTACAATTTTCAAGGACGAGGAAGAAGCTCTTGCTTACCCTCAATTTCAAATTCCTAATCAAGTGACAAAAGCTACTTCTAATCAGTGTGCTCCACAAATCGTGTTGCAATACATCAAACCGTTCGGTTGCTCCCCATGACAAAGCAGCTCCTCTACAACAAACTTATTGACAAAATCATCAACATCGAGGTGGAAAGAATCTGATAAGGCCAAGAAAAGTGCATGATCCAATCCCTATGCCTCATAGTGAGTTGCTAACTCTCCTACTCCAACATTCTTTGGTAGAGTTAAAGGAGCTCAGGACGCCTCCATTTCCGTATCCTTTGGGATATGATCCTGATTCCCACTGTGAGTTCCATTTTGGGGCACCTGGCCATACAATTGAAGGGTGTAATCTTTTCAAAGGCACAGTTCAGAAACTCATTGATTCCAAAGCCATCACATTCACTCTAGAGGGCCTACACATCAATTGAACTCTCTTTGACTCGATGCGCATCCGACTACTAAGTGCATCTTATGAAGCAAGAAATCCATACGAGGAGACTAGTCTCCTCAACATGGAGATTTCTAGTTTTATCTTGCATGCTCATTTGTAATCTTTCTTATTTTTTGTTACTTTGTATGCAAAACTTGCTCATTTCGAATACTAATCATAATGCATTGAATATGTTTGTCTTGAATTGATCCATTCGCTATCACTCTTATTTGTTTTACTATGCTTTTGATATTCAACTCTTATTAATAAAGCAACACCTCTGTAGGGAGGATGACGAATAATTTACTAAGAATCTAAAACGTTTTTGCTTTCGAGTAAAAACCACTAACGATGTCTGGCCTTGTTTCAAATTCCCAAACACCGAAGATATAAGGGAGTGAAACCCTCGTTAACCCCTTTGAGCCTTGGAGTAGGAGTTTCTTTTACGTTCAGAAAAAACCCGGGGCAGGGTAGTGTTCAGTTAATCTGATCGAGCATTCAAAACTCATCAAATGCATCAAGGATACAACAATGGTTACCTTTCAAAGGTTGAGGAAGGTCAAAGCCGCATGGTCAATCTTAGCCAATCAATAGTGTGCATCGAAAGAGGTTGAAACCGTAATGGTTATCTCTGCACGTCGAAATCAACGAGATAACGATACCACAATTGTTATCTCTCATCCGCCAAGGATTCAAGCAGTCACTGTCACCTCAAATCAAACAAGGATGCAAGATCACACGACTTGTTAAAAAAAAAGTGATAAAAAAGGTGACAAAAAGCCCGCTAAGTCGAAACTTCATAATAAGTCGCTTAGGCAAAATTCAGGAAAAAGAAAATAAAAGAAAAGGATTTTAAAGAAAAAATCCTCCTTACAAGAACAAGGTCATGTGATCAGACACCAAAAGAAAAAGGTGAGTGACTGTCGTGTCCAAAAAACCTCAGTGGTTCCTCAACCATCATAAACTTCTCTCAAGAGAAGAATGCTCGCATCAAGTTATTTGAACTTAGGAATGGAGAACATCACGGAGAATGGGAGGGCACCAAATATTTTGAGCCTAAAAATCTTTTTTTCTAAAAAACCGTGAACCAGACCACGTTACAACCCTTAAAAGTCCTAATTGAAGCATGGGTTAACTCGAAAGCAAAATTGTTACAAGAATACGGTAACCTGACTCCTAGGAGGTTTGCTAAACATTTGAGTTGGTATCACTCAATCTTTTACAAAAAAATCAATGTTTCGATATCTTTTCAATAAAAGTTTCTTTAACTTCAAGACAAACATGAACTTTGCATTAGAATTATCATTCGTGGAATAAAACATTCTTTGCATATAGATAAGTGCTTAAACATCAAGTGAGCTTGCATATTGAGCATCAGACAGATAATTTGATTGTCTTGAAAGACATATTGCTTCAAGCATTTGATTGAGCACAAGGCAACTCAAGTTGAGAAGTGAGGTTGTGAAGCAGCCTACTTTCAAGATGCAAGTTAACCACCCTGAGTAGGTGATGTCTTCAAATTTCCTATAATCTGGAGAAATTATGTCGAGATTCGAAGAATCTCTCAAAGAGCTGAGTAATCAGGGGCATTCACCTGAGCATGGTTGAAACCATCTTTACCTTTTGGCTAGTCAGGGGCAATATTTCCAAGTTTATAATATTAGGGAAGATTATCTTGATGGTCTAGATCTCAGGAAGCTTTCTCGTGGCTATTTTCTTCAAAGTCTCTACAGACCGGGGCAAAGAATTACGTAGGGGCATTCCTCCACCTCATAATTAATCAAGTCAAGTCCAGGCGCAAGCTAAACAACTATTGAGTCTGAATGGCATGTCAGGAAGTCAGGATCGTCATCCTCAGCTCATCAAAGATCTAAGTCTGTGTTGGATTTCTCCATCAGAAGTTCAGGGTCTTTATCTCTAATTCAAGTCAGGATCGTTATCCTTATCTTATCATAGATCAAAGTCTGTGTTGGATTTCTCCATCAGAAGTTAAGGATCAATATCTCCAATTCAAGTCAGGATCGTTACCCTCAGCTCATCAGAGATCAAGATTTTGTTATCCAAAGATTTTTAAATAAAGAGCGTGATACGCCTGAGCTTTGGTCACCGACAAAGTTTCTTTCTCTCCAACAAGAGTTATCTATGGCATATGTGTGTCCTTGGATGTTATCACTCTTTCCTCGACGCGGAAGATCGCAAAGAACGACTTTCACCAGCAAGATCATTTTCAGAGGCTCACCTGTACCAGAAGATGTCGTCGACCCCTCTTATGCAAGAGCTCGTAATCTAGAGTTAATTGAAATCAGGAACTATATGCAACATGATCATCATCCCAGATGAATGTCAATCTCTAAGAGTTACTTCCCCAGTGATGTAGATCATTGAAAGTTGATGCTTCTATTCTACAATCCCCCTGTTAGGGTCCAGACTATCATCTCTTTGATCAAGATCAGATGATTTATATTCAATTCATGGAGGGTTGATGTTTCCTCGGCAGCTCATAATTGCCTCTAGTCCTAGACGAAATATTAAAACATGCATCATTGCATTGCATAACATCCTCAAAAAATGCGTGGCATTCCCATTGATATGGAGCATTACGCTAAAAAATAATAATATCAAACATGCATCTAAGCATAAGCCAGATTAAAGTATTTCTCGAGTACCTTTTGCGTCTCCGAAGAGAAGATCATTCAATAAAAAAATCCCCAAGTGGTATTCCCTGTCAAGTTTCCTCAAGACATATATTCTTGCTGTTGCTATATGCATTTTTGACCCTGTGTCGGTCTCTCACGTCATTCAAATTCAATTCATTTACCAAGCGTCTTGCTTTTTTGCAAATTTTTTATTTTGGTATTCTTACCCGTGTTTGCCTCTGTCGTTAGAGTGCGAGTAAGAGTTAGTGTCTAACCTTTCTTGCTTCTCAATTATTTGAGTATCCATACTTGGTGTGTGGTAGTTCATATAATTGCCACTCTTGAAGAATTACACCCGCCTGGCTGAGGATATTGTATTTCTTGCATATTCATAAACTTTCAAAGTCAACGTGGCTCGACAATCCTTGCTAGAGTCTCTTTTGGTTGGCCTATTTCCCCGTGAATTCGTCTTCGATCGACGATTTTACCACTCCATATATCTTCTCCCCAGTGAGTCTGCTCTAGTCGGTCTCCTTCTTGTGTGTGTCTAATATCTTTACCTGACATATACTCCCGTTTGTTCTCATTTTTGATCTGCGAAGCAACTTATTGAAGTATGCTCGTTCAAAGATCTATGAGTTCTTACCGTCTGCGAAGCAACTTATTGAAGTATGCTCGTTCCAAAGGTGCTGGTTTTTGATCTGCGATGCAACTTATTAAAGTATGCGGCGTTCAAAGATCTACTGTTCTCATTTTGATCTGCGATGCAACTTATTGGTATGCTCGTTCCAAAGATCTATGAGTTCTTACCTTCGATCTGGAGCAACTTATTGAAGTATGCTCGTTCAAAGATGCAATACGGTTTCGTTTACGATATCTGAGCAACTTATTAAAATATGCTCGTTCCAAGATCTATCACTTCTCATATCTAATCCATGAAAGCGCTTATTTAAGCGTATTCGTTTTCGATGACGAAATCTTTTCTCTTAAAAAAAAATGCAAAAAAAAATCAAAAAAAGAAAAAGAAAAAAAAGGCATAAATATTTCTACTTGTTCTTCGGAGCGCAAATTTTTGGGTTCTTGTAGTATTTAATCTTCTTCTACCTTGAAAGCTCGAAAGGCTAGCACCAATCTCACTTTCGGGTTTAAGCGATTAAATAGAACAACTGTTGCACCCCAAAATTTGCCTTCCTATATCAATTTTACCTGGTTTAGGATTTGCATTCATCTGCATACGCGTCCATTAGGTCATTGACATTAAATAGTCATTCATCCATTGCATATGCATCATTTCGTTGTATTTAAATTGACCAAAGGTCAGTTTAAATTGACGTTTGCATCGTTTTATAGTTATAAAATACCCGATATTTCACTTCATTCATTTTTATCTCCTTACCTGTTTATTGTATCGTTTTAAATTGATTATATGTCGATGATATCAATATTTCGATTTTACAAACAGACTGCTAAAAGACGATTCGACACTGTGCGGAAAATTAGCGGGAAAATATTTCAAACTTTCTAACTCACTGCTTTATGAATCTACGTGTCGCGTAGATCATGAAAATGTGATCTCTCTAATTTTTCGATACATTTCGAAGTTTTGTTTTTAACCGTAAGTGTTTTAAAATCAGGTATTTTTTATTATCGTTTTATTTCAATTTTAATTATTTCGATAATTTTTCTTTAATCTATTAAACGCGTAGTTTATTTTAATATGCTCATTTAATTTTTTCGAATCATTATTTTCCGAATTTTACCATTTTTAACAATTTTAAGTGTCTAATTTTTATCTCTAAAAATTAAAACAAAAATATATTTGAGTAGATTATTTTTACCTTTTTGGCTTTGAGGCCATTTTATCAAAAGGGTATTTTAGGCATTACAAGTCTTAAACCCTAATTTATTGGGTATATATATGCTATAATTTACTGTTCAGGGGAAGAAAAAACCAACGGAAAAATGTAAAGGAGGCGGACCCAAAATTGGTTGTTGTTCATACGCTCAAAACAACAACATCAACCTTCAACTCTGTTGCCTCTCAAACTGCTCCGTTGCCACACTCCCATGCATCTCAACCACTTCATCAACCTCTTCACAGTCCCTCAGTAACCTTCTCCTTGCTATACCCTCAATCCATCTTCGCCTCTCTCACAACCTTCTTCCTTCTCATCCTTATCACCACCGTAAATCACCCATTGTTGTTCTTCTTCCTATTAAAACCAAACAACAACAACCACTGTCAAATTCCTCTTTCTCCCCATTCCCGTCAAACCCTATTTCTCACATTACTCCTAACTACCCTTCAAACCTTCAATCATCAACCTTCACGCCCAGCCGGTCCCAACTCCTTCTCATCCACCGTAACGCAACTCCTCACTCAGTTCTCGCCGCCCTCTGTTCTACCACCGCACCTCCCTATCTTCATTAACATCACAGAACCCACCTTCTTCTCCCTGTACTCCCTTCCGTTAACCCTCTCTCAATTCCAACTCACCCGAACCTCATCACCATTCCCTTCATCCCTTCAGTCTCATCTTCATCACCGAAACCCCCAAACAGCCGCATCATATTCCCGTTCCATTGCCGACACTAATCTTCCTTTGAGCCTTTTCGGTTACACTACTTGCATTTATCTTATAGTGTGTCAATTTTCTTCAAAGTCGGATAGGGCTCCTTCCATGAGGAAGGACTATCGAAGCTAACCAAGAAGTTTGTTGAATTAACAAAACTTCATGCTTTGTCATGGATGGCGTCGTACCTGCATACCTAGAGCGAAGAATAGCAACTCCTAGCTTTCACATGCCTTCATTTGACAATCTGCATCTGTTTAAGCTTTCACTGTCTTGCTTAGTTTGACAATGCATATGTTTGATAAAGATTTCATTCTGTTTCTCGACTTTGCTATCTTTGCTCCATTTGACAATCGCATCTGTTGAGTAAGATTTCATTACATTTGTGTTTATTGTAGCTGTGATCTTTGTTAATTATAGCTAAACTTTAAGATGTTAATTAATCCAATTGTTGAATTGGACGGTATCATTGTGTTTGTCGTGATAATATCAGGTAATCTTCTTTGCTTTCATGTTTAGTTTATGCCGATTTAGATAGTACTTCCTATGTCAATACCGTTTTTAGTTGAGTTGAATAGTGTAAGTTTTAGCTTGATTTGAAGCATTCAATTATGATATATGTGCAATTTGATTTGAATATTGACATCATTGTTGTTTTATTATTGTAACTTCACATTTCCATGAATGTTCTTGTGTTTTTAATAAACAATGATAGAAATTTTGAATGAATTGAAGTGTCATGGTGATTTGTGGTTTGACCTTGGAAGCTATTCTGTTGACAGCACCATTTCATTTATTTTTAAGTTGATTGAAGTTTGTTTTCAGTGTCTATGTTTGGCTGAACAATGTTATTTTTGTATCATGGAATTTGAGGGTAATCTTGCTTTCCGTGTGAATGATTTGGGATTTAGGATGGTTTCTTCTTTTAAATTAATATAGATTAGTGATGTAGAATTCTTGAATAATCTAATGCACTATAAGTGTTTGTATTAATGCCTCATTGAATTGTATTGCCAATTCTTGACATTGTGATAATCTTTTGATATGGTGTTAATCATAAACAATTGTGTTAATGTTAGATTCTTGAGTTAGCATTGATTGTGAACAAATGTTAAGATCCGGAATTGGATAGATGTGTTTAGGTGTTGTGTTGAATTCTACATATGGATCGATAATTGTTGTGAACTAGCATATGTGATTGAGAATTTAATGTTAATTTGTCGATTGTATGTTGCATTGATATAAGGTCTCTTGAATCTTTGTTTACTTGTTAATTTGTGACTTTTGACATATTGATACATTTCCATATTGCTTTATTATTGAAGTTGTTTGTAGTTGAGTTTTACTTGAGTTTGAAACTTTAATTGATATCACGCTATTTGAGTTAGAGTTCTAGAGATGTTAACAACTTCACTTTGTTTCATTTAAATTAATCATGAATGATTTGATGTTGATTTGACGTGTTCTTCATTGGTTTCAAATATGTTTAATTGAAATTGTAGACATGATTGAGTAGGACTAGTGGCTGCCGGGTTGGTAAGTGTTTGATAATGCAAGTTGCCTTTGAATTCATGTGGTCTTTGATCGATATTTAGAGTGTTTTTGAGATAGCATAGTTGCTGGAATCATGTTTAAGAGCATAGAGTTTGCTTTGAATTCGAGTTTCATGTTTCAATTGAATTTTGATCCTTGTTTTCTCTATGATCGGAAAAGCATGTTTACCGTTGTGTATACTTGAGTTTAAATGTAGTTGGAACAATGTATGTAGTGCTGAATTTTATAACATGTACATTGAATACTAGCCTATTTTCTTGTTTCTTATTTGTAAATTCATCCATTCATGTACATAGTCTATTTTATCATTTGATTTTATCCACTATGCTACTAACATGTTTGTTACTTGTGAAGGCATTCAAGAATAGTTCAAACATCATTTCATCATAGAATATATATATATTTCTCCATTTACATTTTTATTATAGCTATTCTACTTCTAATATAATATTTAGTTATGTATTTTAAAATTGTAAATACAACTATATAGTATTTTTATTTTATATTTAATATTGAATATAATTATATAGTATTTCTATTTTATATTTAATATTGTAAATACAATTATACTACTTTAATCATTATATTTATTTGGTTCATTTTGTAAATAAAATCATATTGTAATGATCCTTGTTTATGATTTGAATTTCAAATTTAATTCAACCTTGAATGAAATCGAACACAAATATATCTATTCTTCATAGTTTTGTTTGTATCTTGAATGATGTAGGAACCTTCATTTGGTATTCATCGATGCATCAAGCCTTATCCGATCTTGAAGACTACTTGGAGCACAATTCTTGCACCACATGAAAGCTATTCAATTTTCAAACTAATTCGATTTGGTTGTAATAGCAGGATTTATTTCCTTGTGTATTCTAATTACCGTTTAATTACGCGTTATCATATTAGAACACATAGCCTCCTCTTGGGCTCCTCATCAAGCGAGTAAACATACACAATGCACACACTTGCATTTATAGTTTGGTCTGAGCTTTCTGATGACAACTATTCGATCGATTGTTCAATCGGTCGTTTAGAATACTAGTGTCACGCTAGTCTCACTTTTAGGAGCATACATAAAGCCACCTTGTATGGGCTGCTTGTTTCCTAAAACACTTTCAAGTCAAAACAATTAATTGAACTTGTTCTTTTGAAATCAATTTTTCTACAAAACAAAAACAAAACATAGTGATATGGTATTTAATTAAATTGTTAGAGGTTAAGCCGACGATTTAATTAAAATGTAAAATATTGGGCCATTAGAGGTAACAATGACTTAAATACTTTATTCCATAACATAATAAAGTGAACTTTGTTTCACCTCACTTCTTTTCATAACAAGATTTTGGATGAGAGATGATCGGTTGACTTCAATGCAATCTGGTATCGAATCGTTAGAGGATATCAACGTTTTGATACTTGTCATCCACAACCAAACCCCTAAACACTTTCAAATTAAATTAATTAATTGAATTTGTTTTCAAAATCAATTTTCTACAAAAAAAAAAAACATAGTGTTATGGTATTTAATTAAATTGTTAAGGTTAGGAACGATTTAATTAAAATGTAAAATATTTGGGCCATTAGAGGGTAACAATGACTTAAATATTTTGTTCCATAACACTTAATAAATTGAACTTTGTTTCACCTCACTCCTTTCATAATAAAGATTTTTGGATGAGAAGATCGGTTGACCTCAATCACCATCTCGAGTATTCGAATCGTTAGAGGATATCCCGCGTTTTGAGTACTTGTCATCTACCATTAAAATCAATTCAATCCATTCAAATCCTTTTTCGCTCATACTGCGATTATCAAAATTAAAACATTTTCAATTAAAATCAATACAACCAGATGAAACATTTCAACAAAAGAACTACGGAGTTTTGACTTTCCCATTGCGAGGAATACGTGAGCCTTGTGATTTGGTAAATGTCAAACTCAAAATAATAATAAACAAATACCTTTTCTTCTTTCTTGATCAGTAATAGAAGATAGCATTTTACTGGACACACAAACATAATTGAACTAAATAGGTCCTCATAAATTACGATGGACGTAAAGTGAATTACCTTCCTTAAATCTTGAGCTCCCGTGATCTTTTGGTCTTGTGAAATCCTTATCAAATTTTGTGGGTTTTATCATATTTCCCCGTTCTTTCTAGAACAAATAAAATTAGGTGGCGATTTCATTGTTTTTGAAAATTCATTTTAAATGATTTTTAAAAATCGAGTTGCTTCAAAGTGAACATACATCTTAAGATAATCTAATAAAATTTGAAGTGAATATAAGTTTCTGAAATCTGATGAAATTTGAAGTGAATATAAGTCTTCAAAAAATCTTATGAAAATTGAAGTGAACATACATCTTAAGATAATCTAATGAAATTTGAAGTGAATATAAGTCTTCAAAAATGATGAAATTTGAAGTGAATAAAAGTCTTCAAAAAATCTTATGGAATTTGAAGTGAATATAAGTCTTCAAAAAATCTTATGAAAATTAAGTGAACATACATCTTAAGATAATCTAATGAAATTTGAAGTGAATATAAGTCTAAAAAATCGATGAAATTTGAGTGAATATAAGTCTTCAAAAATCTTATGAAAATTGAAGTGAACATACATCTTAAGATAATCTAATGAAATTTGAAGTGAATATAAGTCTTCAAAACATGATGAAATAGTGAATATAAGTCTTAAAAATCTTATGAAAATTGAAGTTGAACATACATCTTAAGATAATCTATTTAAATTTGAAGTGAATATAAGTCTTGGAAAATCTTATGAAGTTTGAAGTGAATATAAGTCTTCAAAAATCTTATGAAAATTGAAGTGAACATACATCTTAAGATAATCTAATAAAATTTGATGTGAATATAAGTCAAAAACTTATGAAATTTGAGTGAATATAAGTCTTCAAAACTCTTATGAATATTGAAGTGAACATACATCTTAAGATAATAATGAAATTTGAAGTGAATATAAGTCTTCAAAATCGATGAAATTTGAAGTGAATAAAAGTCTTCAAAATCTTATGAAATTTGAAGTGAATATAAGTCTTCAAAAAATATTTGAAATTAAGTGAACATACATCTTAAGATAATCTAATGAAATTTGAAGTGAATAAAAGTCTTCAAAATATTATGAAGTAGACATACTTTAAGATAATCTAATGAAATTTGAAGTGAATATAAGTCTTCAAAAAGTCGATGAAATTTGAAGTGAATATAAGTCTCAAAAATCATATGAAAATTGAAGTGAACATACATCTTAAGATAATCTAATGAAATTTGAAGTGAATATAAGTCTTCAAAATCGATGAAATTTGAAGTGAATATAAGTCTTCAAAAAATCTTATGAAAATTGAAGTGAACATACATCTTAAGATAATCTAATGAAATTTGAAGTGAATATAAGTCTTCAGAAAATATGATAAAATTTGAAGTGAATATAAGTCTTCAAAAAATCTTACGAAAATTGAAGTGAACATACATCTTAAGATAATCTATTTAAATTTGAAGTGAATATAAGTCTTCAGAAAATCTGATGAAGTTTGAAGTGAATATAAGTCTTCAAAAAATCTTATGAAAATTGAAGTGAACATACATCTTAAGATAATCTAATGAAATTTGAAGTGAATATATGTCTTCAAAAAATCTTATGGAATTTGAAGTGAATATAAGTCTTCAAAAACTCTTATGAAAATTGAAGTGAACATACATCTTAAGATAATCTGATGAAATTTGAAGTGAATATAAGTCTTCAAAAAATCTGATGAAATTTGAAGTGAATAAAAGTCTTCAAAAATCTTATGAAATTTGAAGTGAATATAAGTCTTCAAAAATATTATGAAAATTGAAGTGAACATCTTAAAAATCTAATGAAATTTGAAGTGAATAAAAGTCTTCAAAAATATTATGAAACAGTGAACATACATCTTAAGATAATCTAATGAAATTTGAAGTGAATATAAGTCTTCAAAAATCATGAAATTTGAAGTGAATATAAGTCTTCAAAAAATCTTATGAAAATTGAAGTGAACATACATCTTAAGATAATCTAATGAAATTTGAAGTGAATATAAGTCTTCAAAAAATCTGATGAAATTTGAAGTGAATATAAGTCTTCAAAAAATCTTATGAAAATTGAAGTGAACATACATCTTAAGATAATCTAATGAAATTTGAAGTGAATATATGTCTTCAAAAAATCTTATGAAATTTGAAGTGAATATAAGTCTTCAAAAACTCTTATGAAAATTGAAGTGAACATACATCTTAAGATAATCTGATGAAATTTGAAGTGAATATAAGTCTTCAAAAATCTAAGGAATTTGAAGTGAATAAAAGTCTTCAAAAATCTTATGGAATTTGAAGTGAATATAAGTCTTCAAAAATCTTATAAGAAAATTGAAGTGAACATACATCTTAAGATAATCTAATGAAATTTGAAGTGAATATAAGTCTTCAAAAATCATGAAATTGAAGTGAATATAAGTCTTCAAAAATCTTATGAAAATTGAAGTGAACATACATCTTAAGATAATCTAATGAAATTTGAAGTGAATATAAGTCTTCAAAAAATCTTATGAAATTTGAAGTGAATATAAAGTCTTAAAAAATCTTATGAAAATTGAAGTGAACATACTTCTTAAGATAATCGTGAAATTTGAAGTGAATATAAGTCTTCAAAAATCGATGAAATTTGAAGTGAATAAAAGTCTTCAAAAAATCTTATGGAATTTGTAGTGAATATAAGTCTTCAAAAATCTTGAAATTGAAGTGAACATACATCTTAAGATAATCTAATGAAATTTGAAGTGAATATAAGTCTTCAAAAATCTGATGAAATTTGAAGTGAATATAAGTCTTCAAAAATCTTATGAAAATTAAGTGAATATACATCTTAAGATAATCTAATGAAATTTGAAGTGAATATAAGTCTTCAAAAATCATGAAATTTGAAGTGAATATAAGTCTTCAAAAAATTATGAAAATTGAGTGACATACATCTTAAGATAATCTAATGAAATTTAAGTGAATATAAGTCTTCAAAAATCATGAAATTTGAAGTAAATATAAGTCTTCAAAATCCTATGAAAATGAAGTGAACATACATCTTAAGATAATCTAATGAAATTTGAAGTGAATATAAGTCTTCTAAAAATCTGATGAAATTTGAAGTGAATAAAAGTCTTCAAAAAATCTTATGGAATTTGAAGTGAATATAAGTCTTCAAAAAATATTATGAAAATTGAAGTGAACATAAATCTTAAGATAATCTAATGAAATTTAAAGTGAATATAAGTCTTCAAAAAATCGAATGAAATTTTAGGTGAATATAAGTGTTCAAAAAATCTTATGAAAATTGAAGTGAACATACATCTTAAGATAATCTAATGAAATTTGAAGTGAATATATTCTTCAAAAAAGTCTGATGAAATTTGAAGTGAATATAAGTCTTCAAAAAATCTTATGAAAATTGAAGTGAACATACATCTTAAGATAATCTAATGAAATTTGAAGTGAATATAAGTCTTCAAAAAATCTGATGAAATTTGAAGTGAATAAAAGTCTTCAAAAATCTTATGGAATTTGAAGTGAATATAAGTCTTCAAAATATATTATGAAAATTGAAGTGAACATACATCTTAAGATAATCTAATGAAATTTGAAGTGAATATAAGTCTCAAAAATCTGATGAAATTTGAAGTGAATATAAGTCTTCAAAAATCTTATGAAAACAATGAACATACATCTTAAGATAATCTAATGAAATTTGAAGTGAATATAAGTCTTCAAAAAATCATGAAATTTGAAGTGAATAAAGTCTTCAAAAAAATATGAAAATTAAGTGAACATACACATCTTAAGATAATCTAATGAAATTTGAAGTGAATATAAGTCTTCAAAAAATCTGATGAAATTTGAAGTGAATATAAGTCTTCAAAAAATCTTATGAAAATTGAAGTGAACATACATCTTAAGATAATCTAATGAAATTTGAAGTGAATATAAGTCTTCAAAAATTCTGATGAAATTTGAAGTGAATATAAGTCTTCAAAAATCTTATGAAAATTGAAGTGAACATACATCTTAAGATAATCTAATGAAATTTGAAGTGAATATAAGTCTTCAGAAAATCTTATGAAGTTTGAAGTGAATATAAGTCTTCAAAAAATCTTATGAAAATTAAAGTGAACATACATCTTAAGATAATCTATTGAAATTTGAAGTGAATATAAGTCTTCAAAAATCGATGAAATTTGAAGTGAATAAAAGTCTTCAAAAAATCTTATGAAATTTGAAGTGAATATAAGTCTTCAAAATATTATGAAAATTAAGTGAATATACATCTTAAGATAATCTAATGAAATTTGAAGTGAATATAAGTCTTCAAAAATCAATGAAATTTGAAGTGAATATAAATCTCAAAAATCTTATGAAATTTGAAGTGAATATAATCTTAAGAAAATCTATGAAAATTTGATGAATATAAGTCTTCAAAATCTGATGAAATTTGAAGTGAATATAAGTCTTCAAAATCTAATGAAATTTGAAGTGAATATAAGTCTTCAAAAAATATTATGAAAATTGAAGTGAACATACATCTTAAGATAATCTATGAAATTTGAAGTGAATATAAGTCTTCAAAAAATCTGATGAAATTTGAAGTGAATATAAGTCTTCAAAAAATCTTATGAAAATTGAAGTGAACATACATCTTAAGATAATCTAATGAAATTTGAAGTGAATATAAGTCTTCAAAAAACTGATGAAATGTGAAGTGAATATAAGTCTTAAAAAATCTATGAAATTGAAGTGAACATACATCTTAAGATAATCTATGAAATTTGAAGTGAATATAAGTCTTCAGAAAATCTTATGAAGTTTGAAGTGAATATAAGTCTTCAAAAAATCTTATGAAAATTGAAGTGAACATACATCTTAAGATAATCTAATGAAATTTGAAGTGAATATATGTCTTCAAAAAATCTTATGGAATTTGAAGTGAATATAAGTCTTCAAAAAATCTTATGAAAATTGAAGTGAACATACATCTTAAGATAATCTAATGAAATTTGAAGTGAATATAAGTCTTCAAAAATCGATGAAATTTGAAGTGAATATAAGTCTTCAAAAATCTTATGAAAATTGAAGTGAATATATCTTCAAAATATCTATGAAAATTGAAGTGAACATACATCTTAAGATAATCTAATGAAATTTGAAGTGAATATAAGTCTTCAAAAAATATTATGAAAATTGAAGTGAACATACATCTTAAGATAATCTAATGAAATTTAAGTGAATATAAGTCTTAAAAATCTGATGAAATTTGAAGTGAATATAAGTCTTCAAAAATCTTATGAAAATTGAAGTGAACATACATCTTAAGATAATCTAATGAATTTGAAGTGAATATAAGTCTTCAAAAATCATGAAATTTGAAGTGAATATAAGTCTTTAAAAAATGTTATGATAATTGAAGTGAACATACATCTTAAGATAATCTAATGAAATTTGAAGTGAATATAAGTCTTCAGAAAATATGATGAAATTGAATATAAGTCTTCAAAAAATCTTATGAAAATTGAAGTGAACATACATCTTAAGATAATCTAATGAAATTTGAAGTGAATATAAGTCTTCAAAAAATCTTATGAAATTTGAAGTGAATATAAGTCTTCAAAAAATCTTATGAAAATTGAAGTGAACATACATCTTAAGAAAACCTAATGAAATTTGAAGTGAATATAAGTCTTCAAAAATCTATGAAATTTGAAGTGAATATAAGTCTTCAAAATCTTATGAAAATTGAAGTGAACATACATCTTAAGATAATCTAATGATTTGAAGTGAATATAAGTCCAAAAATCTATGAAATTTGAAGTGAATATAAGTCTTCAAAAATCTATGAAATTTGAAGTGAATATACATCTTAAAAATATTATAATGAGTGAATATATCTTCAAAAATCTAATGAAATTTGAAGTGAATAAAGTCTTCAAAAATTATATGAAAACATTGAACATACATCTTAAGATAATCTAATGAAATTTGAAGTGAATATAAGTCTTCAAAAAATCTTATGAAAATTGAAGTGAACATACATCTTAAGATAATCTAATGAAATTTGAAGTGAATATAAGTCTTCAAAAAATGAAATTTGAAGTGAATATAACTCTTCAAAAAATCTTATGAAAATTGAAGTGAACATACATCTTAAGATAATCTAATGAAATTTGAAGTGAATATAAGTCTTCAAAAAATCGTGAAATTGAAGTGAATATAAGTCTTCAAAAATCTTATGAAAATTAGTGAACATACATCTTAAGATAATCTAATGAAATTTGAAGTGAATATAAGTCTTCAGAAAATCTGATGAAATTTGAAGTGAATATAAGTCTTCAAAAAATCTTATGAAAATTGAAGTGAACATACATCTTAAGATAATCTAATGAAATTTGAAGTGAATATATGTCTTCAAAAAATCTTATGAAATTTGAAATGAATATAAGTCTTCAAAAAATCTTATGAAAATTGAAGTGAACATACATCTTAAGATAATCTAATGAAATTTGAAGTGAATATAAGTCTTCAAAAATACGA
>CM038796.1:79157824-79213617 GCA_021764765.1 Vicia sativa | reverse complement strand
GGATTATGAAACAATGGGAATTTGTAAAGAGAAAGAACTTGTATTAATTTGAAAGGTATGATATAAGTAGTTTGTACACAAGAAAAGTAAAAGCTATGAAACAATCTCGTAAGTTCCAACTATGCTAGTACTCATATATTTCGACTATCTCATCTCCTGCCGTCAAGAGAAAGGAGGATTGATTTCGCCATTTAAATCTTGAATGTTGATAGTAGTCCGGAAGTAGGTGATCCGACGGACATAGTCGCACGCTTAAATCCCTAACTTTGCCTAGACCGCCCTTTCGAGTTTTCGCCTATCGATACCCTTTTGCCGGGGTTTGTAGGTTTTCGACCACGTGTACATGTTTTGTATATATCCTTAACTTTGCCCAAACCTTTGGTTCTAGATGCCCTTATTTTTCCTAGGCCACGACCTAGCGGTCCTGCTTATGCGTAGTATTTTTTGACTATGTCTCAAGGCTCACAGGTGTGGGAAGTCTTCGCCATCCATGGTGCTAAGTATCATAGCTCCACCGAAAATACTATTTTGACTACAAACGGTCCCTCGAGGTGGGAGTCCATTTGCCCCGGATCACCTTGGAAGAATGATGCGCTTGACTACTAGATCACCGACTTGGTAGAATCGGTGTTGACCTTCTTGTTAAATGCTCTAATCATTCGCTCGATAGATTCGTCCATGGCAGTATGGATGCTAGTCACTCATCAATCAAGTTAATCGTCAAGGCGAGTCTGGATCCAATCGTTTTGCCTAACTCGCATCCCGGAGGACTCTAGTTGAGGGTATTCAACCTCGGCGGGTAGGACCGCTTCCATACCATATACAAGAGAGAAAGGTGTCGCTTTACTGATGTTCGATCAGAAAGGCGATAATCGTGGAGAGAAAACGTAACATCTCATGCCAATCTTTGTAAGTCATTGTCATCTTCAGATGATCTTTTAATATTCTTGTTGGCGACTTTCATCGCGCCATTCATCTTAGGCCGATATGGAGAAGAATTGTGATGCTTGATCTTGAACTGCTGCAGTTCTAAGGATCATCTTATTGTGGAGATTAGAGCCATTATCCGTGATAATCCTTTCTGAGTGCCATACCGATGATACAATTATGCTTGATAAATCGAGCCACAACATTCTTGGTAACGTATGCAAACGAGGTCGCTTTCACCCATTTGGTGAAATAGTCAATTGACACAAGGATGAAACGATGTCCGCTGGAAGTGGGCTTGATTCGATCATGTCAATGCCCCACATTGCAAAAGGCCAAGGAGAAGTTAAACATTCAGAGGTACCGAGGTATGCACTTTGTCCGCATAACCGCATTTGTGACAAGATCGAGCATACTGGTGACAATCGCCTCCCAGGACCAATAGTAACCTGTTTCGTAATCTTCTTAGCTATTGTATGTCCACCGGAGGGTACCAAATGCGCTTCTGTAACTCTTCCATGATACGCACGCGTTTTCGGTCTACACAACGGAGTAAGCACAAGTTGTGATTGCGCTTTGTAGAAGATGTCGTACGAGGAAGAATTTGATGAAAATCTTCTCAAGAACTTTATCATCGACAGATGCCCCGCGGATATTCCCGAGTCTCAAGATACCTTTTCACTGTGAAAACCAAGGTTTCTATTGTATCAAGTTCACAACAAGAGCTTGCCTCTCAAACTTCTCAATGATGATATGGGGAGCCCGTTGTCCCATCTCGACCTTGAACATAGATGACATAGTAGCTAACGCCATTCATTGATTCTCTCTCATGGAATATGATTGAAAGTGATCTTCAAGTAGGGATCAAACTCAAACATGCTCGATACTTAATGAGATCGGATGCTCGTGATCCCACTCGCCTTAATCGATCGATCACTCAACGAGTCTCCATATACTGCAAGAACTTGATTCTTAAGTCAATAGCAGCTTTGATACCCATGATGCATGCTCATATTCGCCATGATGTTGGTGCAAATCAAACATTATCATGAGTGAAAGGCGCGGTCAAATGGGATGTAATGATGGCGCGATGCCATTACCAAGCGCTTGAGGCTCCATCAAAGACTATGGTCCATCGATCCTTGTTCGTGTCCTTCGTCTGCCCCGGTTCTTCACAATCGTGACTAGTAAAACATCTTCATCTGAAATTGAACTCCGCATAGATCGATAGTCATCTACGGCTTGATGAGCCAAATGATCGCTACTATATACTTTTGATTGCTTTCTCGAGAAGTATACCGATGTCATATTCGGTCAAGATCATCCGCCATCTTGCTATTCTTTCTGAGAGAGCCGGTTTCTCAAATATGTATTTTATCGGATCCATCTTAGAGATCAACAAGGTAGTGTAAGTCAACATATACCGCCTTAGTCGAGCAAATTAGTTAAAGCGCCGTGAAGTTTTCTCGAACAGTGAGTATCTTGTTTCACAATGGTAAACTTTTGCTAAGGTAGTATACTACATACTCTTTTTCGATCGACCGCCATGTTGGCCCAACACACACCCCATCGAAGTTCTCTAACACCCATATAGTACATGATAAGAGGTCTTCCTTCGGCACGCCCACATCGTGGATAGGAGGACTCGTAGGTACTCCTTGATTTTTTCAAAAGCGATCTCGGCACCGCTGCTCCATTCTACCACTTGATCTTTAGTAACTTGAAGATGGTCTACAAGCAGCTGATGTGCAATGAATCTGCAACGAGTTCACCGCCCAAGAAACCTCCTCGACTTCTTCCTGCGGGAGCCTGCATCTCTTGAATAGCTTTAACTTTAGTGGATCAACCTCATTACCCTTAAGCATCGATAATAAACCCTAGG
The DNA here is from genome assembly GCA_021764765.1 of Vicia sativa. Lineage (NCBI taxonomy): Eukaryota > Viridiplantae > Streptophyta > Magnoliopsida > Fabales > Fabaceae > Vicia > Vicia sativa. The sequence goes on along the minus strand of CM038796.1, from coordinate 79,210,808 downwards.
AGTTTACCTGGATCCGACTCCAAAGGTGCACTTTGGGATTAAGTCTCACTCCAGACTTCTTCGCCTATCAATAGTTTCCGCAATGATCGAGATGTTCTTCTTCATCAGGATCTAGCTATCATGTCGCCGACATAGACCTCTATCTCGATGAATCATGTCATGAAATAACGCCACCATAGCACGATAAGTGGCGCCCGCTCTTCGCCTCAACATGACCTTGTAGCGTATGCCCCAATGTAACAGTAGTCTTTTCCATGTCTTCAGAGCCAATTTAATCTGATTGTAAACGAGAAACCATCCATGAAGGAGAAAACCTTATGCCGAAAGGTGTTGTCGACTAGAACATCAATACGAGGAAGTGAAAATCGCTTTGCACTCGCGCTGTTTCATCTCTCAGTAATCCACACACATTTGTACTTTACCATCCTTCTTGGCACGGGTACCACGCTTATAAACCCATTGGATAAGAAGTGACACTTAAGAAACCGTATGAACCGCTTCATAACTTCATCTTTGATTTTCTGACATCTGTGACGCATACGAACCTTCTATTTCACGTGGAGAAACCTTCTTTTGTTTAACCGTGTACCACAATGTCAATGTTCAAACCGGCATGTCTTCCTATGACCAAGCAAAACCTCGATATAGTCTCGTAGCATCTAAATCAATCTTTCTTGACGCTATTCTCAAGACCCGCTCCTATCTTGATCTCTTTCTCATTCCTCATCAGCACTCAAATTCACAACCTCAATCGGGTTTCTTCTTCGTGTTGTCAGATAACTCAATCTTCTTGCAGAAAGCAACCGACAAGCCTGGCACTTCACAATCTTTCCTCACCTTCGGCCTTCTTGGTAGATCAGATTATCGGCATATTTAGCAATAGCATAGCTTTTATCAACGTAGATTCAGAGTGATTCTCATAGCAGTATCACGTGTGTAAGAAACACACTTTTGAAGGGTGATAAAGTAAAAGAAAGAAAGCAACATTTAAATGCAAAAGTCCAACGATTTTATTGAATGAAAATATGCAAATGATAGATAATAACCTCACAACGAGCCATGATGCCCCTAAAGGCACTAGTATTTTAAAGTTTATTGTTCAAATCAGAAAAATACAAAAGCAAAGCAAAACAAAAGCAATTACTCCTGCCTAAAGGAGATTGGTATGACGCCTTCGGGCCTTCCAATTGTTGATGTCGGGCCGCCGCCTTCTATAGCATGGATTCCACTGGCCGGCGCGGGAAGTTGAAGTCACGCTGCCGCGATATCATCTTCGCCTCTCGATGGTGAAGCCTAAACCACTTTGTCGACGGAAAGGAAGATCAAGGAGTGTCCCCAAATAGTATGCCTTCCTTCTTCAACCGCAGCTCTGAGCATCCTTCAACGGCCATCCAGGCGTAACTTGTGTAACTTCAGATGCACGAGAGTCAACAGCATGACTGGGATTGTTTCAAAAGCTTGACAGTGAGTCTCAAGAATTCACCCTCCATCCGAGATATCGAATGATCAGATGACCGATCATATATTCCTCTTCACCAGATATCGTGAACAACCTTCCCTTCACTGGTACTTCAAATTTTGATGCAAGGGTAGGTAAGAATCCCCATGTATCCAAGGGCGCCCAAGTAGGCAAGAGTAGTGGACGAATGTCCATGACAAAGAAAGTGGAATCAAAAGTCCGAACCGACTTTTACAAAAGAGTGAGCCTCCAAGCACCTTCTCTTAGAACCATCAAAAGCTCTCACAACTATGTCACTGGGCTTCGTAACCAAACCTTCAACATCAAGTCGATCAAAAGAAGTCTTCGGCAGATTTTCAAAGGTAACCTGTATCCACCAAAACATGAGACAATGTAACGCCTTGCATTCAACAGACGTGTAAGGCTTTGTTGTGTTTCTTTCCGACAAGAGTCAAATCAACATCGAGAAGCCTAGGTCGTTGTTGGCAGCCAAGCTAGCAATACAAACTTTAAATTGATCGTAGTAGTATTCACTAAGATACGAGAATTCTTCGTAAACTTCACCAAGGCTTTAGTACGGGCCTCGAGCACAAGAGCAGTAGCAAGCATGGAGATTTTGACGAGTCTCGTCCCAACTGCTCCACAACATTGTAGTCACTCTTATTGATAATCTTCGTAATTTCCTCCATTTCTCGCTTGGAGGTATCCTCAAGAACTTCCTTGGTACTTCTCGAAAGCAGACGAAAGCTCGCCTCTAGTCTCCCGGAATCGTTGAATAGCCGGAATGCGAGCCGAGTCACAATGTCTTTTGAGAGATTGGAGAACACTCTTCCGGCTCGGGTCACCTTACTTGATCCTAGTGATGTTGTCGATGTCGAATGGTAGTTTCAACCGTAAGACTTCAATGGTCGAGGGTCTTGCTTGACGCCATGATAATAAACCTCACCCATAGTTCCATGGGATAGCTTTGTCGAGGAGTATGGAATGGTCCGGGAGAAGTAATGATGAGAGGTGCCACTCCAGGCATAGGATCGCAGAGGAAACTTATTGGTTAACATCAAGATAGTCTCGGGAAATCATCACCCCATCCGGTCGCCTTAACATCTTCAATAGGAATCTTGTAGCTCGTGAATGTGATACTTCACCATGTAATCAAACTTTCCACTTGGCTTCCCCAAGGTATCCCAATACATTCGCACAGCCATCACATCTTTGATCTTCATTTAGACATGTCTTCACTGCATTCTACAGTGTGGTTTCAAGAATAGTATTTCACGGTTATCCATCATGCACCGAACACGCCTTCTCAACCAAGACCACAACCAGCGCAGATGGCACCAACGACAATTTTCGGCATCCCGGATTGACATCGGCTTGCAGCAAATTCTTCTTAACTATCATCGAGGAATGCTCAAGTCATCTATGTTGAAAATATAAGAGTTCTCACCAATAGCATGGAACTTTTGTCATGGTTAGGCATAGGAGCGTTGATCACGCTCGGAGTCTCAATAGGAGTCAACTCAACTGCTTAGCTTCAATCATATCTTGAATCTTGTTCTTCGAGCCCAATAGTTGTCGTTGTCGCCCTGGTGTTGGAATGGTGTTTGACTTAGCATTAGGATTGTATCTCGAGAAGAAGTTTGATGCTTCGAGGAGGATCCCAAGCTAATCGCCTACTTTCAACATGTGTTGCAAGGCTATGACAATGATATGTTGATCTTCGTGAACCGCGGCGCCGTTCGCCACGCTGTCTCACCGAGGTTGTGCCGATGTAGGATCGAGATCACAACCGCCTCACGCATTGAGCACGGCCGGTCTTGGCTCGCTTTTGACCATACACAAGACTAGCTTCTTTCTTACCACCAAAAGATCTCTTCAAGATTTGAGGATGACTCTACACCAAACTTTCCGCTCTTGATACCAACTTCAATACGCCTCTCCGTCGAATATCAACTCTATGAACCCTAACAAGAATTTCCAATCGATGATCAAGAATGGCCTGCTGTTCTATAAACATATCAACCAACTCCTATTGGACAAGGGTGGTTGAACTCGCTTCTAGATCTCCATTTTGAGCATACCCTTGAACTTCTCATCACGACCCATAGACATGCTCGTAGTTGCATGCGAGTGGGTGCCAATTCAAGATTGTACTCATACCGTCTCAGAAAAGCATCTACCAAGTCACCCAAGCACGGATACACGGGTCTCTAGTCGATAATACCACTCCAATCGGGTTCCGACAAACTCTTTGAAAATAATGCATCCACAACTTCTCGCCACTGTGGGTTGATCTTCGGGACAAGGATCAAATGCACTGACAAGAAATGCCATCATATTTGGCAAAAGTAGGAACCTTGAACTTGGGAGGAATGACCACACTGTGGACAAGACTCAGATCAAATTCAAACCGACATCTTCGTATTTTCCACATCGCTTAGACGGTCTTCAAGTTGCTTGTATTTGTCATCCTCATAAGAGTAATCGATCATTCTCATAATCTTCTTCCTTCTTCTCAGCTCACCGGTCTCTTCAAGGTTGCCCTTGACACCCCCCGGTCTCGACCACTCCCTCTGAGAGTCAACCCTCTTGGCCTTGGACCTTGTTTCTTGTGAACATCCCTGAACCGAGCATTCCGAGCCGAGATCTTTGACACTGCTCAAGAGCCATTTCTACTAAAAATAAATAGCGAGAAATGAGAAACCAATCTTCAATGTACCTATTATGAGATGTTATGCCATGATATGTATGTTTATGCAAATGCAATGCAATGTTTTCAAGGACCTTAAGAATTTAAATTTGTTAAACAAGCACAACAAAAATTTATTAGTTCTCTTTATTCTTTTTCTTTTGAGTACAAAAGATAGTTCAAAAATAAAAGAAAAGCATAAAATCCTAAAGCTCTAAGTCTCCCATGGGCGCTGTTTGGTGCCGAGGTAGGTTGATATTTCGCCTCGTGAAGTAGCTTTGTCAACCTAGTACCTTCTTCTCGCTTGCATAGCACCGAGCTTCGAATGTATCCCTTTCTTCTTTAGTTGAATCCGTGATCTCTTCAAGTCTTCAAAATCGTAGGATGTCGGGATGGAGAATAACAGATAGGGTACGCCACCTATAGCAACATTCCATAATTAATGCAACAAAAGTGAATGGCATCATGAGGTTTTGAGCTCGAGTCGCACTCATTTGAGGTGGCTCCCAAGGAATAGAGTTTTGGTGCCCAAAAGTCTTGGTACCGCTCTTTTTACCATGCCCCAAGCGTATGAACCTTCGTCTAATTCAAGATCGTGGTTGTAGTCGAACACAATATCTTGGAGAAGCATATCATGTGGACCATCTCTTCGAAAAAACCAAACCGACGAGAGCTAAAGAAGGGTTGTAAGTAATACCTCCCTTATACCGTGGAGTGGTACATTAGGAATTCTCACAACTCAATAAATGTGAAGTCCTTTGAGAGAAAAGACACCAATGAATATCCAATGAGAGAGTGACATTAGTCTTTGAGACCACTTCAACCTTTGTTCGCTCTTCAAAACTCGATGGAGGAAGGTGCAAATAAACCACCGAAAGTAACGGTATACAACACATGAGAGTTTTGATAGTACGAGTGTGGAGAGAATGTAGGATGTCTCCAAGGTAGGCATGATCATGAAAGTAAGAAATAACTTGATGGCATACATCTGAATTGATCCGAGTTAGGGAATAGAACCCATAGATTAGCAAGGCCACAATGTCTTTGAATACATGGAAACTCATAGTTTTGAGGAATTCTCGGCTTTTTCACTAGGAACTTGGCAAGTAAACCCTTAACTCCACTTTGTTTCCCAATTGGCTTCAATGTCTCGAGCGCTTTAGTGTAATGTCGATGTAATGTCTTCATACCAGGAACCTTTTCTAAACCGGTGAATGGCATTTGGTCAAGAAGGTATCCCAAGTAGCTAGAGAACTCTTCCAAGGTAGGAACTAAATCGATATCTGGGAATGTAAAGCAATGGTGTTTCGATCAAGAACGAATAGACATGCATCATATCTTCTTCAAAACCGAAGATAACCATGTCAGCGATAACCATGTGTTTCAATGAATCGAGCATGATCGGGAATCTTAAACCAATTTTTGAGCTGAGAAGGTATACCCATGAAGTTGATTCGAGTAGTCTTTCTAGATGCCATAATCCCTACAAAACATAGCAAAGATAAACCTAGGTCCTGAAATAGTTAGAAATGATATGGAATGCGATTATGTCATGATGTCATGTTTAGCACACACAAACAATTCACACAATGAGCCTAGGTTTAAGGCTTGCATGAGGTATAGGTGATTACCCTACCAAAGTTTGAGTTGGTTCATCCTTTCCTATAATAGTAACAAGGTTCTAGGAATCTCATATCATTGATCTTCTCAGAGGCTTATTTCAATACGACTACCAAGTGGTCAATCAAAATATCCCAAAAGTATGATCTTAATGAGCGTAGCATCGAGTATCGCCCAACCTTAATCAGACTAAAGTTGGCCATCTCACTACCTTCTAATGGCCAAGATGGGTCAATTAAGGTTCTAAAAGTTTAGTTAGTGCTGATGACACCACGCAAAAGCCAAATACTATCCTCAACTTGGAAATGAAGAGTATCAGGACATCTAAAGTAGCCATCATGTTGACCATTTCGGTATAGGCCTAACGGTCGCGATGATCTAATGCTACTTACCTATAAGGAAACCTCGATCCGGGTGTAGCATCCCCCACAAGTATAATACCCAAACAACCCTTAAGACAAAGCATACAAGTCAAACAGAAAACAGTAAAGATGATCTAAAAATCCCTAAGGCATTCTCTCTTTAGGGTGTCTCCCCGACAGAGTCGCCAGTTCTGTAATATGGTGAACTGACTTTGAGATTTTTGTATCGCAAATGTGCGGATAGCAAGAGTCGCCACCGAATTTTCTTTTATCCAATTAAGGGAAGGTAAAAGTACGTAAAAAGACCTTCGTTAGATTCTCGGTAGGAGAAGGTTATGAAAAGGGAAGGTATTAGCACCCTTTTCCATCCGTAGTTATCTACGGGCTCTTAGTTGCTCTTAGATCACTTTAAATTTGTGCTTTCTGTGTGTTTGACAAAAATGTTTTGAAAAGGCATTTCGCTTTGACTTTGTAATGATTCATGTAGGAATGTATACAAAGTTTTCTAAATGTTTCGCTTTGAAAAGAGTTTAAACTTTGACAAAAAGTGTGAGGTGAAAAGTATTTTGATAGAGCAAGCAACTAAAAGTCTTATTACCTACCTCGTAATTGGTCGCTTTGTGTTATTTTATTTTCCTTTAGAATAGCGCCATCCATACCATTAGTTGGTAGATAACCCTATTCGCTGGATGTGGAAGGGACATTCGGGACATCGGATGGTCATAGAAGGTAACTCAGTAGGAAGTATCCCACATCTCAAGGATATCATCATTTTTCAGGCAACAATCGAGGGTCAAGATCATCTATTCGTAGGCTTACATGGGTCTAGTGATCTTGTATCAAGGGACTATGATGATTTGTTTTGAAGGCAACGTGCTAGAATACCTCTACGCTCGAGGGACTCACCATTTGTAATGAAGGCAACGAGAGAATTACCCAAGCATGTGTGAAAGAGTCAAATTCACATATGTTATCTTGAAATTATGAGTGACCTATGTCCAATTTTTATCTTGCCATACACGCCTAATTACTAGCATTTATAGGAAAGAAAGTAAATTACGGTGAAAGATAAAGTCCTACGCTATTACATTGGGCTTAACAATAAGAGGAAAATAAAAGTCTTAATTAAACTATTACATCCCATAGGCGCTATATATTCGAAAAGAAAAGCAAGAAAATTGTCCAAAACGTTACAAACTGTGAATGTATAAAAATCCAAATACGATAAAATTGCATAAGAGGAAAAGTTAGCAAAAGAAATATTTTTGAATGAGGAAAAGGTTTTTGATTAGTAATGACATTATATGATAAGATATTTTGGTAATTTTCTCGGATCGACACTTATATTTAAAACAATTAAAAGTCATTTTAATGATTAATTAATAATTAAATAAAATATGCATGCAAAAATAATAATTTTAATATTAAAAGTTAAATAAACATTTTCTCGATGATAATGGTAAAGAAAATATTTTTGATGTTTTTAGATGCATGATAAAAAATATTGAAGATAAATTAAATTAGATGAAAAATATTAAGAGAAAATAGAAAAATAAGTTAGTTTTTCAAAAGAGTAAAAAGGAATATTAAGAGAAAATAGAAAATAAGTTAGTTTTTCACGCCCCTTGCCTTTACCATCGAGCCAAAGTGCTTGTGTCATGATATTGAAACAAAACGCTTTTGTACGAAAAACGCTTCCTCGACATTCAAATCACATGAAGAACACCTTCTTCTTCGCTTGAATTTTTGAAAACTTAGCGGCCGAGTTCGACGCTATAGCCCGCAAATTTCAAAAACTTCATACAAGAAATATAAATTAGCCATGGCTACATGGATCGATTGAAAACATCTCCCGAATGCAATGGTGGCATTGGTTTTCTAATTTAATCTGACGACCCTAAAACGCAATGAAACCCTAGCCATGGCATCTTGTGTTTTTGGTACCTAAATGCAATTAAATTATCCAAAGCTTGCAAACTTCAATCTAAACACAAAACAAACGTCAAAACATGTTAAAGATGCATAAACAAAATCGATTTTGGAAAAAGATGAACAAACCATAACCTGGATTTTCGTGATTCTTGATGGTTTTGAGAGTCAGAAGGTCCGAATGATCTGTGAGACTTCAAGGAATGTGTTTGGATGCTTGAATTGGCTGAATCGAAGCAAAACTATGGCTGTGTTACTTCAAGAACACGGTTTTTGGCTTTAGGTTAGGTTCCTCCAAGAAATTTTTCATTTTCTCATGTCAGTATGCATTGTATATTTATAATGGATGGATTTTAGGTCAATTCAAGAGCAAATATTGATCAATCATCAAAAATATTTGATTTTGTATGAAATCAAATCTTCCTTTTTTGATCCAATTTTCATCAATTTCTTGCCAAATCAATGTAAATTTAAATTTGCCAGCTTTTATAAGTTGCTTGACCTCAAGATTGAGAGAAAAATCATTTTGCATTTAATTTTGATTTTATACCTTATTTTTAATTTAATTTGTTTTTAAATGAATAAAATCCAAATTAAATAGAAAATAAAGACAAAATTCGTGGCATTGGGCTTGGAGGTTCCAAATAAGATAAGGAACAAGTTTAAACCAAGAAAACTAGGCCCATTTGTAAAATTTTGGTTTTGACAATTATTTCTCTTAGACTTCTTCAAAATGCCCAACTTGTGCAAGGTGTATCTTGCTCAAATTTCAACATTTTTGAGTGTTCTTGACTTTAGAAATCTATAGGTGTCCTCTAAACAACCTATTTGGTTTCATCTCAATTGAGTTTCCATGCTCAATAAACTTCATTACAAAAAGTTGACTTTTTGTTGCCTTTGAAAATGACATGTAATGTTTTGATCCATACCTTCCAAATGAAGCATTTTTTGAACATTCTTGTGAGACATGAAGTTGTAGAGAATTGAATTCCTTCAAATGAGAGGTGGTTAAAAATTTTGAGAAAGTATGAAGAAGTTATGCTCACCAAAGTTCACTTGACTTTTCACTGAAACCCCTAATTTGGAAAGTTTGACTTCGAGCAAATCTTGAGTTTTCTTTGATGAATCATGATCAACCCTTGATCAAATGATGAATGTGACTTCAAATGAGGATGTTGACCAAAAATCATGAAGTTTGACTCAGATATGTTGACCACAGCTGACTTTTGTCCAATACAACCGATTTTCAACCATCCGAGCAATTGTCCGAGGAAACTTGACTCGTGAGGCTTGAAACTTGACATGGAGAATCTTGAAGTATATGAGGAGGTATGATGACCACTGAGATGTTGGAAGTCCATCGATCCGAGAACCGCCAAACCCTAGTTTGGGTTGATTGTCTAGGAGAGGGTTTGTTTGATCAACCTCGAGGAATCCTCGAGTATGGATGTATGAGATGTCTTGAGGAATAGGAGGGAAAATTTTGGGTATGATAGCCCACCGCATGCAACTACAGAGCATTTATATGGGTCGTGATGACAAGTTCAAAGAATATTCTCGTAAATGGAGAGATCTATCAGAAAGTGCAACCACCCTTTGTCCAATAGAGGAGTTGGTTGATATGTTTACGAACACCGACGAGCCCTTTCTTCAATCATCCGATTGAAACCTTCACCGAATTCACCGAGCTGATATTGACAAGAGAGAACGACAGCGGAATTAAGAGCGGAAAGATCTGTGTAGAGTTATCCTCAAATGTCGAAAGAGATCTTTTGGTAAGAAAGAAGCCAATGCCGTATGGTCGTAAAAGCCGAAAGACCAACCACACTCAATCCGGGGGCAGTCAGGATCTCTAATCCTACACCAACAAACCTCACGAGACAACGTATGTAACCAAAATGCGCCATTAAGACTTTTATGAAGATCAACATGCCATTGTCGCAAGCCTTGCAACACATGTTGAAAGCAGAAATGACACCGAGGATCCTCCTCAAAACATCAACACTTCCTCTCCGAGATACAATCCTAATGCTATGTGCTTAACACTCCAACAAAGACAGCATAACACCGACGATTGTGGGCTTTGAAGAACAAGATTCAAGACATGATTAAAGCTAAAGAGATGGAATTTGATCCTCCCGTTGAGACCCGAATGTGATCAACGCACCTATGCCTAACCATGGCAAAAGTTCCAATGCTATTGACAAGAATTTTATGTTTTGACGTGAATGACTTGACTACTCCTCCGTGACGGCAGAAGAATTTGTCAGTCGTTGTCAATCCAGATGCCCAGAGAATTGTCGTTGGTTCCCATCCGCACTGACGGTATGCTTGGTCGAGAAGACGATTCAATGCATGATGGATAAACGAGAAGTGCTATTTCCAAACCTTCGCATGTGGAGAATCAGGTGAAGACATGTCTAAGAACCTAAAGATCAAAGACGTGAGGAAACTGCATTTAACTGTGGTGAAGTATGCGTCAGTTGTCGAAAGCTACAAGATTCCTATTAAGATGTTAAGGCAACCGGACGGGGAGATGATTTTAAGACTATGTTGATGTTAACACAATAAGGATTTCCTCTCGATCCCGTGCGTTTGAGTGGCACCTCTCATCATTACTTTCCTGCACTACTCCATACTCATATCCGACAAAGCCATACCTTGAACTATGGAGTCAAGTTTACTATCATGGCATCAAGCAAGACCCTCCGACCATCTGAGGACATTACAGCTGAAGTTACCATTCCCGACATTGACAACATCACCAGATCAAGCAAAGTGACCAGAGTAAATAGTGTTTCCTCCAGATCTCCTCCCAAAGACACCATGACTCCAACTGATTCCAGCCCATCAACCAGCTCCCAAACTAGAGGGAAAGAATCAGGACTCATCCCGTCAGCATGTGAGTACCAAAGGAAGTTGTCAAGATACCTCCAAACAAGAAATGGAGGAAATTCAAGATCATTAAGAAGAGTGACTACAATATTGTGGAATAATTAGACAGACCATTCAAAATTCCATGCTTGCTCTACTCTTGTGCTCGAGGCTTATGCTAAAGCCTTGGTGAAGTTTCTCAAGAATGCTCACATACCACAAGACACTACTACTAATCAATGAATTTGAATTATTGCCCGGCTGCCAAGAACGGCCCAGGCTTCTCCGATGTCGATTTGATCACGGAAGGAACAACAAAGCCTTGCACATCTCTATTGAATGCAAGGCTTACATTGTCTCATATTTTGTAGATACCGCTCGCTTCAATATCCTACCAAAAAGTGCTTTGATCGACTTGATGTTGAAGGATTGTCTGAAGCCCAAAGGACATAGTTGTGAGATCTTTGATGGTTCTAAACGAACAAGAATTGAGAGCCTCATTCTACCGCTAAAGTCGGTTCCCGACTTTCGACTCTACTTTCTTTGTCATGGACATCCGTCTGCAAATTTACTCTTGCCTACTTGACGCCTCTTGATACATAGGGTCAAGTTGTTACTCTACCTTGCATCGGTCAAGTACCCAGGAAAGGGAAGGTTGTTATAGTATGTGGTGAAGAGGAATACATGGTCACTATCCGCAAATTCCGATATCTCGAGATGGAAGGTGAATTCTTCGAGACCAAGCTTTCAAAATAATTCCAAGAGTCATGCCTCGTTGACTCTCCCGTTACTCCCGGTTACACAAGCTCCCTAGGATGGCCTCACCGAAAGATGCTCTAAGTCAGCAGCTTGAAGAAGGAGGTAGTACTATTTGGGCTCACCGATCTTCCTTTCAAACCGACAAGACTTTAGTTTAGTCACCATCAAAGGTCAAGATGATACGCCGCTAACGCGTCGGACAACTTCCTTCCGTGATCGTGAAGAATGGAGTGCATGCTATAGAAGACAACGACAACGATCGACATCGTTAGTGGATCTTCCCAACTCTCGACAACGGACTCAAAGAATTGGAGGAATGAAGACGCTATACCAATCTCCTTTAGACAGAGTAATTGCTTTTGTTTTCTCGTTATGCTTTTCGCTTCTATGCTTGAATAATAAACTTTAAAGCCTAGTGCCTTGCCCGGCATCATGGCTTGTTTGTGAGGGTTATTATCCGTCATTTGCATATTTTCATTTAATAAAATCATTGACTTTGCATAATGTTGTTTTCTTTTCTTTACTTTGTCACCCTTCAAAAGCTATGTGTTCTTACTAAGACCCACGTGATACACCGCAGATCACCAATCTCTGATAACAACTATGCTATTGCTAAATATGACTTCGATAATCCGATCTACCAAGTCAAGACGAAGGTGAGGAAGATTGTGAAGTTCTAGGAGAACTTGTCGATTGCCACAAAGAAGAAGAACGAGTTATACAAACCACACTAAGAGTCGAGAGGTTGTGAATTGGTAATCGGCGAAGACAAAAAAGAGATCAATATAGGAGCAGTCTTGAGAACAAAGTGTCAAAGAGAGATTGATTCGTATGCTACTAGATTATTTCGAGGTTTTTGCTCATATTGAAGACATGCCGTGTTTAGACATTGACATTGTGGTACAATCGATTACCGATTTAAAGAAGGTTTTCTCCAAAGAAATAGAAGGTCTGTCGTGATGCGTCCCGAGATGTTAGAGAAAATCAAAGTCGGTTGTGAAACAGCTAACGCCGGTTTCTTAGTCACATTTATCCACAATGCAAAATGTAGTACCAGACTCTAAGAAGGATGGCAGTACTAATTTTGTGGATTTACAGATTTGAACAAAGCGAGTCCGAAGACGATTTTCCGCTTGCTCATATTGATGTTCGTCGACAACACCGCCAACATAAGGTTTTCTCCTTCATGGATGGTTTCCTGCTATAACCGATCAAAATGGCCTCAAGACATGGAGAAGACTACTGTTGTTACGCACCTTTCGCTACAAGGTCATGCCGCTCGGATCAAGAACGCAGCACCACTTATCAACGTGCTATGGTGGCATTATTTCATGACATGATTCATCACGAGATAGAGGTCTACGCCGATGACATGATAGCTCGATCACGATCAAGAAGAACATCTCGATCATTTGCGGAAACTGTGATAGATCAAGAAGTACAGATAAGACTTAATCCCAACAAGTGCACCTTGGAGTCGATCCAGAAACTCCTAGGGTTTATGGTCGGGTAAAGGTATTGAGGTCGACCCCGCCAAGGTTAAAGCTATCCAAGAAATGCCAGCTCCCCGAACCGAAAGAAGTCGAGGTTTGGGACGATTGAACTACATTGCCGATTCATTGATATCTAATCGCTATTCAGAGCCAATCTTCGTTATCAAGAAAGATCAAGTAGTGGAATGGAACGACGATTGCTGATCGCTGCTTTGACAAAATCAAGGAGTACCCCCATGTAATCCTCCTATCCCGATGCCACCAAGGAAGACCTCTTATCATGTACTGACAATATTAGAGAACTCAATGGGTGTGTGTTCAGCAACATGACGAGTCCTGGTCGAAAAGAGTATGCAATATACTACCTTAGAAAAAGTTTACCGATCAGAAACAAGATACTCATAGCTCCGAGAAAACTTGCATGTTTTTTGCTCGGGCTTCTCACGACTAAGACAAAGATATGTTGACTCACACTACCTTGTTGATCTCTAAGATGGATCCGATAAAATACATATTTGAGAAACCCTTCTCCTAAGAATAGCAAGATGGAAATGATCTTGACCGAATACGACATTCAAGATATTCCTTTAAAGTGGTCAAGGGAAGTGTAGTAGTAGATCATTTGGCTTATCAAGCCGGATGACTACGTCACTATGCAATGAGTTTCCATGAAGATGTTTTGTTAGTTAATCGACATAAGAACTGTGACCTGATTTAAGGACCCGACAAGGATCCCGATGGACTATGGTCTTGATGGAGCCTCAAACGCACTTGGCAATGGTATTACGCCATCATTACATCTCCTACAAAGTGACATACCTTTCACCGCCAGATTATGTTTCAGCTTGCACTAACAACATGGTCGAATACGAAGCTGCATCATGGGTATCAAGGCTTCTATTGACTTAAGAGTCAAATTCTGCAAGTGTATGGAGACTCAATTTTAGTGATCAATCGATTAAAGGCGAGTGAATACAAAGCATCCGAATCTCATTCCATATCGAGAGATGTTCTAAGTCCGATCCCTTTACTCGAGGAAATCACTTTCAATCACATTCCACGAGAAGAGAATCAGCAAGGTGACGCCAAGTAGCTACTATGTCATCTATGTTCAAGGTCGATGGGACAACGAGGCTCCCAAATCATCATTTAAAAGTTTGACTAACAAGCATACCGTGAACTTGATGCGTAAGAGAAACCTGGTTCTACGTGTGAAGAGGTATCTTGAGACTCAGAATATCCTCAGGGCATCCGCAACGATAAGAAGTTCTTGAGAAGATTTGCATCCAAATTCTCCTCAAGAATTTACATCTTATACAAGCGCAATCACGACTTCAGGCCATCTACTGTAGACCGTAACACGCCAGAGCCGGATCAGGAAGAATTACACGGTTGCCGTTCGGTACCCACTCCAAAGGACATACCATGGCTAAGAAGATTTTGAGAACAAGTTACTATTGATCCACCATGCAAGCCGATTGTCACCGCTTATGCTCGATCTTGTCACAAATGCCGATATACGCAGACAGTGCATGTACTCCAAGACCATTGAATGTTCTAACCGCTCCTTGGTCTTTCCCAATGTGGGCATTGATATGATCGGAGAAATCAAGCCCACCGCCCAACGGACATCAAGCTTCATCCTTGTGGAATTGATTATTTCACCAAGTGGATGGAAGTACCCTCATTTGCATCTCATACTAAGAATGTCAGGCTCGATTCATCAAGCATAATCTTATCCGCCGGCACTAAGACCCGAAAGGATCATCACAAATAACGGTTTTAACCTCAACAACAAAATGATCACCGAACTCGCACGCAGCTCAAGATCAAGCATCACAACTCTTCTCCATATCGCCTAAGATGAATGGCGCAGGAAGGAAGCCGCCAACAAGAATATCAAGAAGATTATATAGAAATGACATGACTTACAAGGATTGGCATGAGATGTTTCCATTTTCTCTCCATGGTTATCGCACTACAAGATTTAACATCATCAACAACCCTTTCTCTTGTATACGTATGAAGTAGTCCACCCATCGAGGTTCAAATACCTTTAACCGTAGTCCTCCAGACGCAGAGTTGCTTAAGACGAATGGGTCCAGATCACGACCGTATTAACTTGATCGATGAGAAACGACTCGCATCCATCGCCATGGACAAATCTATCGTGTTTAATGATTAGAGTGTTCAACAAGAAAGTCAAGCACCGAGTCTACCAAGTCTGATCTAGTAGTCAAGCGATCATTCTCCCACAAGGTGATCCTGTGGGCAAATGGACTCCCACATACTAGGGACCGTTTGTAGTCAAAACAAGATTTTCCTACGGAGCTATGATACTTAGCACCATGGATGGCTAAGACTTCCCACACCGTGAACGCATACATAGTCAAAAATACTACGTGATAACGAGACCCGCTAGGTCGACTTACCTAGGCAAAATATAGTATCCTCGCGAACCAAAAGGGTTCGGGCAAAAGTTAAGGATATATACAAAACATGTACACCCTGCTCAAAACCTGCAAAAGCTGCACAAGGCAAAAAGGGTATCCCTGTAGACTAAAACCCAAAGGGCGGTCTAGGCAAAAGTTAGATTTAAGCGAGGACTATGTCTCGCCAGATCACCTACCTACAGACTACTACTATCGGATTCAAGATTCAAATGACTAAAATCAATCCACTTACTTTCAACATGAAGGAGTTGAGATGGTCAAATATATGAGTATTAGCATAGTTGAAACTCAACGAGATTGTTTCCGATAACTTTTACTTTCCTTGTATACAAACCGCTTGGCCATACGCCACCTTTCAAATTAATACAAGTTCTTTCTTTTACAATGTTCGCTATTGTTTGTTTTTGCATAAAGTCCAATGATTGCTTTGAATGATTATATGCATTTGACGGTAAACATCTGTTCACAAACACGCGAAAAGTGAACGAACAAGGATAATTACTATAGGCTCTAGGAATTGAGATGACTACTTAAAGTCACCAAACGCCTCCGCAGAGTACAATCCCCACAGAGGCATCGCCATCGCAAACCTCTTCTGCTGGAGTACAAATTTCCTTCCACTAGTGTTCCAACACCCAAGTTATGTTAGTCCCTGCTGATTCCAACCAGCTTAACCTCGCTACGCCGCCTCCAAGCAAGAATGGTTCATTTCATGAGATATTTATCCTCGCAGGATATCTCCTCAACGATAATCCTCCGGCAAAGAAGAATATCCGCACTCGAGACTTGGTCAATAGCGATCGAGGAAACCACATCTCTTATTCCCCACCGGAGGCTTCGACAAACCCGCATCTTTCAAGCCCCATCTCCGTAAACGATCGTGATACTCCCCCCAGCAAGATCTACGCACGAGATCCCTGCTGAGTGTCTCCCGCTTACTATCCTCAACTGGTCTACGACAAGATCCCAAAGGAGTATCTTTTCGCTTTTTTCAAGCAAAGATTGATATATAGGCTCAAAACTTGGTCGATAGTGCATCGGAGGAATCAAAGACATTTTCCTTCTCCTCCAAAGGTGTTTTTCATCCCCAAGTAGTTAGAAATCTCAAAGAAGGCATCTACATCTTCCTCAAGATGATATGTTTTGAAATACCATAACATATATCATTCATACATTATTCATAAAAGTCATAACATGTGCATATATTATTCATACACATCGCATGCATCATAATCGTATAGGTCTAACTATATCCCGTCAAGGTTTCTTTTGTTTTTCCCAACAGTAAAATTACTTCTAAACGAAAGGTCAAAGATTAATACCAAAACAAGACGGAAACCTATTCAACGATCGCGTGACAACAGTCCAGATTAATACCAAGCAAGATGGGAACCCTATCCGAAAGACCATACGAATCATCTCCGAATGGAATGTCAGATTAATACCAAGCAAGACGGAAACCCTATCCGAACGACCACCCAAGTTGTCCTCCGACAATGTGCATTAGATCGACACCCAAACACGATAGGAAGCTATCCACATTTTGCCAACTATTATCCCCACAGAGTAATCAAGATTTAAGGTTTATCCCGACTCTTATTATCAACAAAGAACTACAGTAGTCTCGGTATACGACTCACAGCCTCGATGGCATCTAAGCCCATCTCCGACTACTTGCTCGACCTCTCTCCACTTTATCGTCGCATATTTGGTTAAAACCAATACAAACCAATAACTTCATTCAAAGACGAGCCAAGTCTAACGATTTACCTCTCCTGATGGCATCTTAAGCCCATCTCCGGCTCTCTCTACTTTCAAGAATAGCTACAGAGCCTGTGGTACGGCTGCCCTTAGCACCGCCTCCAGATGGCATCTTAAGCCCATCTCCTCCTATTCCTATTCAGCGCGCCTCGAGTCTAACGAACAACTCATTCCCCAGTAAAGTCTCTAGCATCTCCAAATGGCATTTGTAAGCCCATTCCCATGCATCATCAATCAACCGCGAGTGCAAATTTTCAGGTGTACTCGAGTGTTGAATCATCTTCTACCTCCAGGTCACGAAAGGCAAGCATGCCAATCTAACCTTCCAAAGACATGAAGAATGAACAGGCACCGTCATACCCCAAAATTTTCCCTCCTACTACTCAAGACATTTCATACATCCATGCTCAAGGATTTCACAAGGGTTGACCAGACAAACCCTCTCCTAGGCAAACAACCCAAATTAGGGTTTGGCTATTCTCATATCAAGGTGGTTTCCAACATCTCCACTGGTCATCAAGCCTCCTCATATGCTTCAAAGAATCTCCATGTCAACTTTCAAACCTTACAAGTCAAGTTTCCTCAAACAATTGCTCAGATGGTTGAAAATCAACAGATGACAAAAAGTCAACTGTGGTCAACATACAGTCAAACTTCATAATTTTTGGTCAACATCCATATTTTGAAGTGATATTCATCATTTGATCAAGGGTTGATCATGATTCATCAAGAAAACTCAAGATTTGATCAAAAGTCTAACTTTCCAAATTAGGGTTTTTTGAAGAAAAGTCAACAGAACTTTGACCAGGCATAACTTTAACATACTTTATCAGAAATTTCTTCACCACAACTCATTTTGAAGAGAATTCAATTCTCTACAACTTCATGTCTCACAAGCTTGGTCGAAATGCTTTCATTTGGAAGTTATGGATCAAAATATTACAGTGTCCTTTTCAAAGTCAACAAAAGTCAACTTTGTAAAGAAGTGTTATTGAGCATGGAAACTTCAATTGATATGAAACCAAAGAGGTTGTTTAGAAGACATATAGAGCTTTCCAAAAACTCTAAGAACACCCAAAAATGTTAAAAATTGAACAAGATATCAGAATACTCGTGAATCGAGTTTCAGAGGATTTGTATCGAAATGTCGGATAGCAAGAGTCGCCATCGACTTTTCTTTATCCAATTAAGGAAGGTAAAAGTAATAAAAGACCTTCGTTAGATTCTAGTAAGGAGAAGGTTATGAAAGGGAAGGTATTAGCACCCCTTTCCATCCATAGTTATTCATGCTCTGTTCTTAGATCACCTTAAAATTGTTTTTCGGTGTTTGAAAAATGTTTTGAAAAGGTATTTCGCTTTGACTTTGTAATGATTCATGTAGGAATGTATACAAAGTGTTCGGAAATGTTTCATTTTGAAAAAGTTTGACAAAAGTGAGGTGAAAAGTATTTTGATAGAGCAAGCAACTAAAAGTCTTATTACCTACTCGTAATTGGTCGCTTGTTATTTTACGCTCCTTTAGAATAGTGCCATCCATACCATTAGTTGGTAGGTACTCCATTCTGGATGTAAGCGACATTCAAGGGACATCGGATGGTCGAGAGCAACTTGTAGGAAGTATCCCAGCACATTCAAGGACTATCATCATTTTCCGTAGGCGCACAATCGAGGGTCAAGATCATGTATCGGAGGACATCGTGGGTCTATGATCTTGTATCGAGGGACTATGATGATTTGTTTTGAAGGCAACGCTAGAATACCTCTACGCTCGAGGAACATGACCATTTGTATCGTGAAGGCAACGAGAGAATTTTACTGCGGCATGTGTGAAAAGAGTGTTGATTCGTATTCATGTTAGCTTGAAAATTAAGGGTGAGCTATGTCCAATTTTATCTTGCCATACACGCCTAATTACTAACAGCTTTATAAGAGGCGGAAAGTAAATTACTAAGTATAAAGGAAAGATAAATCCTACGCTATTACATGGGTTTGGGAAGATACATAATTTAAATGCGAAAATAAAAGCCCTGATTAAGCTTATTACATCCCATAAGGCTATATAATTTGAAAAAGAAAACGATAAAAAGAAATCGTCCGAAACGAGATAACATGTGAAAAGATGAGAAATCGGAAAATACGAGGAAATCGAATAAGAGGAAAATGTTAGCAAAAATGACAATTTTTAAATGAGAAAAATATTTTATGCTGGAAGTAACATTAATATGCTAAAATAATTTTTTGGGATTTTTTGGAGATAATTTAATAATTAAAAAACAATTAAATGTGATTTAAATGATAAATTAGCAATAAAATTAAATATGCATGCAAAATAATATTTTTTAATTTTATAAATTAAATAAACATTTTCTGGAAATAACGCAAAAAGGAAAATATTTTTTTGGTATTTTTTAATGCATGATAAAAATTATGGAAATAAATTAAAATGAATGCAAAATAAAAGAAAATATGAAAATAATTGAAAAAAGTTGAGTTTGTGAAAAAAAGAAACAAAACTGGTCCTGGCATGGTTCGAACTCGGACTGTGAGGAGCATCTTGAACACCCACGCCTTAACCAATCGAATCGAGTGCACGCTGTTTGAAAACCGAGCGAATGGTATGTGAACGGTGTCACCCCCGATCGTGATCGATCTCGCCAAACTTCATCTCTTTCGCTTTTGAAATTTGGGATTTTGCCGGCTTCACCGACGCCATGACCCCTACTAAATCAAAAATCACACACAAGTAATATAAATGAAATCTAAAGCCATGGTTCGATTCGTCTTGGTCCACTGATCATCCTGATGGCATCGGTTTGGTCCAATTTATCCTAATTAGAGAAACCCTAAAACGTGACCTGAAACCCTAATCATGGCATATCATGCTCCAGGCCACGAAAATTCAATTGGATGACCCAGAAAGCTTGTAAACCTTGTTCTAAGCACGAAAACAACAACAAAACACACTAACAATGCATGAATAACAGAATTCGATTTTGAAAAAAGTATGAACAAACCAAATCGTGATTTCGTGATTCTTGATGTTTTTGAGAGTTGTAAAGGTCTGGATTGATTCTAATGACCTCAAGGAATGCAATGGAAGGCTTGAATCGTCAATCAAAGCAAAACTAGGGCTGCCAGTTGCTTCAAGTGCACGGTTTCTTTGAGTTTGAATAGGGTTTCTCCAGCCAATTTTTCGTTCTCAATCATGTGCTATGTATTGTGTATATATAGTAGATGGAATTGGAGCTGATTTGAGGAAGAATCAATCATCAATCAATGCAAAATATATTTGATTTTGTACCAAATCAAATTTTCTTCTTTGATCAATTTCAATCAATTTGCTATATCCAATCAAATTTCAAATTTGCTGGCTTTATTGGTTTTCTTGGATCTCAAGGAAAAGAGAAAAATCAAATTTGTAATTGATTTTGATTTTATACTATTTTTGAATTTAATTTGTATTTAAATGAATAAAATCCAAATTAAATAGAAAAAATAAAATAAAAACGTGGCATTGGGCTTGGATATTCCTAATTGTATAGGAACAAGTTTTGATGAAGAAAAGTAAGCCCATTTGCAAAAATTGATTTTAGAAGTATCTCTCTTGTGCACTTCTTCAAAATTGCCCAACTCTGAATGGTGTATCTTGCTCAATTTTCCACATTTTTGCGTGTTCTTGAACTTTTGGAAAGCTCTAAGAGTCCTATAACCAACCTCTTCGGTTTCATCTCAATTGAAGTTTCCATGCTCAATATATCTTCAAAACAAAATGTTGACTTTTTGTTGACTTTGAAAAGGACCTGTAATGTTTTGATCCATACCTCTCAAATGAAGCATTTTTTGAACATTCTTGTGAGACATGAAGTTGTAGAGAATTGAATTTCCTTCAAAACAAGAGGTGGTGGAAAATTTTGAGAAAGTATGAAGAAATTATGCTCACCAAAGTTTTGTTGACTTTTCACTAAGAAACCCTAATTTAGAAAGTTTGACTTTTGGGCAAATCTTAAGTTTTCTTGATGAATCATGATCAACCCTTGATCAAATGACGAATGTAACTTCAAAATGAGGATGTTGACCAAAAATTATGAAGTTTGACTGTATGTTGACCACAGTTGACTTTTTGTCCAATATAAACCGATTTTCAACCATCCGAGCAATTGTCTGAGGAAACTTGACCAGGAGGCTTGAAACTTGACATGGAGAATCTTTGAAGCATATGAGGAGGCATGAAGACCATGGAGATGTTGGAAACTCATCTTGATTCGAGAAATACCAAACCCTAGTTTGGGTTGATTGTCTAGGAGAGGGTTTGTCTGATCGACCGAAGAAACTCGAGCATGGATGTATGGAATATCGAGAAGATGGAGGGAAAATTTTGGGTATGACAGACACACCTGCACAAGTTGAGCATTTTGAAGAGGTCCACAAAGAGAAATATGTGACAATGCAAATTTTTTCCAAATGGGCTTGTAATTTTATGATACAAACTTGATCATAATATTATCCATGACCTCTTCACCTTGTCACTTACCTTTCCTATTTTCTTGATTTATTTTTGAATTTAAAAGCATTTAATTCAATTTTAAATTAAATAAAATATGAAAACAAGGTATAAAACAAGTTGGGTTGGATTTCTATCTATCTTGAGGACCAAGGAAGCCCACAATACATGCCAATTTCGCAAGATCATACAAGGAAGAGAAAATTAATTTTGGAAAGATTTGATAAAATTAACAAGAAAATATTTTTGCATTCAAATCCATATTTTTTCATTCTTTTGATCAAATCTCTGCTCTATAAATACATAACACATTCACAAGACTAAAGGACTAAACCTTAGCCTCATGAAGAAACCCTAAAATCACAAAATTTCTCAAATTTGCAATTTTCGAATTCTATTTTCGGTTTCAAGGTGATTCAAGCATTCCATTGTGTTCCCGAGCTGCAAAGAATCAATCCCAACCCTTACGCGGCTGCCGCCCTGATCGTAATACAAGTCTCACCTATTGGTAAAGTTTTGAAATTGCTTTTGATTCATGCATTACTAATTGTTTTAATTGCTTGTATGAATTTAGGACATCCATTAGAACATGTTTGATGCATTACGTGAGGTTTAACGCAGAATCATAGATCGCCATTGTTAGGCTTCAGACGAGAAGCTTCAACCGGACGATCCGTGCTATTTTAGACCAAACGCCACCACCATCGGATTCGCATTTCGAATTAGGGGGTAGGGTCCCCTTACTCTTTATTTGGCTTATTTTGCAGGTTTAAGGATCTGCTAAGAGAAGATGACCGAGCTCCTAGCTCCGGCTCGCCTCGTGCGAAGACCCTTGATCGCATGCGTGGCGTGATGGCTCCATCCATTGGTCCTCACGTTAATACCAGGGCCCACGTCAATCGTGGTTTGAAAATTACAAAATAGGACATGTTAACACTTATAACCAATTGCTTGCAGTTTAAACAACTAACACGCCTAGCTCACTTGGTAAAGGCTTGGTTTATCCAGAGGTCCTGGTTCGATCCTAGCTTCCTCATTTTCCTTTTACACTTTTCCAAAACTAACTTTTCTTTTTCATATTTTCTTATTTTTCATTTTAATTTAATTTTTTCAAACAATTTTCTCATGCATTAAAAATCACCAAAAAATATTTTCTTTTGCATTTTAGTTTAAAATGTTTATTTAATTTTGACATAAAAATTAGTATTTTGCATGCATATTTTAATTAATTGTTAATTAACCATTAAATTGACTTTAATTACTTTTTCTTCATCAAAACCAATCCAAAATTCCCAAAAATTATTCTATCATCTAATTATCATCACTAACCCAAAACATTTTTCTTCATTCAAAACTTTCTTTACTAACGATTTTCTCTTATGCGGATTTCTTATATTTTCCAATTATTATGTATCTCACATACGCTTGTAATAGTTATGATTTATTTTCTATCCTTTTTTTCACTATTATGTAACTCGCCATGGATGTAATAGTTTAATTAGGATTTTACTTCTCCGCACCCTATTATGTAATCGCCCCAAAGCCATATAATAGCGAGGACATTTATTCCGCACTTTACTTTCCTAATTTACTTTCTCACTTATAAACTCGCTAGTAATTAGGCGGTATGGCAAGATAAAACGAACATAGATCACTCCTAATTCCAAGATAAAATATCCGAATTTGACACACTCTTTTCACACACGCACCCTTTAGGTAATTCTCTCGTTGTTTTCAATAAATGGTCAAGTCCTCTAACATAGAGGTATCCTAGCACCGCTTCCTATAAACATATCATCATAGTCCTTCAATCAAAGATCATGAGTCCCTCGATTGTTGCCTACGAAGTGATGATCGTCCTTCGAATGTGCTAGGATACTCCTACAAGTTGCCTTCTATGACCATCCGATGTCCCTTCGAATGTCCCTTTTACATCCAATGAATAGGTTACCCGCCAACTAATGGTATGGATAACACTATTCTAAAGGAACGAAACAACACGAAATGACCATTCCGAGTAGGTAATAAGACTTTTAGTTGCTTGCTCAATCAAAATACTTTTCACCTCACACTTTTGTCAAAGTTCAAAACTCTTTTCAAAACAAAACGCTTCCGAACACTTTGTATACATTCCAACGTGAATCATTACAAAGTCAAAGTGAAATGCCTTTTTCAAAACATTTTTGTCAAAACACACACAGTAAAGCAAATTTTAAACCGAGCTAAAGTAACTAAGAGCCTAGATAACTACGGATGGAAAGGTGCTAACACCTTCCCTTTTATAACCTTCTCCTTACTCATAATCTAACGAAGGTCTTTTTCTGCTCTTTTTTCACCTTCCTTAATTGATAAAAGAAAAGCAAAGTGGCGACTCTTTTGCTATCCGCAACATTTCATGATAAAAGCAAAACAAATCTCAAAGCCGCCTCCCAATCAGATTACAACTATGATCTTTGATTCTAAGGGACTATGATGATATGTTTGTAGGCAACGATGCTAGGATACCTCTACGCTTGAGGGACTTGACCATTTATTCGAAAGGCAACGAGAGAATAGCCTAGGGGTATGTGTGAAGAAAGTGTAAAGTTCAAATATTTTATCTTGAAATTAGAAGTGATCTATGTTCATTTTATCTTGCCATACACGCCTAGTTACTAGCGCTTATATGGGTGCGGTAAACAAAGTAAAGTGCGGAAAGTAAATCCTATGGTATTACATGGCTTTGGGGCATATAATGTGGAGTGCGGAAAGTAAACCCTAATTAAGCTTATTACATCCTATGAGTACATAATATTGAAAAAGAAATGCGAAAATTAATCCTAACTATTACAACTCGGAAGCGTATATAATAATCGAAAAGAATTTTGATAAGAGAAAATGTGTTAGTAGAAAAAGATGTTTGAGTTAGGAAAGTTTTAGGTTAGTAATCCTAATTATATGATAAAACAATTTTTGGGAATTTTCTGATTGATTTTAGTAAAGAAAAATAATTAAAAGTCAATTTTGTGGTTAATTAACAATTAATTAAAAATGTGATGCAAAATATAATTTTTCATGTTAAAATTAAATAAGTATTTTTCTAACCTAAATGCAAAACGAAAATATTTTTGGTGATTTTTGATGCATTAGAAAATTATTTGAAAAGAAATTAAATTGAAAGGAAAATATGATGAAAATAAGAAATTGGTTAGTTTTGCAAGGTGGTAAAAAGAAAGTGAGGAGCCAAGGTTCAACCAAGGACCCTAGGTAAACACGCACCGCCTTGCCACCGACCATCCTGCAGATCATGTTAGCAATATGGAAACAAAGCATTATAAGGCAATCCCCGAAAATCAATTTAAACAAAACCGCCAAAGGTCATCGTCCCCGCTTAAAATATCCGTGCTTTTAGCTACGCTTTTCTAGCTGCGTTATAGCTTTTACCTACGGATTATTCCTCAGAAGCTACATCCCCTCGCAAAATCAAACCATTCATAATACACAAAATAAATTAATTTTGAGGACATCAATCGATTGGAAACTCTTCTAAGTATGATGGTATGTGGTTTTGCTAATTTTGTCTTAAACTAAAGCCCTAATTCGAGCTACGAACCCTAGCCATGGTGGATTCCTATTCCTTACTCAAAACTCAATTAAGCTATGCAGAAGCTTCAAACTTCATCACAAACACAAAGACATGGTTAAATTAATTGATTATGCATAAAAATTAAGAATCAATTTTGAGTTGAAAGTATGCAAACCGTGAGTTTGATATCGTGATTCCGATGCTTGGTTGGCTTGGGAGTATCCTGATCGATTCAAAGGACCTCCAAGAATTTGTTGGAGTGCTTAGAATGCTTTGAATTGGGCTGGAAACCGGTGCTAATAGCTTGCAAAACACGGTTTTTGAAGCTTGGGATGGGTTCTTGAGGCTAGAATTTTGTCCTCGACGGGTTCTCGAGGCAAGAATTTTGAGAGAAAATCAAACCAATCAATGCAAAATTATTTGATTTGAATCAAACCAAATATTTCCTTTTTCTAATTTCAATTAAATCTCATTACCAATAATGATTATTTCAAATAATGAGATTAAATGGCTTGCTTGGACCTCAAGAATCGTAGAAATTCATCTTGCAATTAATTTTTGATTTTCTATCTTTTATTTTAATTAAATTGGTTTTAAATGATTAAATATCCAAAATAAATAAAAAATAAAAGATAAATTCGTGGCCTTGGTCTTGGAGGTTCCAATTCAGCTATGGAACATGTTTGAACCAAGAAAAGTTAGGCCCATTTGAAAAAAATTTGGTTTTGTCAAGTATTTCTTCAGGCCTCAAAAATGCTCAACTTGTGCAAGGTGTATCTTGCTCAATTTTTAACATTTTTGGTGTTCTTGGACTTTTAGAAATCTCAAGATGTCTTCTAAACGGCCCTTTGGTTTCATCTTCATTGAGTTTCCATGCTCATGAACACTTCTTTACAAAAGTTGACTTTTGTTGACTTTTAAAATGACTCAGAATGTTTTGATCCATAACTTCCAAATGAAGCATTTTCTCGCCCAAGCTAGACATGAAGTTATATAGAATTAAATTCTCTTCAAAATGAGCCGTGGTGGAAAAATCGATAAAGTATGTGAAAGTTATGCCCGTCAAAGTTCGCTGACTTTTGTCTAAGAAAGCCCAATTTAGAAACTTTGACTTTGATCAAATCTTGACTTTTCTTGATGAATCATGATCAACCCTTGATCAAATTATGAATATCACAAAAATATTGATGTTGACCAAAAATTATGAAGTTTGACCAGATGTTGACCACAATTGACTTTTGTCCAATACAATTGATTTTCAACCATCTGAGCAATTGTCTGAGGAAACTTGACTTGTAAGGCTTGAAACTTGACATGGAGATTCTCTGATGCATATGGTGAGGCATGATGACCACTTGAAGTGTTAGAGGCTCTCCTTGATTTGAGAATGGCCAAACCCTAGTTTGGGTTGATTGCTTAGAGAGGGTTGTCTCGGTCAACCCTTGGGAAACTTTGAGTATGGATATGTGAAATGTCTGAAGTGGAGGAAAATTTTGGGGTATAACAGCTGCCCCTGTTCAATCTTATTGTACTGGAATGGTTAGATTGTCATGCTTTCCTTTCATGACCTGAAGGTAGAAGATGATTGAACACTCGAGTACACCTGAAAATTTGCACTCGCTGTTGGTTGATGATGCGCTAGAATGGGCTTACAGATGCGATTTGGAGAAGTTGTGCTGGAGAGTGAGTCGTACGCTAGACTCGCGAATATCGTTTGAATAGGAGAAACATCGGAGATGGGCTTAAGATGCCATCAGGAGAGAATGATGCTGGGGAACGAGCCGTACGTTAGACTCTGTAGGTATTTTTGAAAATAGAGGAAAGCATGGAGATGGGCTTTGGATGCCAACCGAGAGCAGCTGATGTTGAGTCGTACGTTAGACTTCACGCTCGTCTTTGAATGAAGTTATTGGTATGTATTGACTTTTAACCAAATATGCAGCATTCTGAAGGTGGAGACATGTCGACAAGTAGTTGGAGATGGGCTTAAAGATGCCATCCGGGGAAACTAGGTCATACGCTAGACTCTATAGTTTCTGTTGATAATAAGAGAGAGTCAGAATAAACCTTCGTCCTGGCTATTCTGAGGTGGATATTTGGCAGAATGTGGATAGCTTTCCCGTTTTGCTTTGGGTATTGATCCAATGCCTGTTGTCGGAAGACAACTTGTATAGTCTTTCGATTGGGTTCCTCTGCCTTGTTTCTAGACTTGACCGTTGCTCAAGATGATCGATCGTCTCTGCCTTGTTTTGTATTAACCTTCGATTCCGCTTGAAAAGATTTGTATGGTCTTTCGCATTGTGTCTCTGCCTTGTTTCGGTATTAATCTGGACCTTCCATTTGGAACATATCTTTACCATTGGGAAATAAAACTCTGACAGATATAGTTAGTCTTATGCGTATGATGCATGCAAGCACATGACAATGTTCATGAATGATATATGCACATGTTATGATTTTTATGAATAATGTATGAGTGTAGATGTTGTGGTATTTCAAAACATATCCATCTTGAAGAAGATGAGAACGCCCTCACGATTTCTTACTCGCTTGGGGATGAAGTTGTTGAAAACCCGACTGAGGGAAAGAGATGTTTTGATTCCTCCGATGCATTATCCGACCAAGTTTTGAGTCCGATATTAATGTCCGTTGAAAGAATAACAAGCGGAGGTACTCCGGGGATCTTGAACGAGATCTCATTGGGAGTATCCAACAACGCTTTGAGACCGATGTAATGTGGCAACGCTAAGGGCGAAGTTGAAAAACTTTGAGGTGATGAATCAAGTTTGTTGAAACCTCCGATTGGGGAATAAAAGAGATGGTTCCTCCGATGCACTATCTCACCAAGTTTCGAGTTTAGATATTACCGTCATCGGGGAATGATAATCATCGAAAGGTTCCATTGGGATAATATTCCATGTATACGAGTGTTGGCTAAAGATTTTGATATTTATGGTTTGAATAGGAAGCACTAAGTTCAAACTAAAATAATAAAGTTGTTCATTAGAACGAAGGAAATGTCATGATTTGAATGAAAGAATTAGCTCTTCAACAAATATATTGAAACTGGAGCTCGAGTAGCAAGTATGATGATATACGAAGGAGCTCAAGGATAGTAGCGTGGAGTCGAGAAGCGAGTTCGAATCGAAAGCGCAAGAGTATTTGAAATTCAAACGTGAGCGGATGAATGGAGGTTCAATATGCTACCGGAAAACGGTTCAAGACGTGGAGGCTAGAGAAGTATAGTATTCTCGCATGTCCGAAACATGGCAAGATCTCATAAGTCGACTGCTATGGTCAAAATAGTATAAATAGAAGTCTTAGTGTTAGGATTTCGTGTGTCATATCTATTGTACTAAAATTCAAGAACATCTCAAAATACCACATGGCTGGGAAACGAATAATGATGTACGATGATTGCACCAAAACTTTTATTCAATAATGCATCTTTATCTTTCCAAGCCACTTTATCTTGCATCAATGTCATTTAAATCTTTTACATTCAAAGTCATTTAACTTTCTTTGCATTTAAACGCTTTTCTTTCATTTCCGAACTTTACTTTTCCTGAAATCACATGCTAATGTTCTTATTTTCCGTAAAGCTTTTACATACTTGACTTTAATTCCTGTCTTTTACACTTCATGCTTTATTTTGAAAGTCTTTACATTCAAGAAACTTTAACATTCCCGCATTATATACTTTCCGCAATTCAAGTCTTTATGTCTTATTTGTTCAAATTAGTTTTATATTGCTTTACTTGATTACGTTATCGCTTATTGAACATCATAATCGAAATACACTTGAAACATATATAAAACATTTAAAACAAGCCTTGAACATGAACCATCATTTTAAGTTTATGCAAACGACTAATAACCCCATAGGATCAATCTAGTCGATCCATGAAAGTTACCAAAGGGATTAAACAACAATCATAACGCTTGTTCGATAGTTTGAGGACTAGCGGTTGTTTCACCGTAAATCACCGTGAACAAATTGGCACGCCCAAAGGGGACCTAGATTGTTGTTGCTAATTAAAATTAACGCTTAAAAGTCTTAATTTTTGTTAAAAGGTTCTTTCTCGAGTAAACAAAGTTCATTAGTATATGAACCTTAGAGTAGAATAACCACAAAGAACCAACCCTACCCGTAAGAAATCAAGTAATAGGATGTCGATCCAAATAACCCACAAGGGGAACAAACGCCCACATGGAACCGCACTAATGCATCTGTCGGCAGTGGACGCCCAAAGAATCCCTTCGAACGCACAACTGCTGCTGCCTTCCACTAATAGTATGGCCACGAATGGAACGAGTGGCATGCTAACAAACAACCGATCCTAGGTAGTACAGAACCACTGGTATCCGGGGATTCATCCCACCATCGTGGGCACAAACCCATTTCGCTACCCCACCACCAACGAATTATCTGGGCCGACAGATTAGACCCGTAAATTCCCAAGATGGAATGCCAACATCCTTATGGCGTTTGCAAACCGACGTCCGAACGCCACCACACTTAGGGTCGTCTGGGCTAATCAATTTATGACAACAACTAAGGGTCGAGGTTATGGTATGCGCCCATCTTAACCACGTAAAATCAAATGGCTTTTAGGCGCTAATGGATGATAGTAACTATAACATGATAGGAATATTAGCACAAACTATGCAAGAAATCTTGCCCCAATAGTTCAAAACGTGACGCGTGACAAACAGAGAATGACAATATGAGTCGATAGCGATTTCTTTGTCCACCCCGAAAGGCGAGCGTAACTGTATTGGTTCGAGCGAACGACCTACTAGAACAGATTGCCGATGACCCACCCAGCCTGCACCAGGGGTTAACTGGGGGCAAGAGCAAAAGGGTAGATGTCCCAGTTGATTCGAGAAGAACCCAAAGGGGATTGATAGAACCACCAC
Source organism: Vicia sativa (assembly GCA_021764765.1). Lineage (NCBI taxonomy): Eukaryota > Viridiplantae > Streptophyta > Magnoliopsida > Fabales > Fabaceae > Vicia > Vicia sativa. Next base: position 79,180,423 of record CM038796.1, on the reverse strand, counting down.
AAAGGGTTGAAAGATTTGAGGCCCCAAAGGATTCGAGAAGAACCACAAAGAGGAATTATGGAACCAAGGGTCGAAGACTGAAGTCCCAAATTGCTTTGAGAGGAACAACCTAAGAGTTGTCATGGTAGGTCGAACCAAGATGTCATGCGTTGTCCATGGAATTCGAATGATAACATCCCCATGAAAATAACCTAACCACCATGATAGAAAGGATCATGGCCCAAAACGGTATTAATACAAGAATTAGAAGGCCAAATTACGCTCCCCCATAGCGTACTGCCGTAATCCATATCGATTTGCTAGAGGATACAAGATCCCTAAATTTACAAAGTTTGCCGGAGATATCAATGAGTCAACGGTCGAACACATAGCTAGGTATCTAATCGAGGCAGTGAGACATAGAATAACGAGAACCTTAGGATTAAATATTTCCCAAGTTCCTTACTAAAAATGCTTTCACATGGTTCAACATTGCCCTCGATCCATAGATACCGACCCTCTTAGAAAGGTTGTTCCATGATCAGCTTCTATATGGGACAATCCAAGATAAGTCTAAAGGAATTAGCAAGTGTTAAGAGGAAGTTCACCAACATATAGATGAATACTAAATAGGTTCGACTTTGAAATCTAGATGTTTCACAAAGAGTCCCCGAGCATGAGTTAGTCGAAATGGCCGCTGGTGGTCCGGACTATTCTATTCGAAAGAAATTAGATACTCAATACTGAGGACATGGATCGCTTAGCAGATAGGGTTCGACAAGCTCTAAAGGCTAAAGGCCGAGAAGGCTGTGGCTTCTAAGAGTAATAAGAAGGAAAGAGTCTCCTATGTCTAAACGAGGAAGGTGTAGACTACCCCTAATTCAAGAGGTCAAATGATCTCGCTGAATTGAAATGTGCTCCACCCTACTCTTGTAAACCTAGTCCCTACAAAAGGGAAAGAAATTGTTGAAATGAGAAAATGACAAGTTTCCAAAGAAGGTATATACCTCGATATAACAAAGTGTGATGAAATCTTCGATTTACTAGTCAAAGATGGCTAATTAATTGTGCCACCAAATGTCAAAATACCTCCTTTAGATCAAAGAAAGAAGAGAGGATTTGTAAATATCATAGTTTCCTAGGCCACAAAACCTCACAAAGGTTTTCTTTTCGTGGACTTGATCAAAATGCAATTAAAGAAGGCAGACTAAAATTTAGCCGATAAACCAAAATGAAGGTGGATGAAGACCCTCCGGATATTGCGTACACCAACTACTCCGAGCCTTTGAGCATGGAGACATCAATATGGTGGAAGGCATCAAGGGGCCACTACATTGAAAGAGAAAATGAGAGGAACGCTGCGGGTCAAGTCAACAATGGAGTCATCAAGACGCTCCACAAGCCACTGAGTTTCTTCGATCGAACCAACTCCGCTTGTTGTTTCAAAAGGAATCAGCACGAGGGTCAGGAAAACCAACAGAGATTGACACAAAGCATCAAGGCCCGAGGCTCAAATCGAAAAGGTTCGGACATAAAACAAGCTTCCTCAAAAAGAGACATGGGATACCTTAGGTGAACCCTAGTGGGAAGTTCGACTATCCGTAAAATATTCGCCTGTAGAGTTCAAAAATCCGAATCGAAGACGCCAAACCATCGTGGATGGGGAGATGATGATACAAAAGGGGAAGATAAAGATGGTAACGCCCTAAAAAGAGATCCGACACCTTAGGGGAGCCTAGTGGGAAATTTGATTATATGGTGAAATACTCAAGACCGAGAGTTCAAAGATTCGGATCGAAGACATCAAACCATCGTGGATGGGGAGATGATGATACGAAGGACCGTATGTGGATGTCAATATGGTGATATGGAGACCTTGTTCGAGATGCAGGAAATGGAAAGATATCTCAAAAAAGAAAAATACAAACGGAGGATGGTTATGTCAGATACCGTACCTAAAACAATATCTCATGTTGCCATAAGGGATATGTCGAAATGATGCTTTGTCCAAGATGCAAGATCATATGCAACGAGAGGATCATATGGAGTTCGAACGAAAGCAAAGAGCTCGAATCGAGTAAATTACGCCAAGACAACCAATTGTTCAGATGCTACCCAGAGTCGGGGAAAGTTTGTTGGAATTAGTATTGTCACAGCGGGCAAACCAAGTGCTTGATTTGCCCAAGATGTTCAAAGACACGACCGTAACATATCGAGCTCAACGATTCCCTTCCCCATGCCGAATCACAAGGAAATTGGTCAAATGAGTCGCTTCGATGGTAATCACAACAACGTAAAGCCCTGATAGCCCATATCCAAAGGGTGCTCAAAGGACATTTAAAATCCCCTGTATACCAATAGACAGATGGCGCAAGTCAAAAACAAAGGGAAGGATAAATGGGAGGTAATGAGCTAAATGCGCAACATGCCATGGTATACCAAGACAATTCAACGAGCAAAGAGGAAGAAATGAGGATGGAAATTATAAAGGTAAGAATCCATGTCAAGATCCCAATGAAGGCAAGAACGGATTCAAAAGTCGAGAGGAAAGTTTAGTAGACAAAGGAGCAAGCCGACCAACAAAAAGAAGGCAAGCACCAATCAACCAACAAACAAACAAAAACTCAAGACAAACCCTAGTTAGTAGGAGACTTTTTCTCAAACAAAACCAGATGAATCAAAAGAGTACACCCAAGTCCACAAGAAGACGAGGATATGCTTACGATAACTTCAAATCAAGGAGAATCATCACTAACCTAAAATCAATGTGGTATCTCAGATACCGAATTTGGCCAAGAGACCAAATCAAGAACAGAAGAAGAGGCTTAATTGATTCCGATGAAACACGCATCATCATATGTAATGGATAATGAATGCAACGGTCGAACACCCATCCCACAATGAAGAATCATTTGAAGCCACCGCTCATCTGAGCAAAGGCGGAGCCTACGGGTGAACAAGGTCTTAGGGATGGAGGCGCTATAGTTAACTGATGCTCAAATTCATTTCAAGAAGTTAGGCATTCAAGAGGGTGATGTTAAACCTCAACATGGTCTTATCCAACTATGAGGGAAGGTAGACAAACGCTGGGGTCGTGGGCAAGTGGAGTTAATCGTCGATCAAGCCGCAGCCCACTATGTTCATGGTGATCGCCAAAGCAAATTATAACCGTCGCTGGGAAGAGATGGATTCATGGCATAAGGCAGCCTTCGCCGATGCACCAAAGGTTATTCATCCGAGAGAAGATGGTATAGTGGAAAATATCAAGGCATCAGTAGTTACTTCATGACAACAAATAATTTGGTTACAAAAGGAATTATGACAAGTATCTGCAAGCATAGCTCCTCGTACCCCAAGTGACGAATCGAATGAAACAAGAGATGCGACATTATATGACCCTTCGCCATGATGGCATGTATCGATAGGGAAATAATTAAGAGTGATGAAAGAAGAGAATATTTTGAAAAAACGGCCACCAGCCGAGTCCGACGATCCCGCCATGATCGAGTCCTCTTCGAAGGATTTCGCCTATACGGTCAGAATGAATGGAAAGCGGCTTAGAGGTCTGAATAGAACATACATTGAAGTAAACGAACTCAAGGGAAGTGGTCTCGAAGATTCACCCCGTGACGAGAACGAATTGATCAAAGGCTTGACGCCATTTATGATACTTGAACCTTGGGCTTAGAAGGATCCAACAAACTCAAAGCTAAGATGTTGGCACAGACCCACTCAAGAAGTGAATTGGGGATATCAATACGAATCACCTACATAAGCCGCGCTCAAACTCACCAAGCCTCAAACAAGAAGTGATCAAGTCTCAAGAAGAACAAAGATTGTTTTGCATGGGACTATGACGAACACCGGTTTGAAAAGAGAGTTAGTGGAGCAAAGACTCGACAGGATGGCAAGAAGCCCATCAACCGACTTCCAAGGAGGTTCGCGCCAAAGAAGTTTCACAAAGATCAAAGGTAGGTCAAAAGGTTGTCATACCGCAAATTCATCGTAACCACAAGGTATGTCAAATGGTTAGCAAATATAGTGCCTGTTATTAAGAAGAATGGTTCATTGAGAATATGCATGACTTTTAGGATCTAAACACTACAACCCCAAAGATCAATACTCATGCCCGTGGCGTAAATGTTAATAGATGCTATGTGATCTCAATACCTAAGTATGCTAGATGGATACTCTGTTATAACCGATTTTTATCACAAGAAGATGTCATAAGACAAGATTTCGCTGCTCAGAGCCTTAGGGCACCTATGAATGGGTAGTGATGCCTTTGGTTTAAAAAATACCGGGGCAACTTACCAAAGAGCAATGAACCCATATTTCATGATTTTATTGAGACATTTATGTGTGTACATCGATGATATAGTCATCAATCTATATCTCCAAAATCATCTCATTACATTTGAGCCAATCATTCAAAGGATGAGAAAACATGGCTTAAAATGAATCCCTTTAAATGTGCATTTTTGCAAAGTGTGAGATTTCCGGGTTTTGTGGTTCATAAAAAGGAATCGAATTAACCAAAACAAGACCAAAGCCATCATGGAGACTAAAGCCCCACCTCTAAAAAGGAGTCAGACTTCATCGGGAAGATTAATTTTCTCGTAAGATTCATTTCGAACTTAAGTGGAAAACACAAGCTTTCCACTACTGCTTAAAGCAAGGCCAAGCCTTCGAGTGGAGCGAAGACAAGAGAGGCTTTCACAAGATTAAAAGATATCTCTCAAACCTCCTATCTTGTCTCCTCCTTCATAGGGAAAACCCATGAGATTGTACATATCTCGCTTCTAACTTACTATAGGTAGTATGTTAGTACAAGAAGATAGTAATGGTATCGAAGAGCCATATATTATTTAAGTAGGTGTTGAATGATGCGAAACTAGATACAAAGAATATAGAAAAGTTGTGTCTTTGTTTATACTTTCTTGTATGAAACTTAAGTATTATATAAAACCCGTTGATGTTTATGTTTCATCTCATTTCGATGTTATCAAACATATGCTTTCCAAACCAATAATGCATAGCGTAATCTGGTAAATGGGCTTTAGCCTGATGAATATGCTTTGACTTTCATGCCTTTAAGAGCAAAGAAAAGGCCAAGTAATTTCGATTTCATTGTGGATCATTCATTGGTCGTGACAATGGACATGGGTTACGCCGAAATGCAACCTTGGAAGCTATAATTTGATGGTTCGACCCACGCAGAGGCGGGCAGTTGAGTTCTCATAATTTTCCGAGGGAATTCCAACAAAATTCAAGTATAAATTGAAGGTCCTCAAGGTTTCTAACAATGAAGTGAATACGGCGCCATTGTCGGACTTCAAGTTTGTTGGAATTGGGGCAACTAGAGTCGAAATCAAAGGTGATTCGAGTTAGTGGTCAAGCGTATAACTAAGGAGTACAAATGCATAAAGGAAAATCATGATATATTTCGTCATAGTTAATAAGGCTACTCAAAAAATTTGAATACATGGACATTCAAAGACGCACTCAAGAATGGAAAATCAAGAAGCAAATAACCTAGCACAATTAGCTTCAAAGTTATAAAGTTTCCGCTAAAACTTAGAGGATTTGATTGAAATAAGAGGAAGAGTCATGGCTACCGCACTACACCATCGATCTAGAGAATATCAAAATAAGTTATGGTGATAAAGATAGGTTCAAGTATTAGCCATAGACACTTAATGATATAGATTTATAAATCCATTAAGGTATTTAGAAAATCCAACATTGAATGTGGATAGAAAAATAAATATAGAGCATTGTCACATGTCCTTATGGGAAATGAATTGTTCAAGAAGACCCAAGAAGGCGTGTTACTAAATGCTTGGGAGAAAGTGAGGCATATTTAGCACTATCAAGTCCACAATGGGGCGGGTACATCAAGGTGCCATAAAATGAAGTGGTTGCTATTTCGATATGGTAATGTACCGCTCAAAGATGCTCAAAGATTGTATAGATTTTGCCAAAGGATGTGAAGAATGCCGTAAACATGCAGGATTCAACATGCTCATGCAAGTGAGTTGATTCGATTATTAAACCATGGCCCTTAGAGGATGGGCATTAGATTTAATAGGAGAAATCAATCTCGCTTCATCTAAAGGTCGTAAATATATCCCGTAGGAATAGACTATTTCACCAAATGGATCAAGCAATACCATTAGTAGTCAGAGACCAAGAGGCTATCATCAAATTTATATGTAAACAAATTATCTATAGGTTCGATTGCCAGAGCATAACCAGACCAAGGATCCGTGTTTACCGGTAAGAAGATGCAAGAATTTGCCTGTGAAATGGGATTCAAATTGTTAACATCAACACCATATTATGCTCACAAATGGTCGTCGGCGTACCAACAAAGTAATAATAGGTTTGATTAAAAACATGTTGGTAAAACCAAGAAACCGCATAAGACTTTAGATCAAATACTATGGCCCGCAGTAACATCTCCTAAAGAAGCTACTAACACTACACCTTCCAACTCGACATTTGGTCATGATGCGTTTTACCAAAGAGAAATTCATCTACAACCGCTCAATCCAAAGGCAAATGAAATCTCATCTTCTTTATATTGGGAAATGATGATGAGTGAGTAATTAGATGAAGTTAGGTTGTATGCATTGAAACCCGATGAGGCAAAAAGAGAGTGGCCGAGCATATAACAAAAAGGGTGAAAGGTAAAACATTCAAGATAATGACTTAGTTTGAAAGTTATGTTGCCTATGGACAAGAAAAATAAAGCATTAGGTAAATGGTCACCCCATTGGAAGGACCTTTTCGAATAGTGAAAACATTTTCAAACAATGCGTATGAAATCAAGAGTTGGCAATGACAAACGAATCCTAAAGGTTAATGGAAGTATTTAAAGAAATATAAACCACGCCTGCAGGAGATTCAATAGTAGCAACGAATCATAAACATATAACTACATGCCAAAATGGTGAATGGTGAAATTAATTGCCAAAATGGCATTGTCAAGTGTTACAAACAAACATTCAACTAAAAGACAAGATTGCTTTAAATAAAACAAGTTTCGTATGGGTATTGTTCCTTAATCGATCAAGATATTCTTAAAAGACTCAAGCTTCAGGCCGAGTAGAAAGCTGGCTCCTTCCAAGATAGCAACTTCGCCTTCACCGCCACCACCTCAGCCTCGTGCCCTTTATTCAAGTTTTCAATCGATTACCAAAAATATTGACCCATATGCCGCTTGTTACTGGCTTCCTTTAATTTTATGTTGAAGTTCCCGAATCTGCTTCTCCATTGAAGAATGGATCGAGCTCAAGATCATAATCAACTTAGCTTGCTTGATATGCATGGCATGATCTTCAACCTCTTTAGTAAGCTTCGGAGGTTGTTCATAAGCAAGGCCCATTGCACTTCGCTTTGGACTTTGTTGGCAAGCAATTCGTAGGAGACATCCAGCCATTATCGATCGAGATTGAAGTTCAAACAAATGGTGCTAACTTCCGTGGAACAGTGGTGAGATCGATTGATCGAGAAGGCCCTTCATCATAAAGTAGGTCAGTACTATCTTTCTAAGTACTTCAATAAATCCACATCAAGGATTGTTTTTCGAATCTTGTGAAGAAGTACAACCCCATCATGAAGGCACCGAGTCGAGGCTCGAACCATTAGCCTTAGGGAGAGGAGTGTTTCTCCGAGCTAGTTTAGCTTTCATGTACCCAATAGGTCGTTCGCTTCAAGAGGGCTAACCTCTTCACCGTCTGCATTTGAAGACTGGATGTTCCATACGCAATGGAGTGACATCCATTTCAACGTCCATTGGTTCATTAGTGGGAACATCACCGCCTTCATTATTTGCTTCTTCATCCTCTTCATCATCGATCAAGTCCACTACCGATGTTATCATGTCGACACATCAAGATCGTGATTCCGCCCCTTCGCCAACCTTCGAGCATCTCTCCTTCTTCATCCTCGCATCCTTCCTCACTTCAATCTTCGCCTCTTGGGAGGTATTGGTTTTTTCTTCAAGATGAGCTGCCTTTTCGCCTCTCTCAGGAATTTTGGGAGGAGATTCGGTGAGAAGTCTCCGAGGCACTTCAAGTAGCATCTTCAAGCATCAAGCTCGCTGGTCTCCTTGAGAGGAGGCGAAGTACCTTGGTCATCTCGCTGCTCGTAAGCTCCAGCTTGAATTGCCATATTAGAAGAGCCTTGTTCGCACTCAGACATTTGAATTCCATGAGGAGAAGAATGGATCTAGCAAAATTGCTTGTGGGTAGGAGTCAAGTAGTTGAGATCGGAGTTGAATCATCCTACACAAATAAAGAAAGATTAGAAACTTATAACTAAGGTACGAATAATCATTGTCAAAATTCAAGTGAATTCACCGTGATTATCTCGCAGACATGTTGTTTGTTTAGGTGTTCCAACATTATTGGAGGCTCTAAGGTGGATTTTTGATTTTTGTGAGGAGCAACATCCCTGAATCAAGTCCAGACGTTAGTCTCTTTTGAGTGTCTTTCTTTGTTTCTTTCTCAAACTCACAGGAACTTTCCCCAACCTCGAGAGTCTTTCCACGGGTACTAGGTTTTCTCGAGAAGTTGGTGGAGTTTACTAGTCCGAAATGGTACTAATACATGTTAGATCTCACATAAACGAAAGCCTATTTCATACCGTAATAAATTGTTTACCTTGGGGTCGGAGCGATTGTTTGAGACGGAGTAGTTGTTGGAATTGAAGAAATGGTTGAGTTAGAGTCGAGCAATAGTGTTTGTTGTTGTTGTTGTCAGGAGTGATTGTTGGAGTTGCTTTGGGCACATTGGCATCACTCGATAGTTGTTTAAGAACTACTTCCTCCTTGGTCTTTTGATGGTAACACTTATTCGAGAATAAAAGTGAAACACATAAGATAGAATGTTAAAATAAAGTAAGTAAGACTTATTTGGGATTTCCAAGCATTCGCACCTTCATTCAAAGAATCTACATGGCGTAAAGGTCATAGTGAAGATGCCTTGGGAAATTATGGAGCCAAGAATGAGCCCATGTCACAGCCTCTTTATGGCTTTAGTTTCCTTTGAGATTTGTACTTGAACATCTCTTTGCAAGTAAACCACCAAGTGGGTACGATGGAAACCAAGCCGAGCCAGCTCGAGGTAGGTAGTTTGGGAAACTTAGGTGGATGCTTCGAAAAGCCAACCTATACCTATCCTCAAGCGATACTCCAAGGAAGTCCGAACTTAGAGACTTTTTCTCGAAATTTTTCCTCTGTTTGGGATGCTCGATATATCGGTGGACCTGGCAGGATCATAAGTTGCTCAAGTAAGTTTGAAAAGCTTTGATTTCTTGAGCGTGAGTGAACATACTCTTTTTGTGTACCGCATCGAACGCAGCAATGCTTTATTCTGATAGTGAGAGTATCAAACATGCAAGACTAGAATTTACTCCACCAATCCAAAACCTTGGATGGAAAAATAAGATGGTTCAAAAGAGATTAGTCGAATTGAGAAAACTTTGATATTGTTCTTGTCAGATTTTCGCTTCTCTAGCCTTGAAAGTTCAATCAGAGGTAATAGAACCGTGAGTCCGAAAGAGTGGTTCGAATCAGGCATATAAACCAAATTGTCTCGAGACGTAAGTTGGGTCAGAGAAAAAAGGAGAATCTAATTTTTAGTGGAGTGATCTCAAGAGATTAGCCTTGGGAGCAAAAGGCTTTCCAGACATCTTGAATTTTTGACCTTAGCCCGAAGCGTGTAGTGAACCATGATGGTCCATGAGTCCTCAAGAAAAAGGGCTATAGTCTCTTCTCGAACTTATGCTTCTAGAAAAGAACATAATGTATTGAGAAAAATAAACTGAAATCCCTTGTCATCACTCGAGTCACCCTTCTCAATCTTGTGCCTTCAACATTTCGATCATATTTCTCGATCGTGGTCAACAATAGTGTCCGCAGAGAGTGAAGATTCGAGTATGCTATTACAGTCAAGCAACCGTAAAGGACCAACTAGTAGGATATTCTCGAGGTGGGATTTTAACTTGAAACAAATTGACCTCTACTTTCATAAAGGTCAACTAATAAGAGCTCACTTAAATTAATCCTCCTATTCTCATGTAAACTTTGGGATAACTCGCATTGCACCAGAAGCACTTACCGCAAAACATATATCAGCCAAAGAGTGAGAAAGGCAACATGTTCGACGTCAAACGCTATCACCTTTCAAAGTGATAATGGTGATGAACTTGGAGAAGCTAGCTAATTTGATATCAAGTCAATTATGCCGAATGTTCCTCGAGTCGTGGATGATGTTTCTCCCATCGGTGATAAAGCTGATAGCAATTATGTCAAAAAGGTGTAGTGCACTATTCTCCCTAAGGTGAAAAGTGTTGTAGGTACTATCCAAGAAGTACAGGATGATGCAAATAGCAAAGGATGGCTGGCAGTAGCCCGGTTTCGATAATTTGAGAAGATTGTAATACTCTAGCCTCCCACCGATGGGCTTTCTTAATCTCTACTTTAGAAACCGTCTCGTAAGCATCGCGAAGGCGGGATCGAAATGGCTTAAAATTACTTTAACATAGTCCAAAATGAAAGGATCCTTTGGGGAATCATAGGGGTTTCTATGTCTTTCAAGCCGAGGGTTTATTCACATTATCGTGTTCAATCTAGGGTTTCCATTTTATGAACAAAGGTTTAAAGTCATAACAAACAGGAATATGGTTCTAACATCCTTCGTAATCAAAATCAGAGGACCCATTAGGGAGAACCTCTTCCGAGGCATTAGTCAGACTCAATACCGCATGTAAGTTCCCGTTTTTGAGATGCCTTGAGGTAAGCACGATTGGCCTTGGTGAATATCAACCTTGCTTTCTGTAATTGTTCGGTGGTCTGTTCTTCTTCTTGGAAATCTTTTCATCCGAGATGTTGTTGAAGACATTGTGGAAATTGTTATGTTTTAGGATTTTTCAGCAAAGAGAGAAGAAGAAAAGGTTCAGAGCGTGGAAAAGAGCAAAAGGACTATGTGTTTGGTTATATAGTGAGGAAGTTGAAGACTCATCAACCACGCCAAGAAACGTGGAGGACGGGTTGATACGAGTGAGGTGGCGAAGTAAGTATTGAAATAAGCATGTATTAAAGACAATCATTATCTTTAATAACCGCACTACACCGCGGTAATCGCATGTAGTTCTAAACCCAGAGCCGCCGTGATCGACGTGAATAGTCATGTTGTCATAATTGCTCAAGGTCACATCAAAATTGTGGATATTATTTAAAATAAGCATTTCTCGATAGAGATTCAAATACATATTTTAAAGGCATTTTGTTAACAAGATTTTGATATTTATGGTTCTAATAGAAGCACCAAGTTCGAAACGAAACAATAACAAAGTTCATTGTAATCTAAGGAAATGTCATGATTTGAATGAAAGAATTAGCTCTTCAACAAATATATTGAAACTTGAGCTCGAAAGTAGCAAGTATGATGATATACGTAGAAGGAGCTCGAAGTGATAGTAGCGGAGAAGCGAGTCGAATCGAAAGGCAGCTCATGATTTGAAATTCAAACGTGAGCCGGATGATTGAGGTCTCGATATGCTACCGGAAAACGGTTCAAGACGTGATAGAGAAGCATAGTATTCGCATGTCCAAACGTGGCAAGATCTCATAAGTCAAACCGTTATGGTCAAAATAGTATAAATAGAAGTCTTAGTGTTAGGATCGTGTGTCATATCTATTGTACTAAAATTCAAGAATATTCAAAATACCACATGGTTGTGGGAAAAGAATGCTAATGATGTACGATGATTGCACCAAAACTTTTATTCAATAATGCATCTTTATCTTTCCGCTACCTTTATCTTGCATCAATGTCATTTAAATCTTTTACATTCAAAGTCATTTAACTTTTCTTTGCATTTAAACGCTTTTCTTTCATTTCGAACTCTTTACTTTTCTCAAATCACATGCTAATGTTCTTTATTTTCCGTAAAGCTTTTTACATACTGACTTTAAATTCGCTTTTTACACTTCATGCTTTATTTTGAAAGTCTTTACATTCAAGAAACTTTGCATTCCCGCATTTATATACTTTCTCTCGCAATTCAAGTCTTTATGTCTTATTTGTTCAAATTAGTTTTATATTGTTTACTTGATTACGTTATCGCTTTATTGAACATCATAATCGAAATACACTTGAAACATAAACATTTAAAATGCCTTGAACATGAACCATCATTTTAAGTTTATGCAAACAATTAATAACCCCAGGATCAATCTAGTCGATCCCATGAAAGTTACTAAAGGGATTAAACAACAATCATAACGCTTGTGTGATAGTTTGGAGGACTAGCGGTTGTTTCACCAGAAATCACTGTGAACAACGAGATAAACTGTTACTTCTCAGAGACTAATGTAACGAGGTGAAGCCGATTAAGATCACCGTCAGACCAATGTGATGAAGTCAAGTATTGGAATACTAGTGAAAGGAGATTAGTACTCATTTGAGAAGGTTTGATGGCTCTGTGGGGATTGTACTCTTGTGAAAGTAACCTGCTCGGAATGCATTGGTGACTTTAGTCATCATCTCAATTCCTAGAGTTTGCGCAATTAATTACTGCTCATTCAGATGTCAATCGAATGTTCACTATCAAATGCATATAATCATTCAAAGCAATCATTGGACTTATGCAAAACAATAAAGATTAACGCTGTAAAAGAAAGAATTTGCATTAATTTTGAAAGGTGGCGTATGGCCAAGCAGTTTGTATACAAGAGATGAATAAAAGCTATGCGGAAATAATCTCGTCGAGTTTCAACTATTCTATTGCTCATATATTTCACTATCTCATCTCCTTGTTGTCAATAGAAAGTAGTGAGTGAATTTTCGCCATTCGAATCTTGAATGCCGGTAGTAGTCTCAGAGGTGGATGATCCGACGAGACATAGTCGTATCGCCAAATCCCTAACTTTGCCCAGGACGCCTTTTCTAAGGTTTTCGCCCACCGGATACCCTTTTGCCCAAGCCGCCTGCAGTGTTTTTCGACTTGCCGTGTACGACAGATATATCCTTAACTCTTTCCCGAACCTTTTGGTTCGCCATGATGCCCTTATTTTTGCTTAGGCTAGTCGATCTAGCTGTCTCATTCATGCGTAGTATTTTTGACCATGTCCTGATTGTGGTGGGAAGTCTTCTCCGCCCATGGTGCTAAGTATCATAGCTCGCGAAAATATCGTTTTGAATACAAATGGTCCTCATAAGTGGGGTCCATTTGCCTTTAGATCACCTTGTGAAGGATGATGTGCTTGACTACTAGATCACCAACTTAGTAGAACCTGTTTAACCTCTTGTTGAACGCCTCCGATCATTCACTTCCGTCAATCATTCATGGTGATGGATGCGAGTCTTTCATTAATCAAGTTGATCTCGATCGAGGCGAGTCCGGACCCATTCATCTTCTCCTAGCTCGCATCCTAGAGGACTCTGCTGAGGGTATCCAACTCGATTGGTGGACCGCCTATACCGTATACAGAGAGAAGGGTTGCCTCTGTAGATGTTCGTATCAGAGTAGCGTAACCATGAGAGAGAAAATGGCAATATCTCGTGCCAACTTTGTAAGTCACCGCCATCTTCGTATGATCTTCTTGATATTCTTGTTGGCGGCTTCCACTATACCGCTCATTTGATGCCGATATGGAGAAGAGTTGTGATGTTGATCTTGAACGCGGCAGTAGTTCTGTGATCATTGTTGTTGAGCTGAAACCGTTATCCGTGATAATCCTTTCTGGAGTGCTGCATCGATAGATAAGATTATGCTGATGAATCGACACAACGCTCAACATTCAAACGAAGGTCACCACTTGGTGAAATAGTCAATTGCCAAGGATGAAACGATGTCCATCGAGGATGAGGTTTGATTTCTCCAATGATATCAATGCCCCATATCAAGGAAGCCAAGGAGTCACGTAATATCAATGGTACCGGAGTTTCGTGCACTTTGTCCTGCATATATCCGGTATTTGTGACAAGACCGAGCATAGCGGTGACAATCGCCCATGGTGGACCAATAGTAACCTCCTCTCGTAATCTTCTAAGCCATTGTATGTCCACCAGAGGTACCAAATGCGCGTAATTTCTTCCATGATCCGCTCTACTATTTTCTAATCCATATGAGTAAGCACAAGTCGATTTCGCTTTGTATAAGATACCAGCATCGAGAAAGAATTTGATGCTAATCTTCTAAGAACTTCTTGTCATTAATGTATGCCCCGCGGATATTCCCGAGTCTCGAGATACTCTTCACTTCAGAAACCAAGGCTTCTCTTTGTATCAAGTTCACAAAGATGCTGGTTCGCCAAACATTTCGATGATGATTCGGGGCTTCATGTCCCACTTGACCTGAACATAGATGACATGCCAATGCGCTCGCTTAAACCACTTTCTCGTGGAATATGATCTGCGATCTCTTCAAGTAAGGATCAAGCTCAACACATGCTCGACACGGAATGAGATCTTGATGTTTCGATTCCACTCGCCTTTAACTGACCGATCACTAAAGCCGAGTCTCCATACACGCTCAGATTCGCCATGTTGTTAGTGCAATTGAAACATAATCAAGTGTGAAAGGCGTCACCGTAGTAGATGTAATGATGGCTCAATACCGCCAAGGCGCGCTTGAGGCTCCATCAAAGACCATGGTCCATCGGGTCCCGCAGTCCTTCGCTCCGTCCCGCTTCGCAATCGCACTAGTAGAACATCTTCGCCTGAAACTCAAATCGCAGATCGATACGCTCACGGGCGATGAGCCAAATGATCGCTACTATACTTCCTTTGATCGCTTTCTAAGAAGTATATTGATGTGGTATTCGGTCAAGATCATTTGCCATCTTGCTATTCTCCAAGAGAGGTGTTTCTCAAATATGTATTTTATCGGATCCATCTTGAAGATCGCAAGGTAGTATGAGTCAACAGATATTGTCTTAGTCGGCGAGCGCCCAAGCCAAAGCTACTGTAATTTTCTTGAGCCGTGAGTATCTTGTTTCATAGTTGGTAAACGCTTTTGCTAAGGTAGTATATATACTCTTTTCGACCGGACTCACATATGTTGCCCCAACACACACCCCATTGAATTCTAAACACTGCAAGTGGCTATGATGAGGTCTTCTTGGCATGCGACATTAGGATAAGAGGATTTTGTAGATATTCGATTTTGTCAAAAGCAACTGAAATCGCTGCTCCATTCCACTACTTGATCTTTCTTCGCATTTGAAGATTGGGCTCATAGCAAGTGAGATGTGCAATGAACCGCCAATGTAGTTCAATCGCCCTAGGAAACCTCTAACTTTCTCATGGGCACGGCATTTTTGATGGCTTTAACCTTGCGGGTCAACATCAATACCTTTACCACTCCAACAAAACCCCAAGAGTTTATCGGATTTGACTCAGGTGCACTTGTTGGGATTAAGTCTTGTTTGTACTTCTTCACTATCAAACAGTCAAATGATCGAGATGTTCTTCTTCACCGCGGATCGAGCTATCATGTCGCCGACGAGACTTCATCTCATGATGAATCATGTCATGAAACAAAGCTACCATCGACGCTGATAAGTGGCACCAGTCAGCTTCAAACAACGGTACATGACCTTGTAGCGTAATGTGCCCCACCGTAACGAAGTAGTCTTCCATGTCTCAGTACAATTTGATCCGGATCGAACCGGAGAAACCATTCATGAAGGAGAAAACTTTGTGTCGAAAAGGTTGGTCAACTGTAACATCAATATGAGGAAGTGGAAAATCGCCGACTTTCCGCCTCGCTCGTGATCTGTAGTCCACACATTCGATTCTTGCCATCTTTCTCTAGGTATAAGTACCACGCTTGCAACCCACCGCGGATAAGAAGTAACATCTAGGAAACCGAGGTCGAATCGCCCATAACTTTTCACCAGATCGACATCTGGACGATGCAACCTCTCGCTTTTACTAGGAGAAAACTTCTTTGTTCAGAATCTAAGGTACCACAATGTCGATGTTCAGACCGGCATGTTCGTATTGACCAAGCAAAACCTCGATATAGTCTCGAGAGCATTCAACCAATCTTTCTTTGACACTACTCAAGACCCCGCTTCCTATCTTGATCTTTTCTCTGCCTTCTCAATACCTAGATTCACAACCTCAACTCTGCTCTTCATGTGGCATGATAACCTCGCTCTTTTGTCAGAGCAATCGACAATTCTCCGGCACTTCACAATCTTCCTCACCTCATCTTCGGGCATAGATTGATTATTATAAGTCATTTAGCAATAAAGAAGTTATTATCAATCTAGATTCTGAGTGAATCGCAGTAGTATCACGGGTGTGTAAGAACACATAGCTTTTGAAGGTGTAGTAAAAGAGAAGAACGAAAACAACACTTAAATGCAAAAGTCCAACGATTTTATTGAATGAAAATATGTAAATGACAAATAGTAACCCTCACAAACGAGCCGTGATGCCCCGGGCAAGGCATTAGGCTTTAAAGTTTTATTGTCTGAACGTAAATAAAGAACGAAAAGTATAACAGAAAACAAAAGCAATTACTCCTATCTAAAGGAGATCAAGACGACGTCTGCCTTCCAATTGTCAGTCATCGTCCGAGTCGAAGATCCAATTGCTGATGTTGAAGTCGCTATCTTCGTCTTCTATAGCATGGACTTCATTCTCGCTGATGCGGAAGGGAAGTTGGCCGCAACGTTCGCGGCGTATCATCTTCTGACCTTTGGTGGTGAATCCTAAACCAATCTTGTCAGATTTGAAAGGAAGACAGTAGTCGACCTCGGCCAAGACGCAATTCTCCTTTCAACCGCAGCCTGAAGCATCTTTTTAGCGAGGCCATCCTAGGCGGAACTTGTGTAACTCTTCAGAGTGACAAACCCCAAGGTGGAGGTAATCAGCACCGCCCCATGTATCCAAGGGCGCCCAAGTAGGCAAGAGTAAGCCGGACGGATGTCCATGACAAAGAAAGTGGAATCGAAAGTCCGGAACCGACTTTAATCGCGTAATGAGCTTCCAAGCACTGCTCGCTAGAACCATCAAAAGCTCTCACAACTATGTCGCTGCTTCAGACCAACTTTCAACATCAAGTCGGTCCGATATTCGTGAGCGTAACCAGATTCACCAAAACATGAGACAATGTAATGCCCTTGCATTTAATGTAGAGATGCAAGGCTTTGTTGTGTTTCCTTCCTAGTAGAGTCAAATCAAGATCGTGAGAAACCCAAACTGCTGTTGCAGCCGTGCTAGCAATACAAACTTCAAATTTATCAAGTAGGTCTATGGCATGTGAGCATTCTTCGTAAACTTCACTAAGGCTTTAGAATGAGCCTCAAAACATAGTAGCAGAGCTAGCATGGATATCTTGGACGGAGTTTGTCCCAACTGTTCCACAACATTGTAATCACTCTTCTTGATTATCTTGCACTTCTCCATTTCTTGTTTGAGGTATCTTCAAGAACTTCCTTCGTACTCGTCTGAAAGGTGATAAGTTAACGGGTTCTTTCCCTCACGCCGGAATTGGTTCGATATTGGAATGCGAAATGTGGAGCTCCATGTCTTTTGGAGGAGAGATCTCTGGAGAAAATACTCTTCCGGTTCTGGTTACATTGCTTGATCCGGTGATGTTGTCAATGTCAGGATCAGAAGCTTCAGCTGTAATGCCTTCAATGGTCAAAGGTTCTTGCTTGACGCCATGATAGTAAACTTCGCTCCATAGTTCCACCGAGATACTTTGTCGAGGAATATGGAATTGCTCCGGGAGAAGTAATGATGAGAGGTGCCACCTAGGCGAGGATCGCAGATGAGATCCTTATCACATCAACATAGTCTTCTGGGAAATCGCTCCCATCCGGGCCTGTCTTGACATCTTTAATAGGAATCTTGTAGCCAGAACGGTATACTCACCATGTAATCAACTTTCCACTGGTCGCCCCAAGATATCCCAGATTTTTGTACAAATTACCACCTCTTCGATCTTCGTATTCTTAGACATGTCTTAACAAAGATTCTCCACTGTGAAGGTTTCGTAAATAGCACTTCCTTTGTTATCCATCATGCATTGAATACACCTTCTCAACCAAGCACATTTGTCGTGTACGTGGGACCAACGACACCTCCCGCATCTTGATTGACACCAATTGCGCAGATCTTCTTAATACCATCGAGGAATAGTCGTTCACATCAAAAACATAATAATTTTGTCAATAGCATTGAACTTTTGCCGTGGTTAGGCATCGCGCATTGATCACATTTGAGTTTCGGCTGTGAGGATCAAACCAATTTCTTTGGCTTCAATCATGTCTTGAATTTTGTTCTTCGTAGCCCAATAGTCGCCGTGGTCGTGCCTGGATGTTGGAGTGGTATGGCCACTTGAATTAGGATTGTATTTTGAGAGGAAGTGTTGATGTGTTAAGGAGGATCCGCCAAGGTAATCACCGCTTTCAACATGTGTTGCAATGCTACAATGGCATGTTGATCTTCGTGAACCGCTCGCGGCACGCTCGTTACATGTTGTTTCATCGAGGTTGCGCTGTGTAGGATCGAGATCACAACCACCCCGGCTGCATTGAGTACGATCAATTTTGGCACTCTTTTCTCGACCATACACAAAGATTGGCTTCTTTTCTTACTAAAAGATCTCTTCGCAAAGATTTGAGGATGAATCTGTCTAATCTTTCCACTTTGATTCCTGCTTTCAACATCGCTCTCCTCACCAATATCTCGTGAATCCGGGTCAAGAATTTCCAATCGATGATTGAAGAATGGCCTGCTACCGCTCCCATAAACATATCAACCAACTCCCTATCGACAAGGGTGGTCAATCCCCGCTAGATCTCCATTTCGAAAGCATACTTGAAATTTCGTCACGACCCATAGACATGCTCTGTAGTTGCATGCGGGTGGGTTCTAGTTCAGCATTGTACTGGTACTGCTTGTAGAAAGCATCTGCTAAGTCATTCCAGGTATGAATGTGGGTACACTCTAGCTGATAATACCATTCCAACTGAGCTCCAGATAAACTTTCTTAGAAATAATGGATCCACAGCTTCCTGTCATCAGTGTGAGGATGGATCTTCTGAACATAGGACTTCAAATGCAGCTTCGGACAAGAGATGCCATCATACTTGGCAAAAGTAGGAACCTTGAACTTGCGGGGAATCACCACACCAGGAACAAGACTCAGATCATCAAAATTCAGCCCGGACATCTTCAGATTTTCCACAGTATTTAGACGGTCTTCAAGTTGTTTGTATTTGTCAATTTCAAGAGAATACTGCTCATTCTCATAGTCTTTTCTCCTGCTTCATTCGCGCCGGCTTTCGTTGTTCTTGACACTTCACCGCCTGGGCCTTGTCTCGAGAGTTCTACCCACCGACCACCCTAGGTCCACCTTATGACGCCTTCCATTGAGGACACCGATGACTTTATTCTTTCTGGTGATGAGCTTCTTCAAATCCTTCTCGCCTTGGACCAAGATGGTGAACAGTTCCTGGAACGGAGCATTCTGAGCCTGGAGATCTTTGACAGTCTGTTCAAGAGCCATTTCTGCTAAAATAAATAGCGAGAGGATGAGAAAATCGATCTTCAATGTACCTGTTATGAAATTTCATGCCATGATATGCGATGTTTATGCAATGTAATGCAATGTTTTCAAGGACCTTAGGAATTTAAATTTGTTAGACAAACATGAACAAACTTTTATTAGTTTTTTCCCTTTTTTCTTTTTATTTTAAGTACAAAAGATATGTTTTGGAAAATTAAAAGAATAAATTTGTAAAGCTCTAAGTCTCCCATGGGCGCTTTCTCTTGGTGTTGAAGTAGGTGTTGATGTTCCGCTCCTCGTGAAGTAGTTTTGTCAACTCTAGCACTTTCTTCTCGCAGATAGCACCGAAATCAATGTTCCCTTTTCTTCTTTAGTTGAATCCAGATCTCTTCAAGTCTTCAAACCGTGGTATGTCGGGATGGAGAATCTAGATAGGACCACCTAGCAGCAAAGTTCCATAATCAACCGGTAACACGGTGTAAATGGCATCACGAGGTTTTCAGCTCTAGCTCAGCACCCATCCCGAGGTAAGGTTCCCAAGGAATGGAGTTTTGTGCCCCAAAGTCTCCTGTGACGCCTTCACCATGCCCAAGCCGTACAAATCTTCGACGGTAATTTCGAGATTGTGGTTGTAGTCGAACACAATGTCTTGAAGAAGCATATCATGAGGACCATCTTTTCGAGCATAACCAAACCGACGTAGTAGCCAGAGAAGTTGTAAGGATACCCTTTATGCCAAGGAGTGGTACGTTAGGAATTCTCCACAATGCTCAATGAATGTGAAGTCCTTTTGAGAAAAGATACACCAACGGATATTTGAATGAGAGAGTGACATCGCCTTGAGACCACTTCAATCTTTGCTCGCTCTTCATCATCGATCGAGTAAGGTGCGTAAATAAACCACCGAAAGTAAATTCGATGCAACATGAGAGTTCGTCTTTTGATAGTACGAGTGTGGGAGAATGCGTAATATCTCCAAGTAAAGTAGGCAGTGATTAATGAGTGAGGAACATCTTGATGGTGTTCACATCTATGAACCCATCCGATTAGGAAATAGTACCAACCCATAGATTAGCAAGGCCACAATGTCTTCGAATGCATGGAAACTCATAGGTTCGAGGAATTTCGAGCTTTTTATCGAATTTGGCAAGTAAACCCTTAACTCCGCTTCTTGTTTCCTAATTGGCTTAATGTCTGGACGCTTTAGATGTAATGCAATGTTTTCGCATTTAGAGCCCTTTCGAACCTATGAATGGTATCTCGATCAAGGATAGTATCGTGATACTTGAACTCGACTTTTTAGTGTTTTTGGTATCGCAACGTGCGGATAGCAAGAGTCGCCACCGACTTTATATTTTATCCAATTAAGGAAGGAAAAGTATGTAAAAGACCTTCTAGATTCTCGAGTACGGAGAATAGTTATGAAAAGGGAAGGTATTAACCCCTTCCATCCGTAGTTATTCACGGCTCTTAGTTGCTCTAGATCACTTAAAATTGTGCTTTCTCGGTGTTTGACAAAATGTTTTGAAAAAGGCATTTCGCTTGACTTTGTAATGATTCGTAGGAATGTATACAAAGTGTTAAATGTTTCTGCTTTTGAAAAGAGTTTGAACTTTGACAAAAGTGAGGTGTGAAAAGCATTTTGATAGAGCAAGCAACTAAAAAGTCTTATTACCTACTTAGAATTGGTCGCTTGTATTGTTACGCCTTTAGAATAGCTTCATCCATACCATTAGTTGGTAGGTAACCCATCTCGCTGGATGGGGCGGACATCTGAAGGGACATCGGATGGTCATGGGGCAGCAATCAGAGGAAGTATCCCAGCATTCGAAGGACTATCATCATTTTTCGTAGGCGACAATCGAGGGTCAAGATCATGTATTCGGAGGCGACATCGTGGGTCTTATGATCTTGTATCGGAAGGGACCATGATGATTGGTTCAAGGCAATTGCTAGAATACCTCTACGCTCGAGGACATGACCATTTTGAATTGTAAGGTTACGAGAGAGAATTACCCTAAGGGTGGTATGTGAGAGAAGTGTGTTGATTTTATATTTTATCTTGAAAATTTAGTGGGCTATGCTCATTATTATCTTGTCATACACGCCTAGTTACTAGCAATTTATAGGGTGCGGAAATTAAAATGGAATGTAAAGATGCGAAAGATAAATGTCCTACGCTATTACATGCTTTAAAGCGTATATAATTTAAACTTGCGGAAAGTAAAACCTAATTTAAACTATTACATCCCATAAATGTTACATTGTTGGAAAAATGAAACGGTAAAGAAACGTCCAAACGAATAATAACTCGAAACGATAAGAGAAATCTAAATATGATGAAATCGAATAAGAGAAAATGTTAGAAAAATGCAAGTTTTAAATATGAAAATATTTCATGCTGGAAATAATATAAATATGCTAAAATAAATTTTTGATTTTTGGATGCAATTTAATAATTAAAATGAATTTAAAGTAATTAAATGCAAAATTATGAATAAAATAAATATGCATGCAAAATTATATTTTTAATTGTATAAATTAAATAAAGATTTTCAGAAAATAATGTAAAGAAAATAATTTTTGATGATTTTTAATGCGTAAATAAAAATTATGAAAAGAATTAAAATAATGCAAAATATTAAAATAATATGAAAGTATAGAAAATAATGCAAGTTTGAAAAAGAATGAAAACCGTCCCCGGTAGGATCGAACTGAGTCCTCGAGAGCATCCTCAACAAGATGCGCCTTTACCACTACGCCATGTGTGCAAGTGTGTTTGAACCGGATCGAGTAAAAGAAAGACAAGTGTCAGTGTCCTTGTCTCCTCGTCTCACAAGCTTCATCGTCTCCCGATTTGAATTTTTTAAAGCTACGATCATTTTTCACGCCATGCACTCCGCAAATTGGAAAATCAAGCACACATAATATAAATAATTTCTAAAGGTATGGTTCAATTCCCGAGATCATTCAATGCATTGGTATAGGTCCTATGATCCAATTTTTCCGCTTAAGTGGAAACCCTAAATCGTGCTCAGAACCCTAACTATGGCATCTCGAGCTTCCGCCATGAAA
>CM038796.1:79097245-79157724 GCA_021764765.1 Vicia sativa | reverse complement strand
AATGACATTCAGGAGTTACTTTCACAAGAGTACAATCCCCACGAGCCATCAAACCTTCTCCAAGACCAAGTACTAATCTCCTTTCACTAGTATTCCAATATGACTTCATCATTAGTCCCTAAGCGGTGATCTTAATCACTTCACCTCGTTACATTAGTCTCTGAGAAGTAACAGTTTATCTCGTTGTTCACAGTGATTTCTGGTGAAACAACCGCTAGTCCTCCAAACTATCACACAAGCGTTATGATTGTTGTTTAATCCCTTTGGTAACTCGCAGGATCGACTAGATTGATCCTATGGGGTTATTGGTCGTTTGCATAAACTTAAAATGATGGTTCATGTTCAAGGCTTGTTTTAAATGTTTTATATATGTTTCAAGTGTATTTCGATTATGATGTTCAATAAAGCGATAACGTAATCAAGTAAACAATATAAAACTAATTTGAACAAATAAGACATAAAGACTTGAATTGCGGAAAGTATATAAATGCGGGAATGCTAAAGTTTCTTGAATGTAAAGACTTTCAAAATAAAGCATGAAGTGTAAAGACAGGAATTTAAAGGCAAGTATGTAAAAGCTTTACGGAAAATAAGAACATTAGCATGTGAGTTTGGAAAAGTAAAGAGTTTGAAATGAAAAGCGTTTAAATGCAAAGAAAGTTAAATGACTTTGAATGTAAAAGATTTAAATGACATTGATGCAAGATAAAGGTAAGCGGAAGATAAAGATGCATTATTGATAAAAGTTTTGGTGCAATCATAAATACATCATTGCGCATTCTTTCCCCTAACCATGTGGTATTTTAATATTCTTGAATTTTAGTACAATAGATATGACACAGAAATCTAACACTAAGACTTCTATTTATACTATTTTGACCATAACGGTTTGACTTATGAGATCTTGCCACGTTTGGACATGCGAATACTGCTTCTCTAGCCTCCCGTCTTGAACCGTTTTCAGTAGCATATTGAACCTCCATTCATCCGCTCACGTTTGAATTTCAAATATCTGAGCGCCTTCGATTCGAACTAGCTTCTCAACTCCACGCTACTATCACTTGAAGCTCCTTCCGTATATCATCATACTTGCTAAAAGCTCAAGTTTCAATATATTTGTTGAAGAGCTAATTCTTTCATTCAAATCATGACATTTCCTTCGTTCTAATGAACTTATTGTTGTTTCGTTTCGAACTTAGTGCTTCTATTGAACCATAAATATCAAAATCTTGACCAACAAAATGCCTTTAAAATATGTATTTGAATCTCTCGAGAAATACTTATTTTAAATGTATCCACAATTTTGATGTGACCTTGGCTATTATGACAACATGCATGACTTCCATTCGTCGATCACGGCGGCTCTCAGGTTTCGAACTACTTAACGATTCCGCGGTATGGTGCGGTTATTAAAGATAATGATTGTCTTTAATCATGCTTATTTCAATGCTTTTACGCCACCTCACTCCGTATCCAACCCGTCCTCCGTTTCTTGGCCGTGGTTGATGAGTCTTCAACTTCCTCTACTATATAACCAAACACACTTAGTCCTTTTACTCTTTTCCACCTCGAACCTTTTCTTCTTCTCTCTTTGAAAAATCCTAAAACCTTAACAATTTCCATGTCTTGAACATCTCGGATGAAAAAGATTTCCAAGAAGAAGACAAGACCACAGAACAATTCGGAAAGCAAGGTTGATATTCACCAGGCGATCGTGCTTATACCTCAAGGCATCTCAAAGACGAGGAACACATGCGCTTCCGGTGTTATCGACTAATGCCTGCGGAAGAGGTTCTCCCCTAATGGGTCCTCTCACGGTTTTGAGATTACGAAGGATGTTAGAACCATATTCCACATTTGTTATGACTTTAAACCTTTGTTCAATAAAATGGAAACCCTAGATTAGACGATAATGTGAATAAACCCTCGGCTTGAAGACATAGAAACCCTATGATTCCCCAAAGGATCCTTTCATTTTGGACTATGTTAAAAGTAATTTTAAGCCATTTCGATCACCGCCTACTGTGATGTAGCTTACGAACTGGTTTTCTAAAGTAGAGATTAAGAAAGCCATCAGTGGGAGGCTAGGTATTTAAATCTTCTCAAATTATCGAAACCAGGCTTTACTTACAGCCATCCTTTGCTATTTGCATCCATGCTTCTTGGATAGTACCTACAACACTTTTCACCTTGGGAGGAATAGGTCACACCACCTTTTGACATGCTGCTATCAGCTGGCTATCACGGTGGGAGAAACATACATCCCGACTCGAGGAACATTCCGGCATAATTGACTTGATATCAAATTAGCTAGCTTCTCCAAGTTCATCGGCCATTATCACCCTGAGGTGATAGCGTTTGACGTCGAACATGTTGCCTTTCTCACTCTTTGGCTATCAAGATATGTTTCTGGTGGGTCGCTCTGGTGGCAATGAGGTTTATCCCCTAGCAAGGGATTTACATGAGAATAGGAGGATTAATTTAAGTGAGCTCTTATTAGTTGACCTTTATGAAAGTACGAGGTCAATTTGTTTCAGTTAAAATCCCACCCCAAGAATATCCTACTATTTGGTCCTTCTGTTTGCTGTATGGCTAGCATCGAATCTTCACTTTCTGCGGACACTATTGTTGACCACGATCGAAATAACGGATCGATGTTGAAGGCACAAGATTGAGAAAGCGACTCTAGTGATGACAAGGCCGATTTCCAGTTTTATTTTCTCAATACATTATGTTCTTTTCTAAAGCATAAGTTCGAAGAGACTATGGCGCCTTTCTTGAGGACTCATGGACCATCATGGTTCACTATGCCCTTTCGAGGTTGCTAAGGTCAAGAGATTCAAGATATCTGGAAAGCCTTTTGCTCCCAAGGCTAATCTCTTCAAGGATCACTCCACTAAAATTAGATTCTCCTTTTGCCTATCAACCGACTTCTCGAGACAATTTGGTTTATGAAGCGATTCCCGAACCACTCTTTCGGACTCAGTTCTATTACCTGCTGGTCGAACTTTCAAGGCTAGAGAAGCCAAAATCTGCAAGAACAATATCAAAGTTTTCTCAATTCGAACTAATCTCTTTTGAACCATCTTATTTTTCCATCCAAGGTTTTACGGATTGGTGGAGTAAATTCTACCGTCTTGCATGTTTGATACTCTCACTATCAGAATAAAGCGGCTTCTGCGTTCGATGTGCGGTACACAAAAAGAAAGTATGTTCACTCACGCTCAAGAAATCAAAGCTTTTCAAACTTACTTGAAACAACTTATGATCCTACGCTTGAGTCCACGATATATCGAGCATCCCAAACCTTGAAGGAAAATTTCTGAGAAAAAGTCTCTAAGTTCGGACTTCCTTGAGTGTCACGAGGATAGGTATAGGTTGGCACTCAAATGCATCCACCTAAGTTTCCCAAACTACCTACCTCGGTGGCTCTGGCTTGGTTTCCATCATACCCTTGGTGGTTTACTTGCAAAGAGATGTTCAAGTACAAATCTCAAAAAACTAAAGCCATGGAGGCTGTGACATGGGCTCGATTCTTGGCTCCATAATTTCCCAGGCATCTTCACTGTATTACTACGCCATGTAGATTCTTTCGAATAGGCTGGTGCGCTCTTGAAATCCCAAATAAGTCTTACTTACTTTATTTTAACATTCTATCTTATGTGTTTCACTTTTATTTATCGAATAAAAGGCTGTTACATCAAGACCAAGGAAGTAGTTCTTAAACAACTATCAAGTGATGCCAATGTGCAAAGCAACTCCAACAATCACTCCTGCAACAACAACAACAACAAACACTATTGCTCAACTCGAACTCGACCATTTCTTCAATTCCAACAACTACTCGTCTCAAACAATCGCTCCATTGGTAAACAATTTATTACGGTATTTGAAATAGGCTTTCGTTTATGCTTGAGATCTAACTTATATTCGTACCATTTCGGACTAGTAAACTCCTGCTTACTCCAAGAGAAAACCTAGTACCGTTGGAAAGACTCTCAAGGTTGGGAAAGTTCACTGCAGTTTGAGAAAGAAACAAAGAAAGACACTCAAAAGAGACTAACGTCTACGGACTTGATTCGAGGATGTTGCTCCCTCACAAAAATCCAAAATCCACCTTAGACCTCCAACGTAATGTTGGAACACCTGAACAACAACATATCTGCGGATAATCACAGGTGAATTCACTTGAATTTTGACAATGATTATTCGTACCTTAGTTATAAGTTTCTAATCTTTCTTTATTTGTGTAGGATGATTCAACTCCGATCCAACTACTTGACTCTCCTACCCCACAAGCGCTGCTCCGATCCATTCTTCTCCTCATGGAATTCAAGTAATCAGTGCGGAACAAAGGCTCTTCTAATATGGCAATTCAATGGAGCTTGAGCAGCGGATGACCAAGGTACTTCGCCTCCTCTCAAGGAGACCAGCGAAGCGATGCTTGAAGATGCTCTTGAAGTGCCTCGAGACTTCTCACCGAATCTCCTCCCAAAATTCCTCGAGAAGCGAAGGCAACTCATGAAGAAGAAAAAACCAATACCTCCCAAGAGGCGAAGATTCAAGTGAGGAAGGATCGAGGATGAAGAAGGAAAGATGCTCAAGAAGGTTGACGAAGGACGGAATCGTCTTGATGGTGTCGGCATGATAACATCGAGTAGTGGACTTGATCGATGATGAAGAGGATGATGAAGAAGCAAATAATGAAGTGATGTTTCCACTAATGAACCAATGGGCGTTGAAATGGATGTCACTCCATTGCGTATGGAACTCCAGTCTTCAAATGCCGAACGGTGAAGAGGTTAGCCCTCTTGAAACGAACCGACCTATTGGGTACATGAAGCTAAACTAGCTCGGAGAAACACTCCTCTCCTAAGGCTAATCTTTGGTTCGACCTCGACTCGGTGCCTTGATAGGGTTGTACTTCTTCACAAGATTGAAAAACAATCCTTGATGTGGATTTATTGAAGTACTTAGAAAGATAGTACAACCTACTTTATGATGAAGGCCTTCTCAATCAAGTCGATCTCACCACATTCCTGGAAGTTAGCACCATTTGTTTGAACTTCAATCTACGATCGATACGTGCTGGATGTCTCCTTCAAACGAATTTGCTGTAACAAAGTCCAAGAGAAGCGAAGTGCAATGGCCGCTTATGAACACGCCTCGAAGCTTACTAAAGAGGTTGAAGATCATGCCATGCATATCAAGCAAGCTAAAGTTGATTATGATCTTGAGCTCGATCCATTCTTCAATGGGAGAAGCAGTTCGGGAACTTCAACATAAAATTAAGGAAGCCCGGCAACAACTGGCATATGGTCAATATTTTTGGTAATCGATTGAAGAGCTTACGAATAAAGGGCTTGCGGAGGTGGTGAGCGGTGAAGTTGCTATCTTGGAAGGAGCCGGTAGCTACTCGGCCTGCTTGAGTCTTTTAAGAATATCTTGATCGATTAAGGAACAATACCCACTACGAAACTTGTTTATTTAAAGCAATCTTGTCTTTTAGTTGAATGTTTGTTTGTAACACTTGACAATGCCATTTTGGCAATTAATTTCACCATTCACCATTTTGGCATGTAGTTATATGTTTATGATTACGTTGCTACTATTGAATCTCCTGCAGTGGTTTATATTTCTTTAAATACTTCCCATTAACCTTTAGGATTCGTTTGTCACATGACTCTTGATTTCATACGCATTGTTTGAAAATGTTTTCACTATTCGAAAAGGTCCTTCGATGAGGTGACCATTTACCTAATGCTTTATTTTCTTGTCCATGGGCAACATAACTTTCAAACTAAGTCATTAATCTTGAATGTTTTACCTTTCACCCTTTTGTTATATGCTCGGCCACTCTCTCTTTTGCCTCATCGATTTCCAATGCATGCACCTAACTTCATCTAATTCGACCAACTCACTCATCATCATTTCCCAATATAAAGAAGATGAGATTTCATTTGCCTTTGGATTGAGCGGATTGTAGATGAATTTCTCTTGGTAAGGCGCATCATGACCAAATGTCGGTTGGAAGGTGTAGTGTTAGTAGCTTCTTTAGGAGATATTCTGAGCCCATAGTATTTGATCTAAAGTCTTATGCCAGTTTCTTGGTTTTACCAACATGTTTTTAATCAAACCTATTATTACTTTGTTGGTGCTTGACGACCATTTGCTTGAGCATAATATGGTGTTGATGTTAACAATTTGAATCCATTTGGGCAAATTCTTGCATCTTCTTACCGTAAACACGGATCCTTGGTGCGTGGTTATGCTCTCAGCAATCGAACCTATAGATAATTTGTTTACATAAATTGATGATAGCCTCTTGGTCTCTGACTACTAATGGTATTGCTTGATCCATTTGGTGAAATAGTCTATTCCTACCGGGATATATTTACGACCTTTAGATGAAGCGGGATTGATTTCTCTATTAAATCTAATGCCCATCCTCTAAGGGCCATGGTTTAATAATCGAATGCAACTCACTTGCATGAGCATGTTGAATCCTGCATGTTTACGGCATTCTTCACATCCTTTGGCAAAATCTATACAATCTTTGAGCATCTTGGGCGGTACATACCATATCGAAATAGCAACCACTTCATTTTATGGCACCTTGATGTGCCCCATTGTGGACTTGATAGTGCTAAATATGCCTCACTTTCTCCCAAGCATTTTAGTAACACGCCTTCTTGGGTCTTCTTGAACAATTCATTTCCCATAAGGACATATGACAATGCTCTATATTTTTTTTTCTATCCACATTCAATGTTGGATTTTCTAAATACCTTATTAATGGATTTAGCCAATCTATATATCATTAAAGTGTCTATGGCTAATACTTGAACCTATCTTTATCACCATAACTTATTTTGATATTCTCTAGATCGATGGTGTAGTCGGTAGCCATGACTCTTCCTCTTATTTCAATCAAATCCTCTAAGTTTTAGCGAAACTTTATAACCTGAAGCTAATTGTGCTAGGTTATTTGCTTCTTGATTTTCCATTCTTGGTACGTGCTGAATGTCCATGTATTCAAATTTTTTGAGTAGCCTATTAACTATGACGAAATATATCATCAGATTTTCCTTTATGCATTTGTACTCCTTAGTTATCTGCTTGACCACTAACTCTGAATCACCTTTGATTTCGACTCTAGTTGCCCCCAATTCCAACAAAGCTTCAAGTCCAGCAATGAGCGCTTCGTATTCAGCTTCATTGTTCGAGCAACGAGGACCTTCTAATTTATACTTGAATTTTGTTGGAATTCCCTCAGGAGAAATTATGAGAACTCCAACACCACTGCCCTCTCTGTGGGTCGAACCATCAAAGTATAGCTTCCAAGGTTGCATTTCGACGTAACCCATGTCCAGCTGTGCGACCAATGAATGGTCCACAATGAAATCAGAAATTACTTGGCCTTTTACTGCTCTTAAAGGCATGAAAGTCAAAGCATATTCTGTCAAGGCTAAAGCCCATTTACCAATTCTGCTATGCATTATTGGTTTGGAAAGCATATGTTTGATAACATCGAAATGAGATGAAACATAAACATCAACAGGTTTTATATAATACTTAAGTTTCATACAAGAAAAGTATAAACAAAGACACAACTTTTCTATATTACTGTATCTAGTTTCGCATCATTCAACACCTACTTAAATAATATATGGCTCTTTCGATACCATTACTATCTTCTTGTACTAACATACTACCTATAGTAAGTTCAGAAGCGAGATATGTACAATCTCATGGGTTTTCCCTATGAAGGAGGAGACAAGATAGGAGGCTGAGAGATATCTTTTAATCTTGTGAAAGCCTCTGTGTCTTCGCTCCACTCGAAGGCTTGGCCTTGCTTTAAGCAGTAGTGGAGAAAGCTTGTGTTTTCCACTTAAGTTGAAATGAATCTTGAGAAAATTAATCTTCCCGATGAGAGTGCAACTCCTTTTTGAGTGGGGCTTTAGTCTCCATGATGGCTTTGGTCTTGTTTTGGTTAATTCGATTCCTTTTTATGAACCACAAAACCCGGAAATCTCACTGCACAAAAATGCACATTTAAAGGGATTCATTTTAAGCCATGTTTTCTCATCCTTTGAATGATTGGCTCAAATAATGCGAGATGATTTTCTGCGAGATATAGATTTGATGACTATATCATCGATGTACACACATAAATGTCTCAATAAAATCATGAAATATGGAGTTCATTGCTCTTTGGTAAGTTGCCCAGGTATTTTTAAACCAAAGGCATCACTACCCATTCATAGGTGCCTAAGGCTCTGGGCAGCGAAATCTTTGTCTTAACATCTTCTTGACAATAAAAATCGGTTATAACGGAGTATCCATCTAGCATACTTAGGTATTGAATCTGCTGAGAATCTATTAACATTTCTGCCACAGGCATAGAGTATTGATCTTTGGGGGTTGTAGTGTTTAGATCCCTAAAGTCTATGCATATTCTCAATGAACCATTCTTCTTAATAACAGGCACTATATTTGCTAACCATTTGACATACCTTGTGGTTCTGATGAATTTGCAGCGCAGCAACCTTTTGACCTCTGCTTTGATCTTTGTGAGCACTGCTGGCGCGAACCTCCTTGGAGTCTGGTTGATGGGCTTCTTGCCATCCTTAATCGGAAGTCTTTGCTCCACTAACTCTCTTTTCAAACCAGGTATTTCGTCATAGTCCCATGCAAAACAATCTTTGTTCTTCTTGAGGACTTCGATCACTTCTTGTTTGAGGCTTGGGCTGAGTTTCGCGCTTATGTAGGTGATTCTTTTCGTATTGATATCCCCCAAATTCACTTCTTCGAGTGGGTCCTGTGCCAACATCTTAGCACCTGAGTTTGTTGGATCCTTCTCGAAGCCCAAGGGTTCCGTATCATAAATGGCGTCAAGCCTTTGATCAATTTCGTTCTCGTCACAGGGTGAATCTTTCAGACCCTTCCCTTCGAGTTCGTTTACTTCAACTGTATGTTCTATTGCAGCCTCTGAAGCCGCTTTCCATTCATTCTCAGCCATATAGGCCGAAATCCTTTCGAAGAAAGAGGACTCAGTCATGAGCAGGATCGTCGGACTCCCAGCCTGGTGGCCGTTTTTTCAAAGTATCTTCGCTTCTTTCATCACTCTTAATTATTTCCCTATCCCAATACATGCCATCATGGCGAAGGGTCATATAGTAATGCGCATCTCTTGTTTCATTCAGTTCGTCACTTGGGGTACAAGGAGCTATGCTTGCGAGATACTTGTCATAATTCCTTTGTTAACCAAATTATTTGTTGTCATGAAGTAACTCTGATGCCTTCGATATTTTCCACTATACCATCTTCTCTCGGATGAATAACCTTTGGTGCATCGGCGAAGGCTGCCCTATGCCATGAATCCACTCTCTTCCCAGCAGCAAGTTATAATTTGCTTTGGCTTGATCACCATGAACATAGTGGGCTGCGACTTGATCAGATGATTAACTCCACTTGCACGACCCCAGCGTTTGTCTACCTTCCCTCATAGTTGGATAAGACCATGTTGTGAGGTTTAACATCACCCTCTTGAATGCTAACTTCTTCAATGAATTTAGGCATCAGTTAACTCGGCCTCCATCCACTAAGACCTTGTTCACCCGTGGGCTCCGACCTTTGCTCGAATGAGCGGTGGCTTCAAATGATTCTTCATTGTGGGATGCGGGTGTTCGAAGAATGCGTTACGCTCTTGACGCGCCATTATCCATTACATAGTAACGAGTGATGCATGTTTCATCGGATCAATTCGCCTCTTCTTCATTCTTGATTTGGTCTCTCTTGGCCAAATTGATATCTGAGATACCACATTGCGGTTTAGGTTAAGTGATGATTCTCCTTCTGATTTGAAGTTATCTGTAAGCATATCCTCGTCTTCTTGTGGACTTGGAGTGTACTCTTTTGATTCATCTGGGTTTGTTTCAGAAAAAAGTCTCCTACTAACTAGAGGTTTGTCTTGAGTTGCACATTTGTTGTTGGTTGATTGGTGCTTGACGCTTCTTTTTTGTTGGTCGAAACTGCTCCTTTGTCTACTAAACTTTCCCTCTCAGCTTTTCGAATCCGTTGCTGCCTTCGCCATTGGGATCTTGACATGGGATTCTTACCTTTATAATTTCCCATCCTCATTTCTTCCCTCTTTGCTGCGTTGAATTGTCTTCGGTATACCATGGCATGGCGCGTTTTCATTACCTCCCATTTATCCTTCCCTTTGTTGGTTTGACTTGCGACCATACATATTGGTATACTGCGGGATTTTAAATGTCACCCTTGAGCACCCTTTGGATATGGGCTATCGGGCTTTCGTTGTTGTGATTACCATCGAAGCGACTCATTTGACCAATTTCCTTGTGATTCGGCATGGGGAAGGGAATCGTTTGACTCGGCCATATTACGGTGGTATCTTCTTTGAACATCTTGGGCAAATCAAGCACTTGGTTGCCCCTTTGTGACGTACTAAAATTCAACAAACTTTCCCGCTCTGGGTAGCATCGAACAATTGGTTGTCTTGGCAATTTACTCGATTCGAGCTCTTTGCTTTCGTTCGAACTCCATGGCGATCCTCTCGTTGCATATGATCTTGCATCTTGGACAAAGCATCATTTCGACATGTTATGGCACAACATGAGATATTGTTTTAAGGTGGTATCTGCGGCATAACCATCCTCCATTTGTATTTTTCTTTTTGAGATATCTTTCCATTTCTGCATCTCGAACAAGGTCTCATGTCCACCATATTGACATCCACATACGGTCCTTTCGTATCATCATCTCCCCATCCTGATGGTTTGATGTCTTCGATCCGAATCTTTGAACTCTCTGGTGCTGAGTATTTCACCATATAATCAAATTTCCCACTAGGCTCCCCTAAGGTGTCCCAGATCTCTTTTTTAGGAACGTTACCATCTTTATCTTCCCCTTTTGTATCATCATCTCCCCATCCTGATGGTTTGACGTCTTCGATTCGGATTTTTGAACTCTGGGCGAATATTTTACGGATAGTCGAACTTCCCACTAGGTTCACCTAAGGTATCCCATGTCTCTTTTTGAGGGGAAGCTTGTTTTGTAATCTGAACCTTTTCGAGTTTGAGCCTCAGGCCTTGATGCTTTGTGTCAATCTCATTGGTTTTCTGACCCTCGTGCTTTGGATTCCTTTTGAAACAACAAGCGGAGTTGGTTCGATCGAAGGCTCAGTGGCTTGTGGACGTCTTGATGACTCCATTGTTGACTTGACCGGCACAGCGTTCCTCTCGGTGCTTTCCTCTTTCAATGTAGTGGCCTTAGTGCCTTCCACCATATTGATGTCTCCAATGCTCAAGGCTCGGAGTAGTTGGTGTCGCAATATCGGAGGGTCTTCATCCACCTTCATTTTGGTTTATCGGCAAATTTTAGTCTGCCTTCTTTAATTGCATTTTGAATCAAGTCCCTGAAAAGAAAACACTGTGAGGTTTTGTGGCCTAGGAAACTATGATATTTACAAAATCCTCTCTTCTTTCTTTGATCTAAAGGAGGTATTTTGACATTTGGTGGCACAATTAATTGGCCATCTTTGACTAGTAAATCGAAGATTTCATCACACTTTGTTATATCGAAGGTATATACCTTCTTTGGAAACTTGTCATTTTTCTCATTTTCAACAATTTCTTTCCCTTTTGTGGGGACTAGGAGTTTACAAGAGTAAGGTGGAGCCTGTTTCAATTCAGCGAGATCTATTTCGACCTCTTCGAATTAGGGGTAGTCTACACCTTCCTCCGTTTCGACATAGGAGACTCTTTCCTTCTTATTACTCTTAGAAGCCCTGGCCTTCTCGGCCTTTAGCCTTTCGACTTGTCGAACCCTATCTGCTAACTGATCCATGTCCCTCAAGTATTGAGTATCTAATTTCTTTCGAATAGAATAGTCCAGACCACCAGCGGCCATTTCGACTAACTCATGCTCAGGGACTACTG
Source organism: Vicia sativa (assembly GCA_021764765.1). NCBI lineage: Eukaryota > Viridiplantae > Streptophyta > Magnoliopsida > Fabales > Fabaceae > Vicia > Vicia sativa. Next base: position 79,145,761 of record CM038796.1, on the reverse strand, counting down.
TGAAACATCTAGATTTCAAAAGTCTGAACCTATTTAAGTATTCATCTATATGTTCAGTGAACTTCCTCTTAACACTTGCTAATTCCTTTAGACTTATCTTGGATTGTCCCATATAGAACTGTTCATGGAACAACCTTTCTAAGAGGGTCGGTATCTATGGATCCGAGGGGCAAAGTATTGAACCATGTGAAAGCATTTTAGTAAGGGAACTTGGGAAATATTTAATCCTAAGGTTCTCGTTATTTGCTATGTCTCACCTCGATTAGATACCTAGCTATGTGTTCGACCGTTGACTCATTGATATCTCCGGCAAACTTTGTAAATTTAGGGATCTTGTATCCTCTCAAATCGTCATATGGATTACATGAGTACGCTATGGAGCGTAATTTGGCCTTCTAATTCTTGTATTACCGTTTTGGGCCATGATCCTTTCTATCATGGTGGTTAGGTTATTTCATGGGATGTTATCATTCGAATTCCATGGACAACGCATCAGCATCTTGGTTTCGACCTACCATGACAACTCTTACAGGTTGTTCCTCTCAATTTGGGACTTCTAGTCTTTCGACCCTTGCCCTGGTTCCATAATTCCTCTTTGTGGTTCTTCTCGAATCTTTGGGGCCTCAAATCTTTCAACCCTTGGTGGTTCTATCAATCCCTTTGTGGTTCTTCTCGAATCTTTGGGACATCTACCCTTTTGCTCTTGCCCCCAGTTAACCCCTCTCGGCTGGCCTATAAGGTGGGTCATCGGCAATCTGTTCTATGATAGGTCGTTCGCTCGAACCAATGCACAGTTACCTCGCCTTCGGTGGAGCAAAAAACGCTATTCGACTCATATTGTCGGCGTTCTCTGTTTGTCACGATCACGTTTTGAACTATTGGGGCAAGATTTCTTGCATAGTTTGTGCTAATATTCCTATCATGTTATGGTTACTATCATCCATTAGCGCCTAAAAGCCATTTGATTTTACGTGGTTAAGATGGGCATACCATAACCTCTTGACCCTTAGTTGTTGTCATAAATTGATTAGCCCCGAACGACCCTAAGTGTGGTGGCGTTCGACGTCGAAGTTTGCAAACGCCATAAAGGATGTTGGCATTCCATCTTGAGAATTTACGGGTCTAATCTTGTCGGCCCAGAATGGTCTAGTTGGTGGTGGGGTAGCGAAATGGGTTTGTGCCACGATGGTGGGATGAATCCCCGGGATACCAGTGGTTCTGTACTACCTAGGATCGAATTGTTTGTTAGCATGCCACTCGTTCCATTCGTGGCCATACTATTAGTGGAAGGCATGCAGTTGTGCGTTCGAAGGATTCTTTTGGGCGTCTGTCGAAGCAGATGCATTAGTGCGGTTCCATGGGGCGTTTTGTTCCCCTTGTGGGTTATTTGGATCGACATCCTATTACTTGATTTCTTACGGGTAGGGTTGGTTCTTTTTAGTTATTCTACCACTCCTAAGGTTCGTATACTAATGAACTTTGTTTACTCGAAAGAACCTTTTAACAAAAATTAAGACTTTTAAGCGTTAATTTTAATTAGCAACAACAATCTAGGTCCCTTTGGGCGTGCCAATTTGTTCCACGGTGATTTACGGTGAAACAACCGCTAGTCCTCAAACTATCAAACAAGCGTTATGATTGTTGTTTAATCCCTTTGGTAACTTTCGCGGGATCGACTAGATTGATCCTATGGGGTTATTAGTCGTTTGCATAAACTTAAAATGATGGTTCATGTTCAAGGCTTGTTTTAAATGTTTTATATATGTTTCAAGTGTATTTCGATTATGATGTTCAATAAGCGATAACGTAATCAAGTAAAGCAATATAAAACTAATTTGAACAAATAAGACATAAAGACTTGAATTGAAAGTATATAAATGCGGGAATGCTTAAAGTTTCTTGAATGTAAAAGACTTTCAAAATAAAGCATGAAGTGTAAAAGGCGAGAATTTAAAGTCAAGTATGTAAAAGCTTTACGGAAAATAAGAACATTAGCATGTGATTTCGAGAAAAGTAAAGAGTTCCGAAATGAAAGAAAAGCGTTTAAATGCAAAGAAAGTTAAATGACTTTGAATGTAAAAGATTTAAATGACATTGATGCAAGATAAAGGTAAAGCTGGAAAGATAAAGATGCATTATTGAATAAAAGTTTTGGTGCAATCATCGTACATCATTCGCGCATTCGTTTCCTAGCCATGTGGTATTTTGATATTCTTGAATTTTAGTACAATAGATATGACACACGAAATCCTAACACTAAGACTTCTATTTATACTATTTTGACCATAGCAGTCGACTTATGAGATCTTGCCATGTTTGGACATGCGAGAATACTATACTTCTCTAGCCTCCACGTCTTCGAACCGTTTTCCAGCGCGCATATTCGAACCTCCATTCATCCCGCTCACGTTTGAATTTCAAATATCTGAACTGCCTTTCGATTCGAACTCGCTTCTCAACTCCACGCTACTATCACTTCGAAGCTCCTTCTACGTATATCATCATACTTGCTACTCGAAGCTCCAAGTTTCAATATATTTGTTCGAAGAGCTAATTCTTTCATTCCAAATCATGACATTTCCTTCGTTCTAATGAACACTGTTATTGTTTCGTTTCGAACTTAGTGCTTCCTATTCAAACCATAAATATCAAAATCTTTAGCCAACACTCGTATACATGGAGATATTTATCCCCAGCGGAATGCCTTTCGATGATTATCATTCCCCCGACGGCAGTAATATCTAAACTCGAAACTTGGTCAGATAGTGCATCGGAGGAACCGACATCTCTTTTATTCCCCCAATCAGAGGTTTCAACAAACTTCAGATTCATCACCTCAAAGGATTTTTCAACTTTACGCCCCCTTCAGCGTTGCCACATTACATCAGTCTCCAAGCGTTATTTGGATACTCCCCAGCAAGATCTACGTTCAAGATCCCCAGCGGAGTACCTCCCGCTTGTTATTCTTTCCAACAGCATTAATATCCAGACTCAAAACTTGGTCAGATAATGCATCGGAGGAATCAAAACATCTCTTTCCCTCAGTCGAGTTTTCAACAACTTCATCCCCGAGTAAAAATCCCGGGGACGTTCTCATCTTCTTCAAGATGGATATGTTTTGAAATACCACAACATCTACACTCATACATTATTCATAAAAATCATAACATGTGCATATATCATTCATGAACATTGTCATGTGCTTGCATGCATCATAATCTGCATAAGACTAACTATATCCTGTCAAGGTTTTATTTCCCCAGCAGGTAAAAGATATGTTCCAAATGGAAGGTCCAAGATTAATACGAAACAAGGCAGAACACAATCGAAAGACCATACAAATCTTTTCAAGCGGAAGGTCAAGGTTAATACCGAAACAAGGCGGGGAACCCAATCTGATCATCTTCCGACAACAGGTCAAAGATTAATACACGAAACAAGACGGGGAACCCAATCTGAAAGACTATACAAGTTGTCTTCCGACAACAGGCATTGGATCAATACCCAAAGCAAAACGGGAAAGCTATCCACATTCTGCCAAATATCCACCTCAGAATAGCCAGGACGAAGGTTTATTCTGACTCTCTCTTATTATCAACAGAAACTATAGAGTCTAGCGTATGACCTAGTTTCCCCGGATGGCATCTTTAAGCCCATCTCCAACTACTTGTCGACATGTCTCCACCTTCAGAATGCTGCATATTTGGTTAAAAGTCAATACATACCAATAACTTCATTCAAAGACGAGCGTGAAGTCTAACGTACGACTCGACATCAGCCGCTCCCGGTTGGCATCCTAAGCCCATCTCCATGCTTTCCTCTATTTTCAAAAATACCTACAGAGTCTAATGTACGGCTCGTTCCCCAGCATCATTCTCTACTGATGGCATCTTAAGCCCATCTCCGATGTTTCTCCTATTCAAACGATATTCGCGAGTCTAGCGTACGACTCACTCTCCAGCACAACTTCTCCAAATCGCATCTGTAAGCCCATTCTAGCGCATCATCAACCAACAGCGAGTGCAAATTTTCAGGTGTACTCGAGTGTTCAATCATCTTCTACCTTCAGGTCATGAAAGGAAAGCATGACAATCTAACCATTCCAGTACAATAAGATTGAGCGAGGGCATTGTTATACCCCAAAATTTTCCCTCCACTTCTCAAGACATTTCACATATCCATACTCAAAGTTTCCCAAGGTTGACCGACCCTCTCTAGCAATCACTAGGGTTTGGCCATTCTCAAATCAAGGAGCCTCTAACACTTCAAGTGGTCATCATCTCCATGAATCTCCATGTCAAGTTTCAAGCCTTACAAGTCAAGTTTCCTCAGACAATTGCTCAGATGGTTGAAAATCAATTGTATTGGACAAAAAGTCAACTGTGGTCAACATACAGTCAAACTTCATAATTTTTGGTCAACATCAATATTTTGAAGTGATATTCATAATTTGATCAAGGGTTGATCATGATTCATCAAGAAAAGTCAAGATTTGATCAAAAGTCAAAGTTTCTAAATTGGGCTTTCTTAGACAAAAGTCAACAGAACTTTGACCGGGCATAACTTTCACATACTTTATCAGAAATTTTTCCACCACGGCTCATTTTGAAGAGAATTTAATTCTATATAACTTCATGTCTCACAAGCTTGGGCAGAAAATGCTTCATTTGGAAGTTATGGATCAAAACATTCTGAGTCATTTAAAGTCAACAAAAGTCAACTTTTGTAAAGAAGTGTTCATGAGCATGGAAACTCCAATGAAGATGAAACCAAAGGGCCGTTTGAAGACATCTTGAGATTTCTAAAAGTCCAAGAACACCCAAAAATGTTAAAAATTGAGCAAGATACACCTTGCACAAGTTGAGCATTTTTGAGGAGGTGCCTAAAGAAATACTTGACAAAACCAAATTTTTTCAAATGGGCCTAACTTTTCTTGGTTCAAACATGTTCCATAGCTGAATTGGAACCTCAAGACCAAGGCCACGAATTTATCTTTTATTTTATTTATTTTGGATATTTAATCATTTAAAACCAATTTAATTAAAATAAAAGATAGAAAATCAAAAATTAATTGCAAGATGAATTTTCTCGATTCTTGAGGTCCAAGCAAGCCATTTAATCTCATTATTTGAAATAATCATTATTGGTAATGAGATTTAATTGAAATTAAGAAAAAATATTTGGTTTGATTCAAATCAAATAATTTTGCATTGATTGGTTTGATTTTCTCTCAAAATTCTTGCCTCAAGAACCCCATCCCAAGGGACAAAATTCTAGCCTCAAGAACCCCATCCCAAGCTTCAAAAAACCGTGTTTTGCAAGCTATTAGCAGCCAGGTTTCCAGCCCAATTCAAAGCATTCTAAGCACTCCAACAAATTCTTGGAGGTCCTTTGAATCGATCCAGATACTCACAAGCCAACCAAGCATCCAGAATCACGATATCAAACTCACGGTTTGCATACTTTCAACTCAAAATTGATTCTTAATTTTTATGCATAATCAATTGAATTTAACCATGTCTTTGTGTTTGTGATGAAGTTTCGAAGCTTTCTGCATAGCTTAATTGAGTTTTGAGTACAGGAATAGGAATCCACCATGGCTAGGGTTCGTAGCTCAGAATTAGGGCTTTCCGTTTAAGACAAAATTAGCCAAAACCACAGCCACCATCATACTTAGAAGAGGATTTCCAATCGATTGATGTCCTCAAAATTAATTTATTTTGTGTATTATGAATGGTTTGATTTTGCAGGGATGTAGCTACGGGAATAATCCGTAGGTAAAAGCTATAGCAACGCTAGAAAAACGTAGCTAAAAGCCTGGATATTTTAAACGGGGACGATGACCTTTGGCGCGGTTTTGTTTTAAATTGATTTTCAGGGATTAATTGCCCTTATAATGCTTTGTTTCCATATTGCTAACATGATCTGCAGGATGGTCCAGTGGCAAGGCAGTGCACGTGTTTACCTAGAGGTCCTTGGTTCGAACCTTGGCTCCTCACTTTCTTTTTTACCACCTTGCAAAACTAACCAATTTTCTTATTTTCATCATATTTTTCCTTTCAATTTAATTTCTTTTCAAATAATTTTCTAATGCATCAAAAAATCACCAAAAAATATTTTCGTTTTGCATTTAGGTTAGAAAAATACTTATTTAATTTTTAACATGAAAAATTATATTTTGCATGCATATTTTAATTAATTGTTAATTAACCACAAAATTGACTTTTAATTATTTTTCTTTACTAAAATCAATCCAGAAAATTCCCAAAAAAATTGTTTTATCATATAATTAGGATTACTAACCTAAAAACTTTTTCCTAACTCAAACATCTTTTTTCTACTAACACATTTTCTCTTATGCGAAATTCTTTTCCGATTATTATGTATCTGCTTCCAGGTTGTAATAGTTAGGATTAATTTTCTCGCATTTCTTTTTCAATATTATGTAACTGCTCATGGGATGTAATAGCTTAATTAGGGTTTACTTTCCGCACTCCTACATTATATAACTGCCCCAAAGCCATGTAATACCATAGGATTTACTTTCCGCACTTTACTTTCCACAATTTACTTCCCGCACCCATATAAACTGCTAGTAACTAGGCGTGTATGGCAAGATAAAAATGAACATAGATCACTTCTAATTTCAAGATAAAATATTTGAACTTTACACACTTTCTTCACACATGCACCCCCTAGGCTATTCTCTCTCGTTGCCTTTCGAATAAATGGTCAAGTCCCTCAAACGTAGAGGTATCCTAGCATCGTTGCCTACAAACATATCATCATAGTCCCTTAGAATCAAAGATCATAGTTGTAATACGGTGGGAGAACTGGCTTTGAGATTTGTTTTGCTTTTTATCGCAAATGTTGCGGATAGCAAAGTCGCCGACTTTTCTTTTATCAATTAAGGGAAGGTGAAAAAACAGAAAAAGACCTTCGTTAGATTATGAGTAAGGAGAAGGTTATAAAAAGGGAAGGTGTTAGCACCTTTCCATCCGTAGTTATCTGGGCTCTTAGTTACTTTAGCTCGGTTTAAAATTTGCTTTACGTGTGTGTTTTGACAAAAATGTTTTGAAAAAGGCATTTCACTTTGACTTTGTAATGATTCACGTTGGAATGTATACAAAGTGTTCGGAAACGTTTTGTTTTGAAAAGAGTTTTGAACTTTGACAAAAGTGTGAGGTGTGAAAAGTATTTTGATTGAGCAAGCAACTAAAAGTCTTATTACCTACTCAGAATGGTCATTTTCGTGTTGTTTTACGTTCCTTTAGAATAGTGTTATCCATACCATTAGTTGGCAGGTAACCCTATTCATTGGATGTAAAAGGGACATTCGAAGGGACATCGGATGGTCATAGAAGGCAACTTGTAGGAGTATCCTAGCACATTCGAAGGGACGATCATCACTTTTCGTAGGCAACAATCGAGGGACTCATGATCTTTGATTCGAAGGGACTATGATGATATGTTTATAGGAAACAGTGCTAGGATACCTCTATGTTCGAGGGACTTGACCATTTATTCGAAAGGCGAGAGAATTACCCTAAGGGGTGCATGTGTGAAAAGAGTGTGTCAAATTCAGATATTTTATCTTGGAATTAGGAGTGATCTATGTTCGTTTTTATCTTGCCATACACGCCTAATTACTAGCAGTTTATAGGGTGCAGAAAGTAAATTGCAGAAAGTAAAGTGCGGAAAGTAAATGTCCTCGCTATTATATGGCTTTGGGGCGATTACATAATATAGTCGGAAAGTAAAATCCTAATTAAACTATTACATCCCATGAGCAGTTACATAATAGTGAAAAAAAAGGATGCGAGAAAATAAATCATAACTATTACAAACTGTAAGCAGATACATAATAATTGGAAAATATAAGAAATCCGCATAAGAGAAAATACGTTAGTAAAAGAAAGTTTTGAATGAAGAAAAATGTTTTTGGGTTAGTGATGATAATTAGATGATAGAATAATTTTTTGGGAATTTTCTGGATTGGTTTTGATGAAGAAAAAGTAATTAAAAGTCAATTTAATGGTTAATTAACAATTAATTAAAATATGCATGCAAAATACTAATTTTATGTCAAAAATTAAATAAACATTTTCGACTAAAATGCAAAAGAAAATATTTTTGGTGATTTTTAATGCATGAGAAAATTGTTTGAAAAAATTAAATTAAAATAGAAAAATAAGAAAATATGAAAAGAAAAGTTAGTTTTGGAAAAGTGTAAAAGGAAAATGAGGAAGCTAGGATCGAACCGGGACCTCTGGATAAACCACCTTTGTTACCAGTGAGCTAGGCTGTGTTAGTTGTTTTAAACACTGCAAGCAATTGGTTATAAGTGTTAACATGTCCTATTTTGTAATTTTCAAACACAGTCAAACGTGGGCCCCTGGTATTAACGTGAGGACCAATCAGATGGAGCCATCACGCCACGCATGCAGTCAAAGGGTCTTCGCCTGAGACAGCACCGGAGCTAGGGCTCCGGTCATCTTCTCCGGCTAGCCCGATCCTTAAACCTGCAAAATAAGCCAAATAAAGAGTAAAGAGGACCCTACCCCCTAATTCGAAATTGCGAATCCGATGGTGGTGGCCGTTTGGTCTAAAATGGCCTGGATCGTCCGGTTCGAAGCTTCTCCGATCTGAAGCCCTAACAATGGCAGTCTATGATTTACGCGTTAAACCTCACATGTAATGCATCAAACATGTTCTAATGGATGTCCTAAATTCATACAAGCAATTAAAACAATTAGTAATGCATGAATCAAAGCAATTTCAAAACTTTACCCAACCGGTGAGACTTGTATATCACGATCTGGAACGGCTTCGCGTAAGGGTTGGGATTGATTGCTGGCAAGCTCAGGAACACAATGGAATGCTTGAATCACCTTGAAACCTTCTGAAAAATAGAATTCGAAAATTGCAAATTTGAGAGAATTTTGTGATTTTTAGGGTTTCTTCATGAGGCTAGGGTTTCGTCCTTTAGTCTTGTGAATGTGTTATGTATTTATAGAGCAAGAGATTTGATCAAAAAGAATGAAAAAATATATGGATTTGAATGCAAAAATATTTTCTTGTTAATTTTTATCAAATCTTTCCAAAATTTAATTTTCTCTTCCTTGTATGATCTTGCACGAAATTGGCATGTATTGTGGGCTTCCTTGGTCCTCAAGATAGATAGAAATCCAACCCAACTTGTTTTATACCTTGTTTTCATATTTTATTTAATTTAAAATTGAATTAAATGCTTTTAAATTCAAAAATAAATCAAGAAAATAGGAAAAGGTCGTGGCAAGGTGTGAAGAGGTCATGGATAATATTATGATCAAGTTTGTATCATAAAATTACAAGCCCATTTGGAAAAAATTTGCATTTGTCACATATTTCTCTTTGTGGACCTCTTCAAAAATGCTCAACTTGTGCAAGGTGTATCTGTCATACCCCAAAATTTTCCCTCCATCTTCTCAAGATATTCCATACATCCATGCTCGAAGTTCTTGGTCGATCGGACAAACCTCTCTAGACAATCAACCCAAACTAGGGTTTGGTATTTCTCAGATCAAGATGAGTTTCCAACATCTCCAATGGTCTTCATGCCTCCTCATATGCTTCAAAGATTCTCCATGTCAAGTTTCAAGCCTCACAAGTCAAGTTTCCTCAGACAATTGCTCAGATGGTTGAAAATCAGTTGTATTGGACAAAAAGTCAACTGTGGTCAACATACAGTCAAACTTCATAATTTTTGGTCAACATCCTCATTTTGAAGTTACATTCGTCATTTGATCAAGGGTTGATCATGATTCATCAAGAAAACTTAAGATTTGCCCAAAAGTCAAACTTTCTAAATTAGGGTTTCTTAGTGAAAAGTCAACAAAACTTTGACTGAGCATAATTTCTTCATACTTTCTCAAAAAATTTTCCACCACCTCTTGTTTTGAAGGAAATTCAATTCTCTACAACTTCATGTCTCACAAGAATGTTCAAAAAATGCTTCATTTGAGAGGTATGGATCAAAACATTACAGGTCCTTTTCAAAGTCAACAAAAAGTCAACATTTTGTTTTGAAGATATATTGAGCATGGAAACTTCAATTGAGATGAAACCGAAGAGGTTGGTTATAGGACTCTTAGAGCTTTCCAAAAAGTTCAAGAACACGCAAAAATGTGGAAAATTGAGCAAGATACACCATTCAAGAGTTGGGCAATTTTGAAGAAGTGCACAAAGAGAGATACTTCTAAAAATCAATTTTTGCAAATGGGCACTTTTCTTCATCAAACTTGTTCCTTATACAATTAGGAATATCCAAGCCCAATGCCACGAATTTTTATTTTATTTTCTATTTAATTTGGATTTTATTCATTTAAATACAAATTAAATTCAAAAATAGTATAAAATCAAAATCAATTGCAAATTTGATTTTCTCTTTTCCTTGAGATCCAAGAAAACCAATAAAGCCAGCAAATTTCGAAATTTGATTGGATATAAAATTGATTGAAATTGATCAAAGAAGAAAATTTGATTTGGTACAAAATCAAATATATTTTGCATTGATTGATGATTGATTCTTCCTCAAATCGACTCAATTCCATCTACTATATATACAATACATAGCACATGATTGAGAGCGAAAAATTGGTGGAGAAACCTATTCAAACTCAAAGAAACCGTGCACTTGAAGCATGGCAGCCCTAGTTTTGCTTTGATTCACCAATTCAAGCCTTCCATTGCATTCCTTGAGGTCATTAGAATCAATCGGACCTTTACAACTCTCAAAAACATCAAGAATCACGAAATCACGATTTGGTTTGTTCATACTTTTTCAAAATCGAATTACATTATTCATGCATTGTTAGTGTGTTTTGTTGTTGTTTTCGTGCTTAGAACAAGGTTTACAAGCTTTACGGGTCATCAATTGAATTTTCGTGGCACGGAGCATGATATGCCATGATTAGGGTTTGAGTCACGTTTAGGGTTTCTCTAATTAGGATAAATTGGACCAAACCGATGCCATCGGGATGATCGGTGGACCAAGGCAATCGAACCATGGCTTTAGATTTCATTTATATTACTTGTGTGTGATTTTTGATTTAGTAGGGGTCATAGCGTCGGAAGCCTTAAAATCCCAATTTCAAAGAAAGAGATGAAGTTTGGCGCGAGATCGATCGATCGGGGGTGACACCGTTCACATACCATTCGCTCGGTTTTCAAACACGCGTGCACTCGATTCGATTGGTTAAGGCGTGGACTGTTCAAGATGCTCCTCACAGTCACGAGTTCGAACCATGCGGGACCATTTGTTTCTTTTTCACAAACTCAACTTTTTCAATTATTTTCATATTTTCTTTTATTTTGCATTCATTTTAATTTATTTCCATAATTTTTATCATGCATTAAAAAATACCAAAAAAATATTTTCCTTTTTGCGTTATTTCCAGAAAATGTTTATTTAATTTATAAAATTAAAAAATATTATTTTGCATGCATATTTAATTTTATTGCTAATTTATCATTTAAATCACATTTAATTGTTTTTTAATTATTAAATTATCTCCAAAAAATCCCAAAAAATTATTTTAGCATATTAATGTTACTTCCAGCATAAAATATTTTTCTCATTTAAAAATTGTCATTTTTGCTAACATTTTCCTCTTATTCGATTTCCTCGTATTTTCCGATTTCTCATCTTTTCACATGTTATCTCGTTTCGGACGATTTCTTTTTATCGTTTTCTTTTTTCAAATTATGTAACTGCTTATGGGATGTAATAGCTTAATCAGGGCTTTTTATTTTCTGCATTTTAAATTATGTATCTTCCCCAAACCCATGTAATAGCGTAGGATTTATCTTTCCGCACTTTATACTTCCGTAATTTACTTTCCGCCTCTTATAAACTGTTAGTAATTAGACGTGTATGGCAAGATAAAATTGGACATAGCTCACCCTTAATTTTCAAGCTAACATGAATCTGAATCAACACACTCTTTTCACACATGCACCCCTTAGGGTAATTCTCTCTCGTTGCCTTTACGAATACAAATGGTCATGTTCCTCGAACGTAGAGGTATTCTAGCACCGTTGCCTTCAAAACAAATCATCATAGTCCCTACGATACAAAGATCATAGACCCACGATGTCGCCTCCGAATACATGATCTTGACCCTCGATTGTCGCCTACGGAAAATGATGATAGTCCTTGAATGTGCTAGGATACTTCCTACAAGTTGCTTCTCGACCATCCGATGTCCCTTGAATGTCCGCTTACATCCAACGAATGGAGTTACCTACCAACTAATGGTATGGATGGCACTATTCTAAAGGGCGTAAAATAACAAGCGACCAATTACGGTAGGTAATAAGACTTTTAGTTGCTTGCTCTATCAAAATACTTTTCACACCTCACACTTTTGTCAAAGTTCAAACTCTTTTCAAAATGAAACATTTCCGAACACTTTGTATACATTCCTACATGAATCATTACAAAGTCAAAGCGAAATGCCTTTTCAAAACATTTTTCAAACACACAGAAAACAATTTTAAGGTGATCTAAGAGCAACTAAGAGCCCGTAGATAACTATGGATGGAAAGGGGTGCTAATACCTTCCCTTTTCATAACCTTCTCCCTTACTCAGAATCTAACGAAGGTCTTTTCTGTACTTTTTACCTTCCCTTAATTGGATAAAAGAAAAGTCGATGGCGACTCTTGCTATCCGCACATTTGCGATACAAAATCCTACAAACTCAGTTCACCGTGTTACAGTATCTTGTTCAATTTTTAACATTTTTGGGTGTTCTTAGAGTTTTTGGAAAGCTCTATATGTCTTCTAAACAACCTCTTTGGTTTCATATCAATTGAAGTTTCCATGCTCAATAACACTTCTTTACAAAAGTTGACTTTTGTTGACTTTGAAAAGGACACAATATTTTGATCCATAACTTCCAAATGAAGCATTTTCTGACCAAGCTTGTGAGACATGAAGTTGTAGAGAATTGAATTCTCTTCAAAATGAGTTGTGGTGAAGAAATTTCTGATAAAGTATGTTAAAGTTATGCCTGGTCAAAGTTACATTGACTTTTCTTCAAAAACCCTAATTTGGAAAGTTAGACTTTTGATCAAATCTTGAGTTTTCTTGATGAATCATGATCAACCCTTGATCAAATGATGAATATCACTTCAAAATATGGATGTTGACCAAAAATTATGAAGTTTGTTGTATGTTGACCACAGTTGACTTTTTGTCAATCTGTTGATTTTCAACCATCGAGCAATTGTTTGAGAAACTTGACTTGTAAGGTTTGAAAGTTGACATGGAGATTCTTTGAAGCATATGAGGAGGCTTGATGACCAGTGGAGATGTTGGAAACCACCTTGATATGAGAATAGCCAAACCCTAATTTGGGTTGTTTGCCTAGGAGAGGGTTTGTCTGGTCAACCCTTGTGAAATCCTTGAGCATGGATGTATGAAATGTCTTGAGTAGTAGGAGGGAAAATTTTGGGGTATGACAGCTGCCCCTGTTCATTCTTCATGTACTGGAAGGGTTAGATTGGCATGCTTGCCTTTCGTGACCTGGAGGTAGAAGATGATTCAACACTCGAGTACACCTGAAAATTTGCACTCGCGGTTGATTGATGATGCATGGGAATGGGCTTACAAATGCCATTTGGAGATGCTAGAGACTTTACTGGGGAATGAGTTGTTCGTTAGACTCAAGAGCGTCGCCTGAATAGGAGAATCGTCGGAGATGGGCTTAAGATGCCATCTGGAGAGACTGGTGCTAAGGAACGAGCCGTACCCTAGGCTCTGTAGCTATTCTTGAAAGTAGAAGAGAGCCCGGAGATGGGCTTAAGATGCCATCCGGAGAGAGTCGTACGTTAGACTTCGCGCTCGTCTTTGAATGAAGTTATTGGTTTGTATTGGTTTTAACCAAATATGCGCGATACGAAGTGGAGAGAGGTCGACAAGTAGTCGGAGATGGGCTTAAGATGCCATCCAGGGCAACTGAGTCGTATGCCAGACTCTGTAGTTGCTGTTGATAATAAGAGAGAGTCAGGATAAACCTTCGTCTTGATTACTCTGTGGGGATAATAGTTGGCAAAATGTGGATAGCTTCCCTGTCGTGTTTCAGGTGTCGATCTAATGCCTGTTGTCAGAGGACAACTTGGGTGGTCGTTCGGATAGGGTTTCCCGTCTTGCTTCGGGTATTAATCCTGGACATTCCATTCGGAGATGATTCGTATGGTCTTTCGGATAGGGTTTCCCATCTTGCTTCGGGTATTAATCCTGGACCTGTTGTCACGGTCGTTCAGATAGGTTTCCCGTCTTGTTTTGGGTATTAATCTTTGACCTTTCGTTTAGAAGTAATTTTACCTGTTGGGAAAAAACAAAAGAAACCTTGACAGGATATAGTTAGACCTATGCAGATTATGATGCATGCGATGTGTATGAATAATATATGCACATGTTATGACTTTTATGAATAATGTATGAATGATATATGTTATGGTATTTCAAAACATATGCATCTTGAGGAAGATGTGAATGCCCTGCTGGAGATTTCTAACTTCTGCTTGGGGATGAAAAACCTGCTTTGGAGGAGAAGGAAAATGTCTTTGATTCCTCCGATGCACTATCTGACCAAGTTTTCGAGCCTATATATCAATCTTCTTGGGAAAAAAGAAACGAAAGATACTCCTTGGGGATCTTGTCGTAGACCAGTTGAGGATAGTAAGCTGGGAGACACTCATTGGGGATCTCGTCGTAGATCTTCTTTGGGGAGTATCGATCGTTTACGGGAGATGGGGCTTGAAAGATGCGGGTTTGTCGAAGCCTCCGGTGGGGAATAAGAGATGTAGGTTTCCTCGATCGCTATTTGACCAAGTCTCGAGTGCGGATATTCTTTGCTGCCGAGGAATGATTATCGTTGAGAGATATCCTGCTGAGGATAAATATCTCCGCTGGAAATGAACCATTACTGCTTGGAGACTGACGTAACGAGGTTAAGCTGGTTGGAATCACTGCTTAGGGACTAACATGGTGAAGCTTGGAGTGTTGGAACACTAGTGGAAGGAAATTTGTACTCCGCCGAAGAAGGTTTGCAGTGAGCGATGCCTCTGTGGGGATTGTACTCTGCAGGGGAACGTTTTGGTGACTTTCGTCGTCATCTCAATTCCTAGAGCCTATAGTAATTATCCTTGTTCGTTCACTTTTCGCGTGTTTGTGAACAGATGTTTACCGTCAAATGCATATAATCATTCAAAGCAATCATTGGACTTTATGCAAAAACAAACAATAGCGAACATTGTAAAAAGAAAGAACTTGTATTAATTTGAAAGGTGGCGTATGGCCAAGCAGTTTGTATACAAGGAAAGTAAAAAGTTATGCGGAAACAATCTCGTTGAGTTTCAACTATGCTAATACTCATATATTTCGACCATCTCAACTCCTTGCTGTCAGCAGAAAGTAAGTGGATTGATTTTCGTCATTTGAATCTTGAATGCCGATAGTAGTAGTCTGTAGGTAGGTGATCTGGACGAGACATAGTCCTACGCTTAAATCCCTAACTTTTGCCTAGACCGCCCTTTCGGGTTTTTAGTCTACCGGGATACCCTTTTTTTGCGCAAGCCGCTTTTGCAGGTTTTTGACTTGCCGGGTGTACATGTTTTGTATATATCCTTAACTTTTGCCCGAACCCTTTTGGTTCGCCAGGATGCCCTTATTTTTGCCTAGGTAAGTCGACCTAGCGGGTCTCGTTTATGCGTAGTATTTTTTGACTATGTCTGCGTTCACAGGGTGTGGGAAGTCTTCGCCATCCATGGTGCTAAGTATCATAGCTCCGCCGGAAAATACTGTTTTGACTACAAACGGTCCCTAGTATGTGGGAGTCCATTTGCCCCTGGGATCACCTTGTGGGAGAATGATGCGCTTGACTACTAGATCACCGACTTGGTAGACTCGGTGCTTGACTTTCTTGTTGAACACTCTAATCATTCGCTTCTGATAGATTTGTCCATGGCAGATGGATGCGAGTCGTTTCTCATCGATCAAGTTAATCTGGTCGAGGCGAGTCTGGACCCATTCGTCTTCGCTTAACTCTGCGTCCTGGAGGACTCTGGTTAAAGGTATTTGAACCTCGATGGGTAGGACTACTTCCATACCGTATACAAGAGAGAAGGGGGTTGCCCCTGTTGATGTTCGTACTGTAGTGCGATAACCATGGAGAGAAAATGGAAACATCTCATGCCAATCCTTGTAAGTCACTGTCATTTTCTATATAATCTTCTTGATATTCTTGTTGGCGGCTTCCACTGCGCCATTCATCTTAGGCCGATATGGAGAAGAGTTGTGATGCTTGATCTTGAACTGCGTGCAGAGTTCGGTGATCATTTTGTTGTTGAGGTTAAAACCGTTATTTGTGATGATCCTTTCGGGAGTGCCGTACCGACAGATAAGATTATGCTTGATGAATCGAGCCACAGCATTCTTGGTAACAGATGCAAATGAGGCTGCTTCCATCCACTTGGTGAAATAATCAATTGCCACAAGGATGAAACGATGTCCGTTGGAAGCGGTGGGCTTGATTTCTCCGATCATGTCAATGCCCCACATTGGGAAAGACCAAGGAGCGGTTAGAACATTCAATGGTACTGGAGGTACATGCACTTTGTCTGCGTATATCTGGCATTTGTGACAAGATCGAGCATAGCGGTGACAATCAGCTTGCATGGTGGATCAATAGTAACCTGTTCTCAAAATCTTCTTAGCCATGGTATGTCCACTGGAGTGGGTACCCGAACGCGCCTTCGTGTAATTCTTCCCTGATCCGCTCTGCTGTGTTCTGGTCTACACAGCGGAGTAAGCACAAGTCGTGATTGCGCTTGTATAAGATGTCGTTGCTGAGGAAGAATTTGGATGCAAATCTTCTCAAGAACTTCTTATCGTTGACAGATGCCCCTGCGGGATATTCCTGAGTCTCAAGATACCTCTTCACTTCGTAGAACCAAGGTTTCTCTTCTGCATCAAGTTCACAGCAGTATGCTTGTTCGTCAAACTTTTCGATGATGATTTGGGGAGCCTCGTTGTCCCATCTGACCTTGAACATAGATGACATAGTAGCTAACGCGTCTGCCAACTGATTCTCTTCTCGTGGAATGTGATTGAAAGTGATTTCCTCGAAGTAAGGGATCAGACTTAGAACATGCTCTCGATATGGAATGAGATTCGGATGCTTTGTATTCCACTCGCCTTTAATCTGATTGATCACTAAAGCTGAGTCTCCATACACTTGCAAGAATTTGACTCTTAAGTCAATAGAAGCCTTGATACCCATGATGCACGCTTCGTATTCGACCATGTTGTTAGTGCAACTGAAACATAATCTGGCGGTGAAAGGAGTATGTCCGCCTGTAGGAGATGTAATGATGGCGCCAATGCCATTGCCAAGTGCGTTTGAGGCTCCATCAAAGACCATAGTCCATCGGGATCCTTGTCCAGGTCCTTGTCGGTCTGGTTCTTTAATCGATAACTAACAAAACATCTTCATCTGGAAACTCGAACTGCATAGACTGATAGTCATCCACGGCTTGATAAGCCAAATGATCTACTACTACACTTCCCTTGACCACTTTCTGAGAAGTATACTGAATGTCGTATTCGGTCAAGATCATTTTCCATCTTGCTATTCTTCCGGAGAGAGCTGGTTTCTCAAATATGTATTTTATCGGATCCATCTTAGAGATCAACAAGGTAGTGTGAGTCAACATATACTGTCTTAGTCGGCGAGAAGCCCAAGCCAAAGCACTGCAAGTTTTCTCGGGCTATGAGTATCTTGTTTCACAGTCGGTAAACTTTTTTCTAAGGTAGTATATTGCATACTCTTTTCGACCAGACTCGTCATGTTGCCCCAACACACACCCCATTGAGTTCTCTAATATTGTCAAGTACATGATAAGAGGTCTTCCTTCGGCTGGCGGCATCAGGATAGGAGGATTCTGTAGGTACTCCTTGATTTTGTCAAACGCGATCTGGCAATCGTCGTTCCATTCCACTACTTGATCTTTCTTGATAACGAAGATTGGCTCACAATAGCGATTAGATATGCAATGAATCTGGCAATGTAGTTCAATCGTCCCAAGAAACCTCTGACTTCTTTCTCGGTTCGGGGAGCTGGCATTTCTTGGATAGCTTTAACCTTGGCGGGGTCAACCTCAATACCTTTACCACTGACAACAAACCCTAGGAGTTTACCGGATCTGACTCCAAAGGTGCACTTGTTGGGATTAAGTCTTAGTCTGTACTTCTTGATCTATCACAGTTTCCGCAAATGATCGAGATGTTCTTCTTCAGTCTGTGATCGAGCTATCATGTCATCGACGTAGACCTCTATCTCGTGATGAATCATGTCATGAAATAATGCCACCATGGCACGTTGATAAGTGGTGCCGACGTTCTTCAGTCCGAACGGCATGACCTTGTAGCAGAAAGTGCCCCACTGTGTAACGAAAGTAGTCTTCTCCATGTCTTCAGGAGAGCCATTTTGATCTGATTGTAACCGGGGAAACCATCCATGAAGGAGAAAACCTTATGTTGAGCGGTGTTGTCGACCAGAACATCAATATGAGCAAGCAGAAAATCGTCTTTCGGACTCGCTTTGTTCAAATCTGTGTAATCCACACAAATTCGTACTTTGCCATCCTTCTTAGGTACGGGTACTACATTTGCAACCCATTGTGGATAAGAAGTAACAGCTAAGAAACCGGCGTTGAACTGTTTCACAACTTCGGCTTTGATTTTCTCTAACATCTCAGGACGCATGCGACGAACCTTCTATTTTACTGGGAGAAAACCTTCTTTCGTCGGTAATCGGTGTACCACAATGTCAATGTCTAAACCTGGCATGTCTTCATATGACCAAGCAAAAACCTCGAAATAATCTCGTAGCATCTGAATCAATCTCTCTTTGACACTGTTCTCAAGACCTGCTCCTATATTGATCTCTTTTTTGTCTTCATCAGTACCCAAATTCACAACCTCTACTGACTCTTCGTGTGGTTGTATAACTCGTTCTTCTTGCTGTAGCAATCTGACAAGTTCTCCTAGAACTTCACAATCTTCCTCACCTTCGTCTTCGGCTTGGTAGATCGGATTATCGAAGTCATATTTAGCAATAGCATAGTTGTTATCAACGAGATTCAGAGTGAATCTGCAGTGTATCACGTGGGTGTGCGTAAGAACACATAGCTTTTGAAGGGGTGACAAAGTAAAAGAAAGAAAACAACACTTAAATGCAAAAGTCCAATGATTTTATTAAATGAAAATATGCAAATGACAGATAATAACCCTCACAAACAAGCCATGATGCCCCGGGCAAGGCACTAGGCTTTAAAGTTTATTATTCAAAGCATAGAAACGAAAAGCATAACAGAAAACAAAAGCAATTACTCCTGTCTAAAGGAGATTGGTATGACGTCTTCATTCCTCCAATTGCTGAGTCCGTTGTCGGGAGTTGGGAAGATCCACTTGCTGATGTCGAAGTCGTTGTCGTTGTCTTCTATAGCATGCACTCCATTCTTGCTGATGCGGAAGGGAAGTTGTCCGGCACGTTCGCGGCGTATCATCTTCTGACCTTTGATGGTGAAGCCTAAACCAGTCTTGTCAGATTTGAAAGGAAGATCGGGGAGCTGAGCCCAAATAGTACTACCTCCTTCTTCAACTGCAGCTTGAGCATCTTTCGGTGAGGCCATCCTAGCAGACTTGTGTAACCGGGAGTGGGAGTCAGAGGCATGACTCTTGGAATTATTTTGAAAGCTTGACAGGGAGTCTCGAAGAATTCACCTTCCATCTCGAGATATCGGAATGACTGCAGATGACTGACCATGTATTCCTCTTCACCACATACTATAACAACCTTCCCTTTCCTTTGGTACTTGACCGATGCAAGGTAGAGGTAACTGCTTGACCCTATGTATCAAGAGCGTCAAGTAGGCAAGAGTAAGGTGGACGGATGTCCATGACAAAGAAAGTAGAGTCGAAAGTCGGGAACCGACTTTAGCGGTAGAATGAGCTCTCAATTCTTGTTCGTTTAGAACCATCAAAGATCTCACAACTATGTCCTTTGGGCTTCAAGACCAATCCTTCAACATCAAGTCGATCAAAAGCACTTTTGGTAGGATATTGAGCGAGCAGGTATCTACAAAATATGAGACAATGTAACGCCCTTGCATTCAATAGAGATGTGCAAGGCTTTGTTGTGTTTCCTTCCGGCAGGAGTCAAATCAGCATCAGAGAAGCCTAGGCCGTTGCTGGCAGCCAGGCTAGCAATACAAACTTCAAATTGATTAGTAGTAGTGTCTTGTGGTATGTGAGCATTCTTGAAACTTCACCAAGGCTTTAGCATAAGCCTCGAGCACAAGTAGAGCAAGCATGGAGATTTTGAATGGTCTGTCCTAATTGTTCCACAATATTGTAGTCACTCTTCTTAATGATCTTCAGAATTTCCTCCATTTCTTGTTTGGAGGTATCTTCAGCAACTTCCTTTGGTACTCACATGCAGCGGGATGAGTCCTTTGGTTCTTTCCCTCTAGTTTGGAGGCGGTTGGTGGTTTGGAATCTGTTGGAGTCATGGTGTCTTTGGGAGGAGAGATCTGGAGGAAACACTATTTCGGCTCTGGTCACTTTGCTTGATCTGGTGATGTTGTCAATGTCGGGAATGGTAACTTCAGCGTAATGTCCTCAATGGTCGGAGGGTCTTGCTTGATGCCATGATAGTAAACTTGACTCCATAGTTCAAGGTATAGCTTTGTCGGATGAGTATGGAGTAGTGCAGGAGAAGTAATGATGAGAGGTGCCACTCTAGGCACGGGATCGATGAGGAAATCCTTATTGTGTTAACATCAACATAGTCTTAAAATCATCTCCCCATCCGGTTGCCTTAACATCTTCATAGGAATCTTGTAGCTTTCGGTGACATACTTCACCACAGTTACAGTGCAGTTTCCTCACGTCTTTGATCTTTAGGTTCTTAGACATGTCTTCACACAGATTCTCCACATGCGAAGGTTTCAGAAATAGCACTTCTCGTTTATCCATCATGCATTGAATACGTCTTCTCAACCAAGCATAACCGTCAGGTGCAGATGGGAACCAACGACAATTCTCTGGGCATCCTGGATTGACACCGGCTTGCAGCAAATTCTTCTTAACAGTCACCAGAGGAGTAGTCAAGTCATTCACGTCAAAAACATAAGAATTCTTGTCAATAGCATTGGAACTTTTGCCATGGTTAGGCATAGGTGCGTTGATCACATTCGGGGTCTCAACAGGAGGATCAAATTCCATCTCTTTAGCTTTAATCATGTCTTGAATCTTGTTCTTCAAAGCCCAACAATCGTCAGTGTTATGCCCTGTGCTGTTGGAGTGGTAAGCACACTTAGCATTAGGATTGTATCTCGGAGAGGAAGTGTTGATGTTTTGAGGAGGATCCCTCAAGGTAATCAGCTCTGCTTTCAACATGTGTTGCAAGGCTTGCGACAATGGCATGTTGATCTTCATAAACTGTCTTCGTGGCGCATTTTGGTTACGCACGTTGTCTCGCTGAGGTTGCGCTGGTGTAGGATTAGAGATCACAACTGCCCCCACAGATTGAGTGTGGTTGGTCTTGGCTCGGCTTTTCTGACCATACACAGCATTGGCTTCTTTCTTACCAAAAGATCTCTTTGCAGCATTTGAGGATAACTCTACCTGAATCTTTCCGCTCTTAATTCCGCTCATCGTTCTCTTGTCAATATCAGCTCGGTGAATTCGGCTGAAGAGTTTCCAATCAGATGATTGAAGAAAGGGCTCGTCAGTGTTCCCATAAACATATCAACCAACTCCCTATTGGACAAGGGTGGTTGCACTCTGCCTGTTAGATCTCTCCATTTCTGAGAATATTCTTTGAACTTGTCATCACGACCCATATAAATGCTCTGTAGTTGCATGCGAGTGGGCGCTATCATACCCCAAAATTTTCCCTCCTATTCCTCAAGACATCTCATACATCCATACTCAAAGTTCCTCGAGGGTTGATCAAACAAACCCTCTCCTAGACAATCAACCCAAACTAGGGTTTGGCAGTTCTCAGATCCAGATGGACTTCCAACATCTCCAGTGGTCATCATACCTCCTCATATACTTCAAAGATTCTCCATGTCAAGTTTCAAGCCTCACAAGTCAAGTTTCCTCAGACAATTGCTCAGATGGTTGAAAATCGGTTGTATTGGACAAAAGTCAGCTGTGGTCAACATACGTCAAACTTCATGATTTTTGGTCAACATCCTCATTTTGAAGTCACATTCATCATTTGATCAAGGGTTGATCATGATTCATCAAGAAAACTCAAGATTTGCTCAAAGTCAAACTTTCCAAATTAGGGGTTTCAGTGAAAAGTCAATGAACTTTGGTGAGCATAACTTCTTCATACTTTCTCAAAATTTTTAACCACCTCTCATTTTGAAGGAATTCAATTCTCTACAACTTCATGTCTCACAAGAATGTTCAAAAATGCTTCATTTGGAAGGTATGGATCAAAACATTACATGTCATTTTCAAAGGCAACAAAAGTCAACTTTTGTAATGAAGTTTTATTGAGCATGGAAACTCAATTGAGATGAAACCAAATAGGTTGTTTAGAGGACACCTATAGATTTCTAAAAGTCCAAGAACACTCAAAAATGTTGAAATTTGAGCAAGATACACCTTGCACAAGTTGGGCATTTTGAAGAAGTGCAAAGAGAAATAATTGTCAAAACCAAAATTTTACAAATGGGCCTAGTTTTTCTTGGTTTAAACTTGTTCCTTATCTTATTTGGAACCTCAAGCCCAATGCCACGAATTTTGTCTTTATTTTCTATTTAATTTGGATTTTATTCATTTAAAAACAAATTAAATTAAAAATAAGGTATAAAATCAAAATTAAATGCAAAATGATTTTTCTCTCAATCTTGAGGTCCAAGCAACTTATAAAAGCTGGCAAATTTGAAATTTACATTGATTTGGCAAGAAATTGATGAAAATTGGATCAAAAAGGAAGATTTGATTTCATACAAAATCAAATATTTTTACATTGATTGATCAATATTTGCTCTTGAATTGACCTAAAATCCATCCATTATAAATATACAATGCATACTGACATGAAAAGAAAAATTTCTTGGAGGAACCTAACCTAAAGCCAAAAACCGTGTTCTTGAAGTAACTTGCAGCCATAGTTTTGCTTGATTCAGCCAATTCAAGCATCCAAACACATTCCTTGAAGTCTCCTGAATCATTCCAGACCTTTACAACTCTCAAAACCATCAAGAATCACGAAATCCAGTTATGGTTTGTTCATCTTTTTTCCAAAATCGATTTTTGTTTATCATGCATCTTTAACATGTTTTGACGTTTGTTTTGTGTTTAGATTGAAGTTTGCAAGCTTTCTGGATAATTTAATTGCATTTTAGGTACCAAAAACACAAGATGCCATGGCTAGGGTTTCCTGTTGCGTTTTAGGGTTTCTCTAAATCCGTTAAATTAGCCAAAACCAATGCCACCAGTGCATTCAGGAGATGTTTTCCAATCGATCCATGTAGCCATGGCTAATTTATATTTCTTGTATGAAGTTTTTGAAATTTGCAGGGGCTATAGCGTCGAACTCAGCCGACGCTAAGTTTTCAAAAATTCAAACGAAGAAGAAGGTGTTCTTCGCGAGTGATTTGAATGTCCAGGAAGCGTTTTCGTACAAAAGCGTTTTGTTTCAATATCATGACACCAAACGCACTTTGGCTCAGTGGTAAAGGCAAGGGAGCGTGAAAAACTAACTTATTTTTCTATTTTCTCTTAATATTCCTTTTTTACTCTTTTGAAAAACTAACTTATTTTTCTATTTTCTCTTAATATTTTTCATCTAATTTAATTTATCTTCAATATTTTTTATCATGCATCTAAAAAACATCAAAAAATATTTTTCTTTCTGCATTATCATCAGAAAATGTTTATTTAACTTTTAATATTAAAATTATTATTTTTGCATGCATATTTTATTTAATTATTAATTAATCATTAAAATGACTTTTAATTGTTTTTAAATATCGTAATCGATCCAGAAAATTACCAAAAAATATCTTATCATATTAATGTCATTACTAATCAAAAACCTTTTTCCTCATTCAAAAATATTTCTTTTTGCTAACACTTTTCCTCTTATGCAATTTTATCGTATTTCCGATTTTTGTATCTGTTCACAGGTTGTAACGTTTTGGACAATTTTCTTGCTTTTCTTTTCGAATATGTAACTGCCTATGGGATGTAATAGTTTAATTAAGACTTTTATTTTCCGCACTCTTATTGTGTAACTGCCCCAAAGCCATGTAATAGCGTAGGACTTTATCTTTCCGCATTTTACATTCCCGTAATTTACTTTCCGCACCCTATAAACTGCTAGTAATTAGGCGTGTATGGCAAGATAAAAATTGGACATAGGTCACTCATAATTTCAAGATAACATATGTGAATTTGACACACTCTTTTCACACATGCACCCCTTAGGGTAATTCTCTCTCGTTGCCTTTACGAATACAAATGGTCAAGTCCCTCGAACGTAGAGGTATTCTAGCACCGTTGCCTTCAAAACAAATCATCATAGTCCCTTGATACAAGATCATAGACCCACAATGTCGCCTACGAATAGATGATCTTGACCCTCGATTGTTGCCTACGAAAAATGATGATAGTCCCTTCGAATGTGCTAGGATACTTCCTACAAGTTACCTTCTATGACCATCCGATGTCCCTTCGAATGTCCCTTCCACATCCAACGAATAGGGTTATCTACCAACTAATGGTATGGATAGCGCTATTCTAAAGGAAAGTAAAATAACACAAAAACGACCAATTCTGAGTAGGTAATAAGACTTTTAGTTGCTTGCTCTATCAAAATACTTTTCACACCTCACACTTTTTTGTCAAAGTTTAAACTCTTTTCAAAACGAAACATTTCCGAAAACTTTGTATACATTCCTACATGAATCATTACAAAGTCAAAGCGAAATGCCTTTTCAAAACATTTTTGTCAAACACACAGAAAGCACAAATTTAAAGTGATCTAAGAGCAACTAAGAGCCCGTAGATAACTACGGATGGAAAAGGGTGCTAATACCTTCCCTTTTCATAACCTTCTCCCTTACTCAGAATCTAACGAAGGTCTTTTTCTGTACTTTTTACCTTCCCTTAATTGGATAAAAGAAAATTCGGTGGCGACTCTTGCTATCCGCACATTTGCGATACAAAAATCTCAAAGTCAGTTCACCATATTACAGAACTGGCGACTCTGTCGGGGAGACACCCTAAAGAGAGAATGCCTTAGGGATTTTTAGATCATCTTTACTGTTTTCTGTTTGACTTGTATGCTTTGTCTTAAGGGTTGTTTGGGTATTATACTTGTGGGGGATGCTACACCCGGATCCAGGTTTCCTTATAGGTAAGTAGCATTAGATCATCGCGACCGTTAGGCCTATACCGAAATGGTCAACATGATGGCTACTTTAGATGTCCTGATACTCTTCATTTCCAAGTTGAGGATAGTATTTGGCTTTTGCGTGGTGTCATCAGCACTAACTAAACTTTTAGAACCTTAATTGACCCATCTTGGCCATTAGAAGGTAGTGAGATGGCCAACTTTGGTGCAGACTAAGGTTGGCTGATACTCGATGCTACGCTCATTAAGATCATACTTTTGGGATATTTTCGGTCGACCACTTGGTAGTCGTATTGAAATAAACGCCTACGAGAAAGATCAATGATATGAGATTCCTAGAACCCGGTTACTATTATAGGAAAGGATGAACCAACTCAAACTTTGGTAGGGTAATCACCTATACCTCATGCAAGCCTTAAACCTAGGCTCATTGTGTGAATTGTTTGTGTGTGCTAAACATGACATCATGACATAATCGCATTCCATATCATTTCTAACTATTTCAAGGACCTAGGGATTTATCTTTGCTATGTTTTGTAGGGATTATGGCATCTAGAAAGACTACTCGAATCAACTTCATGGGTATACCTTCTCAGCTCAAAGAATTGGTTTAAGAGATTCCCGATCATGCTCAGTTCATCGAAACACATGGTTATCTGCTTGACATGGTTATCTTCGGTTTTGAAGAAGATATGATGCATGTCCTATTCCAGTTCTTCGATCCGAAACACCATTGCTTTACATTCCCAGATTATCAGTTAGTTCCTACCTTGGAAGAGTTCTCTAAGCTACTTGGGATACCTATTCTTGACCAAATGCCATTCACCGGTTTAGAAAAGGTTCCTAGGTATGAAGACATTACATCAGCATTACACCTAAAGCGCTCAGACATTGAAGCCAATTGGGAAACAAGAAGTGGAGTTAAGGGTTTACTTGCCAAGTTCCTAGTGAAGAAAGCCGAGAATTCCTCAAAACTATGAGTTTCCATGTATTCAAAGACATTGTGGCCTTGCTAATCTATGGGTTGGTTCTATTCCCTAACTCGGATCAATTCATAGATGTCAATGCCATCAAGTTATTTCTTACTCGCAATCATGTGCCTACCTTACTTGGAGACATCCTACATTCTCTCCACACTCGTACTATCAAAATACAAGGAACTCTCATGTGTTGTATACCGTTACTTTCCAGGTGGTTTATTTCGCACCTTCCTCCATCAGTTTTGAAGAACGAACAAAGGTTGAAGTGGTCTCAAAGACTAATGTCACTCTCTCATTCAGATATTCATTGGTGTCTTTTCTCTCAAAGGACTTCACATTTATTGAGCGTTGTAGAGAATTCCTAATGTACCACCACGGTATAAGGGAGGTATTACTTGACCCTTCTTTAGCTCTCGTCGGTTTGGTTTTGCTCGAAGAGATGGTCCACATGATATGCTTCTCCAAGATATTGTGTTCGACTACAACCACGATCTTGAATTAGACGAAGGTTCATACGCTTGGGGCATGGTAAAAAAGCCTGGTACCAAGACTTTGGGGCACCAAAACTCTATTCCTTGGGAGCCCTACCTCAAATGGGTGCGAGCTCGAGCTCAAAACCTCATGATGCCATTCACTTTGTTTTGCGGTAATTATGGAACTGTTGCTATAGGTGGCGTACCTATCTGTTCTCCATCCCGACATGCCTACTGATTTTGAAGACTTGAAGAGATCCTGGATTCAACTAAAAGAAGAAAGGGATACATTCGAAGCTCAGTGCTATGCAAGCGAGAAGAAGGTACTAGAGTTGACAAAGCTACTTCACGAGGAGCGAAATATCAACGCCTACCTCGGCACCAAGAGCAAGCGCCCATGGGAGACTTAGAGCTTTAGGATTTTATGCTTTTCTTTTATTTTTTTGAACTATCTTTTGTACTCAAAAAGAAAAAGAATAAAAAGAGAACTAATAAATTTTTGTTCGTGCTTGTTTAACAAATTTAAATTCTTAAGGTCCTTGAAAACATTGCATTGCATTTGCATAAACATCGCATATCATGGCATAACATCTCATAATAGGTACATTGAAGATTGGTTTTCTCATTTTCTCGCTATTTATTTTAGTAGAAATGGCTCTTGAACAGACTGTCAAAGATCTCCAGGCTCAGAATGCTCAGTTCCAGGAGATGTTCACTAGCTTGGTCCAAGGCCAAGAAGATTTGAAGAAGCTCATCAACAGAAATAAGAGGGCCATTGGTGTTCTCAACATGGGCAGACGCTACAAAGGTGGTCCTAATGTGGTCAGCCGGATAGAGCTCTTAGAAAGTGTCAAGACCGAGGGGAGTGTCAAGGGCAACAACGAAGAAGACCAGCGTGAGCCTGAGAAGAAGGAAGAAGATTATGAGAATGATCAGTACTCTTATGAGGATGACAAATACAAGCAACTTGAAGACCGTCTAAACGATGTGGAAAATCTGAAGATGTCAGGGCTGAATTTTGATGATCTGAGTCTTGTCCCTGGTGTGGTCATTCCTCCCAAGTTCAAGGTTCCTACTTTTGCCAAATATGATGGCATTTCTTGTCCGAAGCTGCATTTGAAGTCCTATGTCCAGAAGATCAACCCCCACACTGATGACAGGAAGTTGTGGATGCATTATTTTCAAGAGAGTTTGTCCGGAACCCGATTGGAGTGGTATTATCAGCTAGAGAATGACCGTATCCGTACTTGGAGTGACTTGGTAGATGCTTTTTACAGACAGTATGAGTACAATGCTGAATTGGCACCCACTCGCATGCAACTACAGAGCATGTCTATGGGTCGTGACGAGAAGTTCAAGGAGTATGCTCAAAAATGGAGAGATCTAGAAGGCAGAGTTCAACCACCCTTGTCCAATAGGGAGTTGGTTGATATGTTTATGGGAACACTGACAGGCCCATTCTTCAATCATCTGATTGGAAATTCTTCAGCCGGGTTCACCGAGTTGATATCGACAGGAGAGCGTATTGAAGTTGGTATCAAGAGCGGAAAGTTTCAGGTAGAGTCATCCTCAAATGCTGCGAAGAGATCTTTTGGTGGTAAGAAAGAAGCTAGTGCTGTGTATGGTCAAAAAAACCGAGCCAAGACCGACCGTGCTCAATCTGTGGGGGCAGTTGTGATCTCCAATCCTACATCAGCACAACCTCAGCGAGACAACGCGCGTAACCAGAACGCGCCACGAAGACAGTTTACGAAGATCAACATATCATTGTCGCAAGCCTTGCAACACATGTTGAAAGTAGAGCTGATTAGCTTGAGGGATCCTCCTCAAAGCATCAAAACTTCTTCTCCGAGATACAATCCTAATGCTAAGTGCGCTTACCATTCCAACAGCCCAGGGCACGACACTGACAACTATTGGGCTCTGAAGAACAAGATTCAAGATATGATTGAAGCTAAGCAGATTGAGTTTGACCCTCCTATTGAGACTCCGAACGTGATCAACGCTCCTATGCCTAACCATGACAAAAGTTCCAATGCTATTGGTGAGAACTCTTATATTTTCAACATAGATGACTTGAGCATTCCTCTGATGACCGTTAAGAAGAATTTGCTGCAAGCCAGTGTCAATCCAGGATGCCCAGAAAATTGTCGTTGGTGCCAATCTGCGCCTGACGGTTGTGCTTGGTTGAGAAGACGTGTTCAGTGCATGATGGATAACCGTGAAATACTATTCTTGAAACCACCTGTGTAGAATCTGTGTGAAGACATGTCTAAGAAACTGAAGATCAAAGATGTGAATGAAACTGTACCGAATGTGTGGGATACCTTGGGGAAGCCAAGTGGAAAGTTTGATTACATGGTGAAGTATACTGTTCCTGAGAGCTACAAGATTCCTATTGAAGATGTTAAGGCGACCGGATGGGGTGATGATTTCCCAGAAGACTATGCTGATGTTAACACAATAAGGATTTCCTCTGCTGATCCTGTGCCTAGAGTGGCACCTCTCATCATTACTTCTCCCAGACCAGTTCCATACTCCTCTGACAAAGCTATCCCATGGAACTATGGAGCTGAGGTTTATTATCATGGCGTCAAGCAAGACCCTCTGACCATTGAAGGTCTTACAGTTGAAACTACCATTCCTGACATCGACAACATCACCGGATCAAGTAAGGTGACCAGAACCGGAAGAGTGTTCTCTCCAGAAATCTCTCCTCCAAAAGACATTGTGACTCCAGCTCGCATTCCAGCTATTCAACCAGTTCCGGAGACTAGAGGGAAAGAGCCAGTAACTCATCCTGCTCAGACAGAAGTACCAAAGGAAGTTGCTGAGGATACCTCCAAACGAGAAATGGAGGAAATTCTGAAGATTATCAATAAGAGTGACTACAATGTTGTGGAACAGTTGGGACAGACTCCGTCCAAAATCTCCATGCTTGCTCTGCTCTTGTGCTCTGAGGCCCATGCTAAAGCCTTGGTGAAGTTTCTGAAGAATTCTCATGTACCGTAAGACACTACTACTGATCAATTTAAAGTTTGTATTGCTAGCTTGGCTGCCAACAACGGCCTAGGCTTCTCTGATGTTGATTTGACTCTTGTCGGAAAGAAACACAACAAAGCCTTGCACGTCTCTGTTGAATGCAAGGGCGTTACATTGTCTCATGTTTTGGTGGATACCGGTTCTGCTTTGAAAATCCTGCCGAAGACTTCTTTTGATCGACTTGATGTTGAAGGTTTGGTTCTGAAGCCCAGTGACATAGTTGTGAGAGCTTTTGATGGTTCTAAGAGAATAGTGCTTGGAGAGCTCACTCTGCCTGTTAAAGTCGGTTCCCAGACTTTTGATTCCACTTTCTTTGTCATGGACATTCGTCCAGCTTACTCTTGCCTACTTGGACGCCCTTGGATACATGGGGCGGTTATTACCTACCTTGCATCAAAAGTGAAGTACCGGTGAAGGGAAGGTTGTTCTGATGTCGGTGAAGAGGAATATGATCGGTCATCTGATCATTCGATATCTCGAGATGGAGGTGAATTCTTGAGACTCCTGTCAAGCTTTTGAAACAATCCCAGTCATGCTGTTGACTCTCCGTCGCCCGGTTACACAAGTTACGCCTAGGATGGCTTCGTTGAAGGATGCTCAGCTGCAGTTGAAGAAGGAAGCTGTACTATTTGGGGACAGCTCTTGATCTTCCTTTCAAATCGACAAGACTGGTTTAGGCTTCACCATCGAGGCCGAAGATGATATGCAGCGAGCCGGCCAACTTCCTTTCCGCATCGGCCAGTGGAATCCATGCTATAGAAGCGGCGGCGACTTGACATCAACAATTGGAAGGAAGGCGTCATACCAATCTCCTTTAGGCAGGAGTAATTGCTTTTGTTTTGCTTTGCTTTTATTTTCTGATTTGAACAATAAACTTTAAAGCCTAGTGCCTTGCGGGCATCATGGCTCGTTGTGAGGTTATTATCTATCATTTGCATATTTTCATTCAATAAAATCGTTGGACTTTTGCATTTAAATGTTGCTTTCTTTCTTTTACTTTATCACCCCTTCAAAAAGCTATGTGTTTCTTACACACACCCACGTGATACACTGCAGAATCACTCTGAATCTCGTTGATAAAAGCTATGCTATTGCTAAATATGACTTCGATAATCTGATCTACCAAGCCGAAGACGAAGGTGAGGAAGATTGTGAAGTGCAGGAGAACTTGTCGGCTGACAAGAAGATTGAGTTATACAGCAACACGAAGAGCCAGTTGAGGTTGTGAATTTGGGTACTGATGAGGACAGAAAAGAGATCAAGATAGGAACGGGTCTTGAGAATAGCGTCAAAGAAAGATTGATTTAGATGCTACGAGACTATATCGAGGTTTTTGCTTGGTCATAGGAAGACATGCCCGGTTTAGACATTGACATTGTGGTACACCGGTTGCCGACAAAAGAAGGTTTTCTCCCTGTGAAATAGAAGGTTCGTCGCATGCGTCCTGAGATGTCCGAGAAAATCAAAGATGAAGTTATGAAGCAGTTCAATGCCGGTTTCTTAGCTGTCACTTCTTATCCACAATGGGTTGCAAACGTGGTACCCGTACCCAAGAAGGATGGTAAAGTACAAATGTGTGTGGATTACAGAGATCTGAACAAAGCGAGTGCAAAAGACGATTTTCCACTTCCTCATATTGATGTTCTAGTCGACAACACCGCTCAGCATAAGGTTTTCTCCTTCATGGATGGTTTCTCTGGTTACAATCAGATTAAATTGGCTCCTGAAGACATGGAAAAGACTACTTTCGTTACACATTGGGGCACCTCCTTCTGCTACAAGGTCATGCCATTCAGACTGAAGAACGCTGGCGCCACTTATCAGCGTGCTATGGTGGCATTATTTCATGACATGATTCATCACGAGATAGAGGTCTATGTCGACGACATGATAGCTAGATCACAGACTGAAGAAGAACATCTCGATCATTTGCGGAAACTATTTGATAGACTGAAGAAGTACAGACTGAGACTTAATCCCAACAAGTGCACCTTTGGAGTCAGATCCGGTAAACTCCTAGGGTTTATTGTCAGTGGCAAGGGTAATGAGGTTGATCCCACTAAAGTTAAAGCTATTCAAGAGATGCCAGCTCCCCGCACCGAGAAGGAAGTCAGAGGTTTCTTGGGCCGACTGAACTACGTTGCCAGATTCATTGCACATCTAACTGCTACTTGTGAGCCAATCTTCAAGTTACTAAAGAAAGATCAAGTGGTAGAATGGAACGACGATTGCCAGATCGCTTTTGAAAAAATCAAGGAGTACCTACAGAATCCTCCTATCCTGATGTCGCGTGCCGAAGGAAGACCTCTTATCATGTACTTAACAGTGTTAGAGAACTCAATGGGGTGTGTGTTGGGCCAACATGACGAGTCTGATCGAAAAGAGTATGTAGTATACTACCTTAGCAAAAAGTTTACCGACTGTGAAACAAGATACTCACAGCTCGAGAAAACTTGCAGCGCTTTGGCTTGGGCTGCTCGCCGACTAAGACAGTATATGTTGACTTACACTACCTTGTTGATCTCTAAGATGGATCCGATAAAATACATATTTGAGAAACCAGCTCTCTCCGAAAGAATAGCAAGATGGCGGATGATCTTGACCGAATATGACATCCAGTATACTTCTCAGAAAGCAATCAAAGGAAGTATAGTAGCCGATCATTTGGCTCATCAAGCCGTAGATGACTATCAGTCTATGCAGTTCGAATTTCCAGATGAAGATGTTTTACTAGTCACTGATTGTGAAGAACCAGGGCCAGACGAAGGACCTGAACAAGGATCCCGATGGACCATAGTCTTTGATGGAGCCTCAAACGCACTTGGTAATGGCATCGACGCCATCATTACATCCCCCGCAGGCGGACACACGCCTTTCACCGCCAGATAATGTTTCAGTTGCACCAACATCATGGCCGAATATGAAGCATGCATCATGGGTATCAAAGCTGCTATTGACTTAAGAATCAAGTTCTTGCAAGTATATGGAGACTCAGCGTTAGTGATCAGTCAGATTAAGGGCGAGTGGGATACGAAGCATCCGAATCTCATTCCGTATCGAGAGCATGTTTTGAGTTTGATCCCCTACTTCGAAGAGATCACTTTCAATCATATTCCATGAGAAGAGAATCAACTGGCAGACGCGTTAGCTACTATGTCATCTATGTTCAAGGTCAGATGGGACAACGAGGCTCCCCAAATCATCATCGAAAAGTTTGACGAACAAGCATACTGCTGTGAACTTGATGCAGAAGAGAAACCTTGGTTCTACGAAGTGAAGAGGTATCTTGAGACTCAGGAATATCCCGCAGGGGCATCTGTCAACGATAAGAAGTTCTTGAGAAGATTTGCATCCAAATTCTTCCTCAGCAACGACATCTTATACAAGCGCAATCACGACTTGTGCTTACTCCGCTGTGTAGACCAGAACACAGCAGAGCGGATCAGGGAAGAATTACACGAAGGCGCGTTCGGTACCCACTCCAGTGGACATACCATGGCTAAGAAGATTTTGAGAACAGGTTACTATTGATCCACCATGCAAGCTGATTGTCACCGCTATGCTCGATCTTGTCACAAATGCCAGATATACGCAGACAAAGTGCATGTACCTCCAGTACCATTGAATGTTCTAACCGCTCCTTGGTCTTTCCCAATGTGGGGCATTGACATGATCGGAGAAATCAAGCCCACCGCTTCCAACGGACATCGTTTCATCCTTGTGTCAATTGACTATTTCACCAAATGGGTAGAAGCAGCCTCGTTTGCATCTGTTACCAAGAATGTTGTGGCTCGATTTATCAAGCATAATTGTATCTGTCGGTATGGCACTCCCGAAAGGATTATCACAGATAATGGCTCTAATCTCCACAATAAGATGATCACCGAACTCTGCACGCAGTTCAAGATCAAGCATCACAATTCTTCTCCATATCGGCCTAAGATGAATGGCGCAGTGAAAGTCGCCAACAAGAATATTAAAAAGATCATACAGAAGATGACAATGACTTACAAAGATTGGCATGAGATGTTACCGTTTTCTCTCCACAGTTATCGCACTACAGTACGAACATCAATAGGGGCAACACCTTTCTCTCTTGTATATGGTATGGAAGCAGTCCTACCCATCGAGGTTCAGATACCCTCAACTAGAGTCCTCCAGGATGCAGAGTTAGGCAAAGACGATTGGATCCAGACTCGCCTTGACCAGATTAACTTGATTGATGAGAAGTGACTCGCATCCATCTGCCATGGACAGATCTATCAGAAGCGAATGATTAGAGCATTTAACAAGAAGGTCAAGCACCGATTCTACCAAGTCGGTGATCTAGTAGTCAAGCGCATCATTCTTCCACAAGGTGATCCCAGGGGCAAATGGACTCCCACCTACGAGGGACCGTTTGTAGTCAAAATAGTATTTTCAGGTGGAGCTATGATACTTAGCACCATGGATGGCGAAGACTTCCACACATGAAGCAGACATAGTCAAAAATACTACGCATAAGCGAGACCCGCTAGGTCGGTGGCCTAGGAAAAATAAGGGCATCTAGGCGAACCAAAAGGTTTGGGCAAAAGTTAAGGATATATACAAAACATGTGTACCGCAAGTCGAAACCTACAAAGGCGGCTTCGGCAAAAAGGGTATCCGAAAACTCGAAAGGCGGTCTAGGCAAAGTTAGGGATTTAAGCGTACGACTATGTCTCGTCGAGATCACCTACTTCCAGACTACTATCAACATTCAAGATTTAAATGGCGAAAATCAATCCACTCACTTTCTCTTGACGAAGGAGATGAGATAGAAATATATGAGTACTAGCATAGTTGGAACTTAACGAGATTGTTTCCATAGCTTTTTACTTTTCTTGTGTACAAACTACTTGGCCATACGCCACCTTTCAAATTAATACAAGTTCTTTCTCTTTACAAATTCCCACTACTGTTGTTTGCATAAAGTCCAACGTTTGCTTTGAATGATTATATGTATCTGACAATAAAAATCTATTTACAAACATGCGAAAAGTGAACGAACAAGGATAATTTCTACAGGCTCTAGGAATTGAGATGATGACGAAAGTCACCAAAACGTTCCCCTACGGAGTACAATCCCCACAGAGATGTTGCTCACTACAAATCTTCCCCATTGGAGTACACATCTTCCTCCACTAGTCCAGACATTCAAAGCTTCATCACGTCAGTCCCCGAGCAGTGATTCCACTCAATTGAACCATGTTACATCTGTCTCCAAGCAGTAACGATTCATCTCCAGCATAGATATTTGTCCCTGGTAGAGTATCACTCAACAATCATCGTCCCCCGGCAGAAGCAATATCCAGACTCGAAACTTGGTCAGATAGTGCATCGGAGGAAACCTACACCCTTTATTCCCCGGCCGGAGGTTTCAAGAGCTCGAGTCCTCCCCACATCTCCCGACGACTAATTACTCCTCGATGGGATCTACACACAGATCCCAGTGAGCGCCTTCTAAGAGTCTCCCCAGCAGGGTCTACGCACAAGATCCTCGGCAGTGCGTCTCTCGAGCTCTACCATCCTCAGCAGTATAAGTATCTAGGCTCAAGACTTGGTCAGATAGTGCATTGGAGGAATCAAGGTTATCTTTATTCTTGGGATTTTCCATCCGTTTCATCCCCGAACAGAAGCCAAGAATCCCCAAGCGGAGTATCCGCATCCTCTTCAAGATGGATATGTTTTGAAATACCACAACATTTACCATTCATACATTATTCACAAAAGTCCTAGTTTGTGCATATATCATTCATACACATTGTCATGCATCATAATCTGCGTAAGACTAACGATATTCTATCAAAGTTTCTTTTGTTTTCCCCAAAACATGTGAAAATCACTTCTGAAAAAAACAGGTCCAGGATTAACACCTGAAGCCAGACGGGAAACCCTATCCGAACAATCATCCCAGTTGTCCTCCGACGACAGATCCAGGATTAATACCCGAAGCCAGACGGGAAACCCTATCCGAATGATCACACAAGTTATCCTCCGATAACATGCATTGGATCAATACTCGAAGCACAACAGGGAAGTTGTCCACGTTCTGCCGACTATTATCCCCTCAGAGTAATCAAGACGAAGATTTATTCTGACTTTCTCTTATTATCAACAGCAACTACAGAGTCTGGCGTACGACTCAGTTGCCCTGGATGGCATCTTAAGCCCATCTCTGACTATTTGTCGACGTCTCTCCACTTTCAGAATGCTGCATATTTGGTTAAAAAACCAATACAAACCAATAACTTCATTCAAAGACAAACGCGAAGTCTAACGTACGACTCTCTCCGGATGGCATCTTAAGCCCATCTTTGTGCTTCTTCCCACTCTCAAGAACATCTACAAAGCCTAGCGTACGGCTCATTCCCCAGCGTCGATCTTTCCAGATGGCATCTTAAGCCCATCCCCGACGATCCTCCTTTTCAGGCGACGTTCTTGAGTCTAGTGTACGACTCATTCCCTAGCGAAATCTCCAGCTTCTCCAAATGGCATCTGTAAGCCCATTCCCGCATTACCAGTCAACAGCGGGTGCAAATTTTCAAGTGTACTCGACTGTTCAATCATCTTCTACCTCCAAGGTCACGAAGTGGCCAATTTAACCCTTCCAGTACAAGAAGATTGAACAGGGGCAGCTGTCATACCCCAAAATTTTCCCTCCTATTCCTCAAGACATCCCATACATCCATACTCAAGGATTCCTCAAGGGTTGATCAGACAAACCCTCTCCTAGACAATCAACCCAAACTAGGGTTTGGCAGTTCTCAGATCCAGATGGACTTCCAACATCTCCAGTGGTCATCATACCTCCTCATATACTTCAAAGATTCTCCATGTCAAGTTTCAAGCCTCACAAGTCAAGTTTCCTCAGACAATTGCTCAGATGGTTGAAAATCAGTTGTATTGGACAAAAAGTCAACTGTGGTCAACATACAGTCAAACTTCATGATTTTTGGTCAACATCCTCATTTTGAAGTCACATTCATCATTTGATCAAGGGTTGATCATGATTCATCAAGAAAACTCAAGATTTGCTCAAAAGTCAAACTTTCCAAATTAGGGTTTTCCCAATGAAAAGTCAACTAAAATTTGACTGAGCATAACTTCTTCATACTTTCTCAAAAAAATTTCCACCACCTCTCATTTTGAAGGGAATTCAATTCTATACAACTTCATGTCTCACAAGAATGTTCAAAAAATGCTTCATTTGGAAGGTATGGATCAAAACATTACAGGT
Source organism: Vicia sativa (assembly GCA_021764765.1). Taxonomy (NCBI): domain Eukaryota; kingdom Viridiplantae; phylum Streptophyta; class Magnoliopsida; order Fabales; family Fabaceae; genus Vicia; species Vicia sativa. The sequence continues at coordinate 79,108,517 of CM038796.1, read as the reverse complement.
CCTTTTCAAAGTCAACAAAAAGTCAACTTTTTGTAATGAAGTTCTATTGAGCATGGAAACTCCAATTGAGATGAAACCAAAGAGGTTGTTTAAAGGACACATAGATATTTCTAAAAAGTCCAACAACACTCAAAAATGTGGAAAACTGAACAAAATACACCTTGCGCAAGTTGGGCATTTTTGGACAATTGCACAAAGAGAAATGTTTGTACAAATCCAAAATTTTGCAAATGGGCCTAGTTTTTCTTGGTTTAAACTTGTTCCTTATCTTATTTGGAACCTCCAAGCCCAATGCCACGAATTTTGTCTTTATTTTCTATTTAATTTGGATTTTATTCATTTAAAAACAAATTAAATTAAAAAATAAGGTATAAAATCAAAATTAAATGCAAAATGATTTTTTCTCTCATTCTTGAGGTCCAAGCAACTCATAAAAGTTGGAAAATTTCGAAATTTACATTGATTTTGCAAGAAATTGATGAAAATTGGATCAAAAAAGGAAGATTTGATTTCATACAAAATCAAATATTTTTTACATTCATTGATCAATATTTGCTCTTGAATTCAGCCCAAAATCCATCCATTATAAATATACAATGCATACAACATGAGAAAGAACAGAAAAATTGCTTGGAGGAACCCTAACCTAAAGCCAAAAAACCGTGTTCTTGAAGTAACTTGCAGCCATAGTTTTGCTTCGATTCAGCCAATTCCAAGCATCCAAACACATTCCTCGAAGTCTCCTGAATCATTCCAGACCTTTACAACTCTCAAAACCATCAAGAATCATGAAATCCAGTTTTGGTTTGTTCATCTTTTTTCCAAAATCGATTTTTGTTTATCATGCATCTTTAACATGTTTTGACGTTTGTTTTGTGTTTAGATTGAAGTTTGCAAGCTTTCTGGATAATTTAATTGCATTTTAGGTACCAAAAACACAAGATGCCATGGCTAGGGTTTCCTGTTACATTTTAGGGTTTCTCTAAATCCGTTAAATTAGCCAAAACCAATGCCACCAGTGCATTCAGGAGATGTTTTCCAATCGATCCATGTAGCCATGACTAATTTATATTGCTTGTATGAAGTTTTTGAAATTTGCAGGGGCTAAAGCGTCGAACTCAGCCGACGCTAAGTTTTCAAAAATTCAAACGAAGAAGAAGGTGTTCTTCGCGCGTGATTTGAATATCCAGGAAGCATTTTCGTACAAAAGCGTTTTGTTTCAATATCATGACACCAAACGCGCTTTGGCTCAGTGGTAAAGGCAAGGGAGCATGAGTTTTCACCAGAAAGTCACCAGTTCGATTCCTGGCAAGACCATTCCTTTTTTACTCTTTTGAAAAACTAACTTATTTTTCTATTTTCTCTTAATATTTTTCATCTAATTTAATTTATCTTCAATATTTTTTATCATGCATCTAAAAAACACCAAAAAATATTTTTCTTTTTGCATTATCATCAGAAAATGTTTATTTAATTTTTAATATTAAAATTATTATTTTTGTATGCATATTTTATTTAATTATTAATTAATCATTAAAATGACTTTTAATTGTTTTTAAATATCGTAATCGATCCAGAAAATTACCAAAAAATATCTTATCATATTAATGTCATTACTAATCAAAAACCTTTTTCCTCATTCAAAAATATTTCTTTTTGCTAACACTTTTCCTCTTATGCAATTTTCTCGTATTTCCGATTTTTGTATTTGTTCACAGGTTGTAATGTTTCGAACAATTTTCTTGCTTTTCTTTTCGATTATGTAACTGCCTATGGGATGTAATAGTTTAATTAGGACTTTTATTTTCCGCACTCTTATTGTGTAACTGCCCCAAAGCCATGTAATAGCGTAGGACTTTATCTTTCCGCATTTTACATTCCATGATTTACTTTCCGCACCCTATAAACTGCTAGTAATTAGGCGTGTTTGGCAAGATAAAAATTGGACATAGATCACTCATAATTTCAAGATAACATATATGAATTTGACACACTCTTTTCACACATGCACCCCTTAGGGTAATTCTCTCTCGTTGCCTTTACGAATACAAATGGTCAAGTCCCTCGAACGTAGAGGTATTCTAGCACCGTTGCCTTCAAAACAAATCATCATAGTCCCTTCGATACAAAGATCATAGACCCATGATGTCGCCTATGAATAGATGATCTTGACCCTCGATTGTTGCCTACGAAAAATGATGATAGTCCCTTCGAATGTGCTAGGATACTACCTACAAGTTGCCTTCTATGACCATCCGATGTCCCTTCGAATGTCCCTTCCATATCCAACGAATAGGGTTATCTACCAACTAATGGTATGGATAGCGCTATTCTAAAGGAAAGTAAAATAACACGAAAATGACAAATTCTGAGTTAGTAATAAGACTTTTAGTTGCTTGCTCTATCAAAATACTTTTCACACCTCACACTTTTTTGTCAAAGTTCAAACTCTTTTCAAGACGAAACATTTCCGAACACTTTGTATACATTCCTACATGAATCATTACAAAGTCAAAGCGAAATGCCTTTTCAAAACATTTTGTCAAACACACGAAAGCACAATTTTAAAGTGATCTAAGAGAAACTAAGAGCCGTAGATAACTACGGATGGAAAGTGCTAATACCTTCCCTTTCATAACCTTCTCCCTTAGAATCTAACAAAGGTCTTTTTACGTACTTTTTCCCTTAATTTGATAAAAGAAAAGTCGGTGGCGACTCTTGCTATTGATAACACGAAATCATATCGTTTATTTTCCATGAAATTAACCCGTTTTGTATTATTTTGACTGATTAACTCCGAATATTTCGAGTTTGTCATTACTTTTGCGGTATTCATAACTTAGCTCAAAAGCAGAAGAAAACATGAAACAATGCAAGAAAGCATCAAAGAACAGAAGAAAAATGATGAATCTGTCAAGAAATACAGATTTTGTAGCTGTGACGGTCGTAACCCATCTGCCACGACCGTAAGACATCATGAAGCATGTTACGTGCGTAACACACCTGCCACGACCGTAACACGGAGAAACACCAAACCTGCTCGTAACGCATCAGTAACGACCGTAATGCGCATATCAGTTACCAAAAACGTGCAGAACGTGGTGAAGCTTAACAGAAGGAGTTTTTAAAACTCCTGTTTTCTCTCAACCTCAACGGAAGCCACGTTCAAATGAAACTGCCCACGTCCCTATATTCTAGCAACTTTCAAGTGAAGCTACGTGTGTGAAGTTCACTTCAACTACCAATTCCATTCTCCTATAAATACCTCAGCTTTCAACTTTTAGAGAGACAAAGCAATTTTCAGTTTACTTGTGCGGAAGCTCTGCCGAAATCGAACCCAGTTTATTTCAGTTATTATTTTCTCTGCATTCGTTTATTCCAATTGTTTAATTTCATTGCCCAAATAATAATTTCCAACATTAGGAAATTATTATTCTAGTTTAGGATTTTTATTCAAGCTTCAGAATTCTTCGTATTACCGATACCAAGTCCAAGTTTCCGATCTGTGGAAGAGGGATTGAAGTATTGGCTTTATTTTCAGGTTTTTATTTTACAATTGTATTACAGTACCTTTTAATTAATTAACTCAAGTTTCATTTATTATTTATAATGTCTGTTTTATATTTGTTTGTTTTTATTTCCTGTGAGTTCATTTTAATTTCCATGGCTAGCTAAACCTTTAGTGTCGGTATGGAATAGTTAGAACAATAGGCATCGATCAAACTTAGGCTAAAACCTTAATCAACTTAATCTGGTTATAACTTTTTATGCTTAAAAATAAAACCTTTGTTACGAAAGTAAGAAAAGTAAATAGGTTAGATCGAGACCACGAAAGTGTGAGGTTTTTAACCGGATAGCTAAAGTTAGGCATTTGATTTAAATACAGTGAAAGCACTTTAAAATAGATTAGAATTAATTAAGTTTCCAAAAAGTATCTCTAAACACTTATAGGCTAGCGAAAGCAGGTATAGGGCTTTAGACGTATAATCCGAGATAAGACCATGAAAGTGTGAATTGAGGGTTTTTAAACTGATGAATTCTACAGAACAATTAAGTTGACCATCCTTATATGCTTAAGTCAAATTAGATCCTTTAGGTCGACTCTATTACATACCGACCATTTCATTTCATAATTAATTTAAAATCAATTAGTTTACCTTCCTTAACCTTCCCAAAACCAAACGTGACAATTTCCGCCTTAGCTAAACTAGCATTACTTTCCCGCACTAGAGTGATTACAAAGTCCCTGTGGATTCGACAATCTTTTATTACTACCGCGATAGGCTGTGCGCTTGCAGTTAAGATACCGTTAGACACATTAGGTTTATCGCACATCAAGTTTTTGGCGCCGTTGCTGGGGACTTTGATCTAGTCACTAGTGCACTCTTAAAGTAGCACTGTCTAGACTAAGGCAACTATTTATTTTCCCTTTTGTGTATGCCAAATACTCGCTCTCAAGGCAGTACTTTGCATATACCCATATACGATATCGAGCGTTATCTTCGATTAAGAAGATGAATTCAAGAGTACCGTGAACTCAACAATCTTCCTCCGTCTGTTCTTCCAGATCTCGACGAATTACGAAGAATGGCTGATCCACCTCCTCCTCCTCGTCCTCTTAAGGATTACGCAGTACCTTCTCAAGCGGAGCCTCATTGTCATACCCCAATTTTTGACCTAATATACCACCTTACATTTGCATCATTGCATAACTAACAATTCAGATAGCATTAATCGGGTATAGCATTCACAGGTCGAAATTAGGGTTTCATCAGATTTTCATCTGATTCAAGAGGCAATCAATTAGGGTTTGAGTTTTTCTCACCACATTTGATCTATGTTGATCAAATCATCAACCTCTGATCATTAGATACCCATTTCTCTCACAGATCAATCAAGGATGGACCAATTAGGGTTTTGATCGGGCACGAGTTTTCTCTGATTTTTTGAGCAAGAAATGACTTTTTTGGATAGAGATTGGTCATTATATCTTAGATACAACATCTTGACCTAATTTCTGGATTCAAAACATCACAGAAGTTCACAGATTTCATCAGTCAATTTCTGAAACATCTGATGAATTTTCATCTGCACAGAAAAGTCAAACTTTGACTTTTGATCAAATTTTTCAAAACAAAACTTTTTCAATCATCAAAACACTTCAAATGATCCATCATGATCATAAAAAATCAAAGAATTTGGAAAAGTCAACAAAAAGTCAAAAGTTTTCATACTTAGAAAATTTTCTAAGTGTTGAAATTTCTTATTTTTTCCAAACTTCATGCCATTTTTTCACCTAGTTCCATTTTGAATTTGAAAAAACTCAAAACATGAAAGTTGTAGCTTGTGGAAAAATATTTTCAAAATGTCCAAGAACTCTCAAATCCATGGAGTCTAGCCATACTTTTGAAATTGAAACATAAGGCTCCATGAAACTTGATTTTCAAAAGTCAAAACATCAAATTATAGGTCATTTTGTGTTTTTCTCCTTTAGACCACTTGCCACCTTGCCAAATTGGGATATGAACTGATAAATATCAATGAGAAGTAATAATTGAAGGATTGGATCAAGTTGGATAATTTCTCACATGGTAAAAAGGAAGTTTCCTTTTCCTTTACAAATGACATTCTTACCCCTTAAGCAATCCTTGATTCACCAATTGGCTTGTACTTGTTGCCTAACATTTCAGAATTCTCTTGCCTATAAATAGCTCACCAATTCAAGTCCAAAACACACCAAAGCATCACAAATCCATGCTTTCACTCTTTACTTTTGAAAATCAAAGCATTATAGTTCAATTTGCCAAAACTTGCAATCTTGAAAATTAATGAAAACCTTTGAGTAATTTGGTGTCTAACATATCATAATATCCATATGGAATCTGTTTGAACATTAAAATCAACATAGAGCAAGCTAGAATTCAGAATCACATCTCATGTCATTTTTCTTGCCAAAACTGCCTTAAGACACGAATTCATGGCTAGGCTTGATTAAACTAAGTATTGATCATCCAAACACCTTCCATGAACATCATATGAGTGATCGAGATGATTGGCAAGCAACTGTAACAGTTTTACATCAAAATCGAGTTTCTATTTCTGAACTGTGCAGGTGGACTTGGCTGGATTGATTTGGGAAGATTCAAAGCAAGCAGACCCTTCATTTAGCTTCCATACATGCCGATGGTGTTGTAGCAATCCTCAAACAAGTTTTGGAAATGTGTTTGCATCGAATTAGATTCTCACTTTCAAAGGTAAGAACACGAAATCCATTCTCATGATTCCTTGCATCAATTGAAAAAAACTCATGGCCGTTCTCTTTCTGCACACCTAACGATCAATAACCCTCAAAAAAATCCAAGAATCATGAAACATACATCATTTAATTTGAAAAATCAGTTTTAGGGTTCTTAGCATTTTCCAGAAATCCAATTGAGTTAGGCTGAATATAAATGCAATTAACAAGTACCATCATGTTCGTGATGAAAAATCGAGCAAGTTTGGTTTTTATATCATTCAATTTGGTTGAGAAACGAAGATTGTAGCTGGGGTTGATGAATCTGAGAATCAAAACCACGAAGCGCGTGTTCTTCATTTTAAAATTTTTAAACTTTCCAATATCATGTCTGCGTGTCATTGTCCACTAAACAACCCAGTAGCGTTTGGCTTAGTGGTAGTCGCTTGCTCTTAGTCTCTACGCCCGTGTATCACCCTTTGGTCATGGGTTCAACTCCCATCGGGACCATTCTTTTACAACTTTTCCAATTTTTCATGTTTTTCATAAAACTTTCACAATTTTTTTTTACCAATCAAAACTTCTCATTTTGAGATGATTTTTTAAACACTTGTCAATAAATACATCTATTTTATGATAGTGCAAAATTTTCAGAAAAACTTTCATCGATTAAATTTTAATCGAGCGAAAACGACGTTACGAACACTTTTTCAAACCTCCTTAAAGGTGAATTTTTCGAGTTTTCGACTTCGATTTTTTCAAAACTTTTCATAAATGAACCTCACATTTCAAAACATTTTCAAATATTTTTCAAAACTTTTTCATCAAAACTTACATCTTTTACCACGATCGATCCGATTTAAGCGATAAAATCAAATTCGTTCTTTCTAGAATTTCTCAATCGATCATGGGCCACCCTTATGGTGTAAGTCCCAATCCTTTATGTACATACTTAGTTTTACTTGTACATACTCAAAATCATCATTGTCAATATTCAAACATAAACAAATTTCTTTCGTTTGTTTTCATTCGTTTGTTTATACACCGATGCCATTGGTATTGAAAGGAGCATTATTCCTGTGAAGCGCTTTCAAACCAATGGGCCTCCTTCAGTGTAAGTCCCATAACATTCTTTTATGTACATAATATTTCTTTGTACATATCAAACTTTCTTCAAATACATACAAATTTTTATACATACATAACACGGATACTTTTTATACTCAATCGACAAACTTTGATCGTTTGTTTTCACTTCACTTGTGTATACTCAAATTAACATTCTTTATGTACAAACAAAACATTCCTTGTACATATCAATTTCTTTTCATACAAAATTTTATCTGTACATAACAGATACCCTTTTATAATTACTCAAACACGGATAAACTTGATCGTTCGTTTTGTTTCATCGTACATTTACTGAATACCATTGGTATTGAAAGGAGCATTATTCCACGTGAAGCGCTTTTAAACCAATGGGCCACCATCATGGTGTAAGTCCCAACCCTCCTATGTACATCCACATTTTACGTACATAAAACTCGTTCGTGTACATATTCATTTCTTTGTACACATTCAAACTTGTAAAACAATCAAGTTGCTCGTTTTAAGCGTTCGTTTCACAGACACTTGTTTATATTTCCTTCATAAACTCTGCAAATAAACATCATGCATTGTTTATATTTCCTCATAAACTCGTGAATACATATCACACACACACACACTTGTTTATACCATTGTCTGATTATAACATAACAATTAGACTAATCAATAGGTTCCCCATAATTTAGCCTCCGCTTGGGCTTTATACAAGACAATCCATTCCCAGCATGGGTCAGCCTCCTCTTAGGGCATATAAGAAAACTCTCCCCACAGAGTTTAGCCTCCGCTTAGGCTTCATATAAGACAACACTCCCCTGTTGAGTCAGCCTCCTCTTGGGCTTCGTTCAAAAGAACTCCTCATTGAGTTTAGCCTTCTCTTGGGCATCATACAATGAAAGAGATAGGAAATCTCTTATGACCTCCTATTGGGCTTCCAATACAAAGAATCACCAGCTAAGATAGAACCACGAAAGGATGGTTTCTCGGTGAAATCACTTTCAAATCCCAGAGTAAAATTTCCGGTGAAATTGCTCTTATTCAAAAGGATGGTTTCTCGGTGAAATCCTTTTAACACAAAGCCGACCATACCCTATAGCTTCCTCTTGAGCTTCATACAAGGACCCTCGATGACCCTCGGAATGCCTCCTCTTGGGCTAACAATACAAGGACCCACGGGCTTCTTAAAAGCATCCCTTTAATCCAATCAATTTCTCCTTGAGATTTAGACATCTATCATCTCTATGGAAGAAGTATCTCATCTATCACATCACATACAATCAAAAACTTTTCAAACTTTTCAAACTCTTTTCAAACAAAAACATCTCTTAATCGTAAGTGGCAGCTTGTACACTCAAGCAAAACACCTAATGCTTACAGTTAAAAGATTCAATCATCTTTTTCAAACATCTTTCTTAAACATGTAAGTGGTAACGCTTGTATACTCGAGCAAAACACCTATAACTTACGATGAAAGATTTTAATCAGTCAAACTTTTCAAAATGTATGTGATGAAATAGATTAGATACATTTTTCATTAAGATGACATTTATCATCTCTTACTAACATCCGTTGCTTTCCACTAGCATAAGTGGGAACTACGATTGCTCTGACTTTCTCAACATCCTTTTGAGAATACGTAGGCACGAGGTCTCATCCTTGCCGAGCAAATTTCTTTCTCTCTCAGACCAAACAAACCATAGAACCCTGTAGATCCGAGCTACAAATGCTCTGATTCCCACTAGGGGATATGTATGCAGAAGATCCACAGATCTTTGCGAGCACAATAATAACAAAACACTAGGATCCCATATAATCTGTCCTTCTTAAAATCCCAAAGGAGAAACTTTCCCAATCATAGAAATAGCAATTAAAACACACAAACATATCAAACATATTCATATATAAAAGCTATAGATAACTATATATATTTAGGGTGCTCCATCTATTCCCTTCATATAACAATCCCCCTTATTCAGAATCTCCCCAATGCGTTGCGTCTAGTTTGCGCTAGTCGTTACGATACCAATATCAATTGAGGGTATTTGACTTTCCCTTTTCATAATCATTAAATCATCTTTCTTGTGTTGAAAATAATAAAGCTTGATGCTCGCGGCATCTTTATAAACCAATCAAAAGATTAAATCGTTTCGAGCCAGAGAATCTGAACTCACGTTCGCATCCCTCTAGCGTGTCACCTTTTAACGCGAATAGGAAAAATGGCGACTGTTGGAGATCTGTTGAAATTTTTGTTTTTTTCAAGAAAAAAAGCGTTACTCGAGAGCACCAAGCTTTTTTTCAAAAAGAAAAGAAAGGGATAAGCTTTTATGTTTTGCATATATCATTTTCTTTATTGTGTGTTTCGCGATTTCATCGATGGAAAGAAATCCTAACCGGTTTAAGAAACATTTTTAAGATCTAGGTGGAGGTATAATACGTGAGAAGTTCAATGCTTACGAGTTAATATCTCCCTCGATGGAGGTTGTCTTGGGGTATTGTGTTTAGCAAGTAATTGCGAAAATACTTTCGGGGAACTTAAGAAGGCGAGTGGGCTGTAGAACACATAAACCATCCGGCCATTAGGATGTAGTGCGAGATTATTCGGTGTAAGCCGGAGTAATTGTCATGCGATACTACGATCGGCGAGTTTCTCTTGAAAAATATTATTGGACCATCGAGTATTCAACAAATTCGATAATATTTCAAAGAGGAGTGTTGAGCCTGTATTATCAGTAGAACCCGTTTCACAGATGAATAAGCCCTTAGAACTTAACCACGTTGATTCTTATCGTTGGCTTCATGCTCGTGACTTCGAACGCTTGCCCGTGTGTATAACTACTAACCATGTTTGCCGCATTCATGCATTCATCCATTCATTCAAAAACAAAAAAAAACTTCATTTTCTCTCTCCATTTCCAAAGAATTTAGAGATTTTTCTTTGTAAAATATTTTAGGTTAGAGTGATGGATGTTAGAGGAAGATTCACCAAGAGATACAGTTTTAGAATTCCTGACGTAGGAAAGTTGAAAGAGTTAGCATCCTTGGTAGAAGATCCCTCGGATTTCAGAAAACGCTATGGAACTCTTTTAACTCTTACGAGCTAACGTTGATGAAGGACTTCTCAAAACTTTCGTTCAGTTCTACGATCCAGTCTATCGTTGTTTCACTTTCCCTGATTATCAGTTGATGCCTACTTTGGAAGAGTATGCGCATATCTTAGGTATCTCAGTATCAGACAAAGTGCCTTTCAATGGTTTGGAAGCCATTCCTAAGACACCAGTCATTGCAGCAATGACTCACTTAAAGAAATCTGAGATAGACAAAAACCTAACTACCAGAGGAAAACTCTTAGGACTAACTTCAAAGTTCCTAATGGAGAAGGCTCTCAAATTCTCGAAAGGTAGTATGGTAGCCTTTGAAGCTATTTTAGCTTTACTCCTCTACGGATTGGTGTTGTTTCCCAACGTCCCGAATTTCGTTGATATCAACGCCATAAGGATCTTTCTGATTGGAAATCCCGTTCCCACTTTGCTTGGAGATACGTACGTCTCTATTCATCATAGGAATCGTCAAGGAGACGGAACTATCGTGTGTTGTGTACCTCTGTTTTTCAAATGGATTACCTCACACTTGCCTAAATCTCCTATCTTCTGCGAAAACAAAGACGAGTGGCATTGGTCAAGAAGGATCATGTCTCTTACAAACGACGATATCCATTGGTATACCTTGGCAGACAATGAGATGGAAATCATTGAGAGCTGTGGAGAATTTGCCAACGTACCTCTCATTGGTACGAAAGGGGGAATCAACTACAACCCATTTTTAGCAAGACGCCAGCTCGGATACGCAAATTCTGGTAAACCTTTTGGTTTTACAGTAGAAAGCTACTTCTATCATGAAGGAGAGGATTCCCAGGGGTTGAAAGCTAAGATGATC
>CM038796.1:78921967-79097145 GCA_021764765.1 Vicia sativa | reverse complement strand
GTAGGGGACCATGGATTTTCATGTTGTTGCGAGGACATGTCTTTGAATTGATCGTCGGTATATGATTCCTCTTGAGACACATATTGGGGCTATTCAAATAAGTGCTCCACTCTTGATTCGAGATGGATCATCTTCATCCTCTTCAATGGTTACAACATTAACCTCTTGAACAGGGTTTGAAACCTCCACTATGAAATACTTCCTTGATCGGGGAAGGTGCTTCATCTTTACGCTTCTTTGGAGAATACGGTGTGAACCCAAGTCCGACTTTTGTTCCGTTGTTGTTGTGAGTTTGATAACTTGTCCCCATCCTTGAGTATTGCCATCTTTCACCATTGTGTACTTCTTTATACGAAGAGATGATGATCTATTTTAGTAGATTCATCTTCTAAAGCGGATTTCCGAGATCGTCCCTTCAATGTCATTAGCCGTGATGAAAGAAATGGCGGATAGATGACTTACAAGCAACATTGTTGATGGTCACCAACTTTCCATTCTTGTGAATTTTAATTTCGATGGAGAGTAAAATTCTGCTCTCTGCATACGTGGATCAAATCTTCTAGTAACAGCTGTGTCACGGTAATACGTCCATGACTTGGAAGGTAATTTGGAAAGTGTGCGGGCCAATCAATCATCGGAGATCAACTTCCCAATAATGACTTCCTTGAGCCGTGAGCTCTTACTATTATGTCGTTGAACTTCATTGGCGTTCCTTTGTAAGCTAAACTAGCGGCGTCGTTTTGGCATTACGTTTAAAGATGAACACGTATCCACCAATACATTGGATAGGGGAATGCATGCGAAAATCATGGATGTGCAAGGCTAAGTTGTGATCTTTCCTTCTTCCGGTAGTTCTTACGTCACTAAAGCGATTATTCACAGGCTGTTATGTTGAGCGATCCTCAAAATTAGTGCATAGTCACATCGTGATCCACATAAGCTGGTCTAGTACTCTCATCAAAGCTTCTCATGAGCTTGGGTTGAGGAGTAAGGGATGTTGGGAAATTTTTGAAGGATGCGCATCAATTGGTCTACGACTCGGTATTCGCTTTTCTTGATCGAGTTTAGTATCTCTTCAAAGTCACGAGTTGATGTTGGTTCCATCGTTAGAACCAATGTTTGTACTGGTTAACAATGGGAGCGTTGCGGGATTCTCGGAAGATATATTAAGCGGGTTTTGTTTAACAATAGGAGTGTGGCGATCTTGGTAGCAATGGGCGTGTACTCTAATCCGCTTAGTTACTAGTCAATTTACATTATGTTGACACTAGGCTGGAAGTGTAGGCATGGTTTCTCCTTCCATCTTCTATTAGGGTTGCATTGTCTTTGTAAGGTGCTCTGTAGAAGCTGTCTGAAGCAGGACCGGTGGGCAATCACCAAAGGAGATCTTTGGGATGTTGGAACCTTTATGCGCGATCTCCACATACTCGTTGAAACAAGGGATCCTAGCGTTTACTTTGGGTTTTCGAGTTGATCGAGACTAAAAGCTCATGTGGAAAATGCCCTATTGTATTTACGTCATGGTCATCTCTATTTACGTAAACTTGTAAATCACCGATTATCTAACAAATGTTGGATATCTGCTCTTATGGTGGAACATCCTTGAATACGGGAGCGGATCGGCGAGCTATAATCATGTAGTGAAGGTACTCATTTCTTGTATGCTTCATGGAGATGCACCAAGTTTCCTCACGACTAATTTTACATCGTGACAAGGTACACCATCTGTATTCCTTAGCATTAGATTCATGAGTGTCACTATATAGTTGGAAGTGGATTGGCTTGCATTCGGACTTGTGTTTAAGGAAGGAAAGATTTCACTAATCTACTACCTCGCCTTTAATGCTATGCAATGCTCAAGGTCATGGCACAGGTGCCTTGAGTGAAAAGGCAAGATCGTCTAGTTTGTACCACCATAATTTTTCGGGACGGTGGTAACCTTATACGTATTAGATTCCTTTCTATCGGTAGCGAGGTAAAGTTACGTATCGTCATGGGAATTGGGTCTTGGTGACCCGAGGCGTCGATTTGATTGTTATCTTCTTGAGCTTTGTTGGAGGCTTGTTGAGTTTGTTGATTTTGTTGAAATTGGAGCAATTCATGTTGGAGTTGTGTTGTGTGGGTGCTATGGCACTACGTTGTTGAATGACATTCTTGCGTGGTTTCCTCGGGATACCATTCCTACGTCATGTTCTTTTTCCTTGGGCCGGTTCCAACCTTCTTTGTACCACTGAGATCGTACTTCCTTGGTTAGGCCTGTTCAGACCCCTTCTTCTAATCGCATTGCTTACCATTTCGTTGAAGTCTCCGGGTGCTAGCGATCATTCGCTCATAGTAGAATGAGCCTAGAGTATTCAAGAATACCTTAGTCATCTCCTTCTCTTCCAAGGATGGGTTGACTTGGCAACAATTTCCCTCCATGCTTAATGTATTCCTTGAATGTCTCTCTTCCTTTGAGACATGGAGGAGTTGATCCCTATCAGGAGCCATATCCAAGTTAAATTTGTATTCTTTGGATAAAGGCTTTGCCTAGGTCGTTGAATGTTTGGATATTAGTCTTTGTCTAAACCATATACCACTTGTGCGGCACTTGAGGCATGCTGGAAGTAATGGATCAATGATGATCCTCATTGTCGTAGACATTTTCACAGCATACATCGTGAGATGACTGCGGGCAGGAGTTTCCTTTGTACTTTTCAAAGTCGGGGACTTTGAATTTTGGAGTATTCTTCGAGAACTAAGCAAAGATCTGGCGTTCCCAAACAATTCTTTCCTCGAATCGTTTTTATCTCAGTGCATTTATGAAGGCATTCACAGAGATTTTCCATTAAACCACGGATTTTGTGTTCTTGCACAGGTGGTGAACTTCTTAAATGTGGTAGTGTGCACTACTGAAAGGTGAGTTCAACATGATCGGTTGAGAAACATTGTTACTTGTGGAAGGTTATTCCACGTTCTGCGGAGTGAATGTAGCATTTTGCCAAAGTAGGTATTTCAAGCGGGGTTGTTTGAGAAGTCGGTTGGAAACTCCGATGCCAGAAGTTGAAAGGTGAACCTCTTGGGCTGCGACAGCCTTTGGAGTAGTAGTATCCTCTGAAGTTCTTGGTTTTGGCTCATCTTGCTTGTTGACTTTACCTTGTGGCAAGTGAGGTTGACCAAAGATGTGAGTCTTTCCACTTCTTGTAGTGTTGTTCTTGTACTCTGAGAGTTCAACGTTCTCTTGCTCAAAGTTCTCCATTACTTTTTTCTTTTGATCTAGTATAAATGCGTTCGAGTTGGTTTAGGGCCTTGATCGAGAAACTACTAGGCCAACGACAGACAATCATTCTATCTGTGGAGGCGGTTCAAAGCTGAAAGATTAGACTCTAGATGATAGACTTAAATGCAAAGTATGATGCATGAGTATGATTGTAAAGAATTTCCAAAATTTTAATGCTAAAGAGATATTTCGGCAAATATTTGGATGGAAACACATTTATTGATTAAATGGAAGAAGATTACAACAATTGTTTTTTTTGGAGCATTGCTCACACGAATAATAAAATAAATGATAAAATTAAAAACTAAATTGAACTAATTAACGTCTTCGTCGGATGGCGATCCAAAACTTCTTGACTTCAACTTGAGATTTCTTTCCATAGTGAGCTTTTAGTTCGACTTTCGACTTTTAGCTTCTTGATGACTCTCTTCCACTCGTTGGGGCAGGGGTCTGGTTGTCATTTCCTCAAGCTTTCTTTTCCTTTCCTTGATGTATCTACGGATTGCGTTATCATACATGAATATTCTCATCTTTCTCCATGAGCCATTCATCACGGAAGTAGGCGTCTTTTCATGATCTTTGACTTGCTTCTTGAGCTTCTCATTCTCAAGATTAGTCTTAAGGAATTTGTTTCCAAGCTTCTTTCTCAAACCTTATCTTGGTCAGGCTTCTTGTTATTCTCCACAGCTTTGTGGGAAAATTTGTTGATTTGGGCGATTGAGAACATGGGATCCTCATAAGCGTAAGGCATTGAAATTCCTTAGCTCTTTTCTTTACCAAAGTGTAGGTTTCCATGGCTACACATTCTGCTTTCCTTTTCTTTCCTTCGGATGTGATGCCAAGCTTTGATCATCTTAGCTTTGACCCAGGAATCCTCTCCTTCATGATAGAAGTAGCTTTCTCTTGTAAAACCAAAGGTTTACGAATTTGCGTATCCAGTGGCGTCTTGCTAAAAATGGGTTGTAGTTGATTCCCCTTTCGTACCAATGAGAGTGCGTGGCAAATTCTCCTGACTCTCATGATTTCCATCTCATTATGCAAGGTATACCAATGGATATAAATGGTTTGTGAGACATGATCCTTCTTGACCAATGCCACTCGTCTTTGTTTTCGCGAAGATAGGAGATTTAGGCAAGTGTGAGGTAATCCATTTGAAAAGCAGAGTACACTGACACACGATAGTTCCGTCTCCTTGTGATTCCTATGATGAATAGAGGCGTCGTATCTCAAGCAAAGTGGGAGCAGGATTTCCAATCGAGAAAGATCCTTATGGCGTTGATATCAGCGAAATTAGGACGTTGGGAAACAACACCAATCCGTAGAGGAGTAAAGCTAAAATAGCTTCAAAGGCTACCATACTACCGACAGGAGAATTTGAGAGCCTTCTCCATTAGGAACTTTGAAGTTAGTCCTAAGAGTTTTCCTCTGGTAGTTAGGTTTTGTCTATCTCAGTTTCTTTAAGTGAGTCATTCTTGCAATGGTGGTGTCTTAGGAATGGCTTCAAACCATTGAAAGGCACTTTATAAATCTTGAGATACCTAAGATATGCATACTCTTCCAAAGTAGGCATCAGCGATAATCGAGGAAAGTGAAACAACGATAGGTGGATCGTGAAGCGAGCGAAAGTTTTGAGAAGTCCTTCATCAGCGTTAGCGTTCGAAGAGTTAAAGAGTTCCATAGCGTTTTACGAAATCAGGGGATCTTCTACCAAGGATGCTAACTCTTTCAACTTTCCTCGTCGGGAATTCTAAAGCGTATCTTGGTGAATCTTCCTCTAACATCCATCACTCTAACCTAAAATATTTTACAAAGAAAAATCTCTAAATTCTTTGGAAATGGAGAAAATGAAGTTTTTTTGTTTTTTGAATGAATGGATGAATGCATGAATCGCAAACATGGTTAGTAGTTATACACACGGACAGCGTTGAAGTCGAGCATGAAGCCAACGATAAGAATCAACGTGGTTAAGTTCTAAGGGCTTATTCATACGTGAAGCAGGTTCTACGATATCTGGCTCAACACTCCTCTTTGAAATATTATCGAATTTGTTGAATACTCGATGGTCAATAATATTTTCAAGAAACTACTTTGATCGTATATCGCATGACAATTACTCGGGCTTACACGAATAATCTCTGCACATCCTAATGGCGGGATGGTTTATGTGTTCTACAGCCCTCGACTTCTTAAGTTCCCAGAAAGTACAGCGTCTTCGCAATTACTTGCTAAACACAATACCCCAAGACAACCTCCAGCGGGAGATATTAACCGTAAGCATTGAACTTCTCACGTATTAATACTTCCACCTAGATCTTAAAAATGTTTCTTAAATCAGGTTAGGATTTCTTTGCATCGAGATGAAATCGCGAAAACACACAATAAAGAAAAGCAGATATATGCAAAACATAAAAGCTTATCCCTTTCTTTCTTTTTTTGAAAAAAAGCTTGGTGCTCTCGGGCGAAATTGCGTTTTCTTTGAAAAAAAAACAAAATTTCAGCGTACTCCCAGTAGTGCCATTTTCTATTCGCGTTAAAGGTGACCGCTAGAGGATGCGAGCGTGAGTTGATTCTCGGCTCGAAGCGATTTAATCTTTTGATTGGTTTATAAAGATGCATGAGCATCAAGCTTTATTATTTTCAACACAAGAAAGATGATTTAATGATTATGAAAAGGGAAAATTGAAATACCCTCAATTGATATTGGTATCGTGTGACTAAGCGCAAACTAGGCATAGCGCATTGGGAGATTACGAATAAGGGGATTGTTATATAAAGAATAGATGGAGCACCCTAAATATATATAGTTATCTATAGCTTTTATATATGAATATGTTTGATATGTTTGTGTGTTTTAATTGCTATTTCTATGATTGGGAAAGTTTCTCCTTTGGGATTTTAAGAAGGAGATTATATGGGATCCTAGTGTTTTGTTATTATTGTGCTCTTAAAGATCTGTGGATCTTCGCATACATATCTAGTGGAATCGGAGCATTTGTAGCTCGGATCTAGGTTCTATGGTTTGTTTAGTGCGAGAGAGAGAAATTTGCTCGGCAAGGATGAGACCTTGTGCCTCGTATTCTCAAAAGGATGTTGAGAAAGTCGAGCAATCGTAGTTCCACTATGCTAGTGGAAAGCAGGGATGTTAGTAAGAGACAGACAAATGTCATCTTAATGAAAAATGTATCTAATCTATTTCATCACATACATTTTGAAAAGTTTGACTGATTAAAATCTTTCATCGTAAGTTATAGGTGTTTTGCTCGAGTATACAAGCGTTACCACTTACATGTTTAAGAAAGATGTTTGAAAAAGATGATTGAATCTTTTAACTGTAAGCATTAGGTGTTTTGCTTGAGTGTACAAGCGTTACCACTTACGATTAAGAGATGTTTTTGTTTGAAAAGAGTTTGAAAAAGTTTGAAAAGTTTTTGATTGTATGTGATGTGATAGATGAGATACTTCTTCCATAGAGATGATAGATGTCTAAATCTCAAGGAGAAATTGATTGGATTAAAGGGATGCTTTTAAGAAGCCCGTGGGTCCTGTATTGTTAGCCAGAGGAGGCATTAGGGGTCATCGAGGTCCTTATGAAGCTCAAGAGGAAGCTATAGGGTATGGTGGCTTTGTGTTAAAGGGATTTCACAGAAACCATCCTTTTTGAATAAGAGCAATTTCAGGAAATTTTACTCTCTGAGGATTTGAAAGTGATTTCACGAAACCATCCTTTCGGGGTTCTATCTTAGCGGTGATTCTTTGTATTGGAAGCCCAATAGGAGGCATTAAGATTTCCTATCTCTTTCATTGTATGATGCAGAGAGGCTAAACTCAATGAGGTTCTTTTGAGCGAAGCCCAAGAGGTGACTCAGCAGTGTTGTCTTATATGAAGCCTAAGCGGAGGCTAAACTCTGGGGAGAGTTTTCTTATATGAAGCCTAAGGAGGGCTGACCCATCTTTGGGATGGATTGTCTTGTATAAAGCCGGAGGCTAAATTATGGGAACCTATTGATTAGTCTAATTGTTATGTTATAATCGAGACAATGGTATAAACAAGTGTGTGTGTGTGTGATATGTATTCACGGGAGTTTATGAGGAAATATAAACAATGCATGATGTTTATTTGCGGGAGTTTATGAAGGAAATATAAACAAATTATACGTGAAGCGAGCGTTTAAAGCAGCAACTTGATTGTTTACAAGTTTGAATGTGTACAAAGAAATGAATATGTACACGAGCGAGTTTTATGTCGAGAAAAATGTGGATGTACATAGGAGGTTGGGACTTACACCATGATGGTGGCCCATTGGTTTAAAAGCGTTTCACGAGAATAATGCTCCTTTCAATACCAATGGTATTCGATGTAAATATGACGGATGAAACAAAAAGCGAGCGATGAAGTTTATACGTGTTTGAGTAATTATAAAAGGGTATATGTTATTACGGATAAAATTTTGTATGAAAAGAAATTGATATGTACAAGGAATGTTTTGTTTGTACATAAGAATGTTAATTTGGTATACACAAGTGAAGTGAAAACAAATGATCAAAGTTTATGCATACTTGAGTATAAAAGTATACTGTGTTATGTCTGGATAAAAATTTGTATGTATTTGAAGAAAGTTTGATATGTACAAAGAAATATTATGTACATAAAAGAATTTTATGGGACTTACACCGTGAAGGAGGCCCATTGGTTTGAAAGCAGTTTCACAGGGAATAATGCTCCTTTCAATACCAATGGCATCGGTGTATAAACAAACGAATGAAAACAAACGAAAGAAATTTGTTTATGTTTGAATATTGACAATGATGATTTTGAGTATGTACAAGTAAAACTAAGTATGTACATAAAGTTGGGACTTACACCATAAGGGTGGCCCATGATCGATTGAAATTCTAGAAAGAGCAATTTGATTTTATCGTTTAAATCGGATCGATCGTGGTAAAAAGATGTAAGTTTTGATGAAAAAAGTTTTGAAAAATTATTTGAAAATGTTTTGAAATGTGAGGTTCATTTATGAAAAGTTTTGAAAAAAATCGGAAGTCGAAAACTTGAAAAATTCACCTTTTAAGGAGGTTTGAAAAAGTGTTGAGCGTCGTTTTATCGATTAAAATTTAATCGATGAAAGTTTTTCTGAAATTTTTGCACTATCATAAAATAGATGTATTTATTGACAAGTGTTTAAAAAATCATCTCAAAATGAGAAGTTTTGATTGGTAAAAAAAAATTGTGAAAGTTTTATGAAAAACATGAAAAAATTGGAAAAGTTGTAAAAAGAATGGTCCTGATGGGAGTTGAACCCATGACCAAAGGGTGATACACGTGGCGAAGAGACTAAGAGCAAGCGAGACTACCACTAAGCCAAGCTGGGTTGTTTAGTGGACAATGACAGCGTAGACATGATATTGGAAAGTTTAAAATTTAAAAATGAAGAACACTTGTGCTGTTCTTGTGGTTTTGATTCTCAGATTCATCAACCCCAGCTACAATCTTCGTTTCTCAACCAAATTGAATGATATAAAAACCAAACTTGCTCGATTTTTCATCACGAACATGATGGTACTTGTTAATTGCATTTATATTCAGTCTAACTCAATTGGATTTCTGGAAAATGCTAAGAACCCTAAAACTGATTTTTCAAATTAAATGATGTATGTTTCATGATTCTTGGATTTTTTTGAGGGTTATTGATCGTTAGGTGTGCAGAAAGAGAACGGCCATGAGTTTTTTTCAATTGATGCAAGGAATCATGAGAATGGATTTCGTGTTCTTACCTTTGAAAGTGAGAATCTAATTCGATGCAAACACATTTCCAAAACTTGTTTGAGGATTGCTACAACACCATCGGCATGTATGGAAGCTAAATGAAGGGTCTGCTTGCTTTGAATCTTCCCAAATCAATCCAGCCAAGTCCACCTGCACAGTTCAGAAATAGAAACTCGATTTTGATGTAAAACCTGTTACAGTTGCTTGCCAATCATCTGGATCACTCATATGATGTTCATGGAAGGTGTTTGGATGATCAATACTTAGTTTAATCAAGCCTAGCCATGAATTCGTGTCTTAAGGCAATTTTGGCAAGAAAAATGACATGAGATGTGATTCTGAATTCTAGCTTGCTCTATGTTGATTTTAATGTTCAAACAGATTCCATATGGATATTATGATATGTTAGACACCAAATTACTCAAAGGTTTTCATTAATTTTCAAGATTGCAAGTTTTGTAAATTGAACTATAATGCTTTGATTTTCAAAAGTAAAGAGTGAAAGCATGGATTTGTGATGCTTTGGTGTGTTTTGGACTTGAATTGGTGAGCTATTTATAGGCAAGAGAATTCTGAAATGTTAGGCAACAAGTACAAGCCAATTGGTGAATCAAGGATTGCTTAAGGGGTAAGAATGTCATTTGTAAAGGAAAAACTTCCTTTTTACCATGTGAGAAATTATCCAACTTGATCCAATCCTTCAATTATTACTTCTCATTGATATTTATCAGTTCATATCCCAATTTGGCAAGGTGGCAAGTGGTCTAAAGGAGAAAAACACAAAATGACCTATAATTTGATGTTTTGACTTTTGAAAATCAAGTTTCATGGAGCCTTATGTTTCAATTTCAAAAGTATGGCTAGACTCCATGGATTTGAGAGTTCTTGGACATTTTGGAAAGATTTTTCCACAAGCTACAACTTTCATGTTTTGAGTTTTTTCAAATTCAAAATGGAACTAGGTGAAAAAATGGCATGAAGTTTGGAAAAAATAAGAAATTTCAACACTTAGAAAATTTTCTAAGTATGAAAACTTTTGACTTTTGTTGACTTTTCAAATTCTTTGATTTTTATGATCATGATGGATCATTTGAAGTATTTTGATGATTGAAAAGTTTTGTTTTGAAAAATTTGATCAAAAGTCAAAGTTTGACTTTTACGTGCGATGAAAATTCATCGGATGTTTGAAATTGTTGATGAAATCTGTGAACCTGTGATGTTTTGAATCCGAAATTAGGTCAAGATGTTGTATCTAAGATATAATGACCAATCTCTATCCAAAAAGTCATTTCTTGCTCAAAAATCGGAGAAAACTCGTGCGATCAAAACCCTAATTGGTCCATCCTTGATTGATGCATGTGAGAGAAATGGGTATCTAATGATCGAGAGGTTGATGATTTGATCAACATAGATCAAATGTGGTGAGAAAACTCAAACCCTAATTGATTGCCTCTTGAATCGGATGAAAATCGATGAAACCTAATTCGACACATGAATGCTATACAGATTAATGCTATCGAATTGTTAGTTATGCAATGATGCAAATGTAAGGTGGTATATTAGGTCAAAAATTGGGGTATGACAATGAGGCTCCGCTTGAGAAGGTACTGCGTAATCCTTAAGAGGACGAGGAGGAGGAGGTGGATCAGCCATTCTTCGTAATTCGTCGAGATCTGGAAGAACAGACGGAGGAAGATTGTTGAGTTCACGGTACTCTTGAATTCATCTTCTTAATCGAAGATAACGCTCGATATCGTATATGGGTATATGCAAAGTACTGCCTTGAGAGCGAGTATTTGGCATACACAAAAGGGAAAATAAATAGTTGCCTTAGTCTAGACAGTGCTACTTTAAGAGTGCACTAGTGACTAGATCAAAGTCCCCAGCAGGCGCCAAAAACTTGATGTGCGATAAACCTAATGTGTCTAACGGTATCTTAACTGCAAGCGCACAGCCTATCGCGGTAGTAATAAAAGATTGTCGAATCCACAGGGACTTTGTAATCACTCTAGTGCGGGAAAGTAATGCTAGTTTAGCTAAGGCGGAAATTGTCACGTTTGGTTTTGGGAAGGTTAGGGAAGGTAAACTAATTGATTTTAAATTAATTATGAAATGAAATGGTCGGTATGTAATAGAGTCGACCTAAAGGATCTAATCTGACTTAAGCATATAAGGATGGTCAACTTAATTGTTCTGTAGAATTCATCAGTTTAAAAACCCTCAATTCACACTTTCATGGTCTTATCTCGGATTATACGTCTAAAGCCCTATACCTGCTTTCGCTAGCCTATAAGTGTTTAGAGATACTTTTTGGAAACTTAATTAATTCTAATCTATTTTAAAGTGCTTTCACTGTATTTAAATCAAATGCCTAACTTTAGCTATCCGGTTAAAAACCTCACACTTTCGTGGTCTCGATCTAACCTATTTACTTTTCTTACTTTCGTAACAAAGGTTTTATTTTTAAGCATAAAAAGTTATAACCAGATTAAGTTGATTAAGGTTTTAGCCTAAGTTTGATCAGATGCCTATTGTCTCTAACTATTCCATACCGACACTAAAGGTTTAGCTAGCCATGGAAATTAAAATGAACTCACAGGAAATAAAAACAAACAAATATAAAACAGACATTATAAATAATAAATGAAACTTGAGTTAATTAATTAAAAGGTACTGTAATACAATTGTAAAATAAAAACCCGAAAATAAAGCCAATACTAATCCCTCTTCCACGGATCGGAAACTTGGACTTGGTATCGGTGTCTGAAGAATTACGAAGCTTGAATAAAATCCTAAACTAGAATAATAATTTCCTAATGTTGGAAATTATTATTTGAGCAATGAAATTAAACAATTGGAATAAGCGAATCGGAAAATAATAAGCTGAAATAAGCTGAGTTCGATTTGTGAGCTTCCGCACAATGTAAAAATTGCTTTGTCTCTCTAAAAGTTGAAAGCTGAGGTATTTATAGGAGAATGGAATTGGTAGTTGAAGTGAACTTCACACACGTAGCTTCACTTGAAAGTTGCTAGAATATAGGGACGTGGGCAGTTTCATTTGAACGTGGCTTCCGTTGAGGTTGAGAGAAAACAGGAGTTTTAAAAACTCCTTCTGTTAAGCTTCACCACGTTCTGCACGTTTTTGGTAACTGATATGCGCATTACGGTCGTTACTGATGCGTTACGAGCAGGTTTGGTGTTTCTCCGTGTTACGGTCGTGGCAGATGTGTTACGCACGTAACATGCTTCATGATGTCTTACGGTCGTGGCAGATGGGTTACGACCGTCACAGCTACAAAATCTGTATTTCTTGACAGATTCATCATTTTTCTTCTGTTCTTTGATGCTTTCTTGCATTGTTTCATGTTTTCTTCTGTTTTGAGCTAAGTTATGAATACCTGCAAAAAGTAATGACAAACTCGAAATATTCGGGAGTTAATCAGGTCAAAATAATACAAAACGGGTTAATTTCATGGAAAATAAACGATATGATTTCGTGTTATCAATAGCAAGAGTCGCCACCGACTTTTCTTTTATCAAATTAAGGGAAGGTAAAAAGTACAGAAAAAGACCTTTGTTAGATTCTGAGTAAGGGAGAAGGTTATGAAAGGGAAGGTATTAGCACCCCTTTCCATCCGTAGTTATCTACGGGCTCTTAGTTTCTCTTAGATCACTTTAAAATTGTGCTTTCTGTGTGTTTGACAAAAAATGTTTTGAAAAGGCATTTCGCTTTGACTTTGTAATGATTCATGTAGGAATGTATACAAAGTGTTCGGAAATGTTTCGTTTTGAAAAGAGTTTGAACTTTGACAAAAAAGTGTGAGGTGTGAAAAGTATTTTGATAGAGCAAGCAACTAAAAGTCTTATTACTAACTCAGAATTTGTCATTTTCGTGTTATTTTACTTTCCTTTAGAATAGCGCTATCCATACCATTAGTTGGTAGATAACCCTATTCGTTGGATATGGAAGGGACATTCGAAGGGACATCGGATGGTCATAGAAGGCAACTTGTAGGTAGTATCCTAGCACATTCGAAGGGACTATCATCATTTTTCGTAGGCAACAATCGAGGGTCAAGATCATCTATTCATAGGCGACATCATGGGTCTATGATCTTTGTATCGAAGGGACTATGATGATTTGTTTTGAAGGCAACGGTGCTAGAATACCTCTACGTTCGAGGGACTTGACCATTTGTATTCGTAAAGGCAACGAGAGAGAATTACCCTAAGGGGTGCATGTGTGAAAAGAGTGTGTCAAATTCATATATGTTATCTTGAAATTATGAGTGATCTATGTCCAATTTTTATCTTGCCAAACACGCCTAATTACTAGCAGTTTATAGGGTGCGGAAAGTAAATTGCGGGAATGTAAAATGCGGAAAGATAAAGTCCTACGCTATTACATGGCTTTGGGGCAGTTACACAATAAGAGTGCGGAAAATAAAAGTCCTAATTAAACTATTACATCCCATAGGCAGTTACATAATCGAAAAGAAAAGCAAGAAAATTGTTCGAAACATTACAACCTGTGAACAAATACAAAAATCGGAAATACGAGAAAATTGCATAAGAGGAAAAGTGTTAGCAAAAAGAAATATTTTTGAATGAGGAAAAAGGTTTTTGATTAGTAATGACATTAATATGATAAGATATTTTTTGGTAATTTTCTGGATCGATTACGATATTTAAAAACAATTAAAAGTCATTTTAATGATTAATTAATAATTAAATAAAATATGCATGCAAAAATAATAATTTTAATATTAAAAGTTAAATAAACATTTTCTGATGATAATGCAGAAAGAAAAATATTTTTTGATGTTTTTTAGATGCATGATAAAAAATATTGAAGATAAATTAAATTAGATGAAAAATATTAAGAGAAAATAGAAAAATAAGTTAGTTTTTCAAAAGAGTAAAAAAGGAATATTAAGAGAAAATAGAAAAATAAGTTAGTTTTTCACGCTCCCTTGCCTTTACCACTGAGCCAAAGTGCGTTTGGTGTCATGATATTGAAACAAAACGCTTTTGTACGAAAACGCTTCCTGGACATTCAAATCACTCGCGAAGAACACCTTCTTCTTCGTTTGAATTTTTGAAAACTTAGCGTCGGCTGAGTTCGACGCTTTAGCCCCTGCAAATTTCAAAAACTTCATACAAGCAATATAAATTAGTCATGGCTACATGGATCGATTGGAAAACATCTCCTGAATGCACTGGTGGCATTGGTTTTGGCTAATTTAACGGATTTAGAGAAACCCTAAAACGCAACAGGAAACCCTAGCCATGGCATCTTGTGTTTTTGGTACCTAAAATGCAATTAAATTATCCAGAAAGCTTGCAAACTTCAATCTAAACACAAAACAAACGTCAAAACATGTTAAAGATGCATGATAAACAAAAATCGATTTTGGAAAAAAGATGAACAAACCATAACTGGATTTCGTGATTCTTGATGGTTTTGAGAGTTGTAAAGGTCTGGAATGATTCAGGAGACTTCAAGGAATGTGTTTGGATGCTTGGAATTGGCTGAATCGAAGCAAAACTATGGCTGCAAGTTACTTCAAGAACACGGTTTTTTGGCTTTAGGTTAGGGTTCCTCCAAGAAATTTTTCAGTTCTTTCTCATGCTGTATGCATTGTATATTTATAATGGATGGATTTTAGGCTGAATTCAAGAGCAAATATTGATCAATCAATGTAAAAAATATTTGATTTTGTATGAAATCAAATCTTCCTTTTTTGATCCAATTTTCATCAATTTCTTGCCAAATCAATGTAAATTTCGAAATTTGCCAGCTTTTATAAGTTGCTTGGACCTCAAGATTGAGAGAAAAAATCATTTTGCATTTAATTTTGATTTTATACCTTATTTTTTAATTTAATTTGTTTTTAAATGAATAAAATCCAAATTAAATAGAAAAATAAAGACAAAATTCGTGGCATTGGGCTTGGAGGTTCCAAATAAGATAAGGAACAAGTTTAAACCAAGAAAAACTAGGCCCATTTGCAAAATTTTGGATTGTACAAACATTTCTCTTTGTGCAATTGTCCAAAAATGCCCAACTTGCGCAAGGTGTATTTTGTTCAGTTTTCCACATTTTTGAGTGTTGTTGGACTTTTTAGAAATATCTATGTGTCCTTTAAACAACCTCTTTGGTTTCATCTCAATTGGAGTTTCCATGCTCAATAGAACTTCATTACAAAAAGTTGACTTTTTGTTGACTTTGAAAAGGACCTGTAATGTTTTGATCCATACCTTCCAAATGAAGCATTTTTTGAACATTCTTGTGAGACATGAAGTTGTATAGAATTGAATTCCCTTCAAAATGAGAGGTGGTGGAAATTTTTTTGAGAAAGTATGAAGAAGTTATGCTCAGTCAAATTTTAGTTGACTTTTCATTGGAAAACCCTAATTTGGAAAGTTTGACTTTTGAGCAAATCTTGAGTTTTCTTGATGAATCATGATCAACCCTTGATCAAATGATGAATGTGACTTCAAAATGAGGATGTTGACCAAAAATCATGAAGTTTGTTGTATGTTGACCACGATTGACTTTTTGTCCAATCTGCGATTTTCAACCATCGAGCAATTATGCGAAACTTGACTTGTGAGGCTTGAAACTTGACATGGAGAATCTTTGAAGTATATGAGGAGGTATGATGACCATTGGAGATGTTGGAAGTCCATCGGATCGAGAAGCCAAACCCTAGTTTGGGTTGATTGTCTAGGAGGGTTTGTCGATCAACCCTTGAGGAATCCTGAGTATGGATGTATGGGATGTCTTGAGGAATAGGAGGGAAAATTTTGGGTACAGCTGCCTGTTCAATCTTCTTGTCTTGGAAGGGTTAAATTGGCCTTCGTGACTGGAGGTGAAGATGATTGAACGATCAAGTCTGAAAATTTGCACGTTGATGTAATGCGGGAATGGGCTTCTGATGCCATTTGGAGTGGAGATTTCGCTAGGGAATGAGTCGTACACTAGACTCGAAGCGTCGCCTGAAAAGGAGGATCGTCGGGGATGGGCTTAAGATGCCATCTGGAAAGATCGACGCTTGGGAATGAGCCGTACGCTAGGCTTTGTAGATGTTCTTGAGAGTGGGAAGAAGCACAAAGATGGGCTTAAGATGCCATCCGGAGAGAGTCGTACGTTAGACTTCGCGTTTGTCTTTGAATGAAGTTATTGGTTTGTATTGGTTTTTTAACCAAATATGCGACGATACGAAAGTGGAGGCGTCGACAAATAGTCGAGAGATGGGCTTAAGATGCCATCGAGGCAAGCGAGTCGTCGCCTGAGACTACGTAGTTCTTGTTGATAATAAGAAAGTCAGAATAAATCTTCTCTTGATTACTACGAGGGGATAATAGTCGGCGAGCGTGGACAACTTCCTGTTGTGCTTGATATTGATCAATGCATGTTATCGGAGGATAACTTGTGTGATCATTCGGATAGGGTTTCCGTCGGCGGTATTAATCACGGATGCGTAGTCGGAGGACAAGCGGGATGATTGTTCGGATAGGGTTTCCGTCGGCCGGTGTTAATCCGGACTGTTTTTCGAAGTGATTTTCACATGTTTTGGGAAAACAAAAGAAACTTTGATAGAATATCGTTAGTCTTACATGATTATGATGCATGACAATGTGTATGAATGATATATGCACAAACTAGGACTTTTGTGAATAATGTATGAATGGTAAATGTTGTGGTATTTCAAAACATATCCATCTTGAAGAGGATGCGGATACTCCGCTTGGGGATTCTTGGCTTCTGTTCGGGGATGAAACGGATGGAAAATCCCAAGAATAAAGATAACCTTGATTCCTCCAATGCACTATCTGACCAAGTCTTGAGCCTAGATACTTATACTGCTGAGGATGGTAGAGCTCGAGAGACGCACTGCCGAGGATCTTGTGCGTAGACCCTGCTGGGGAGACTCTTAGAAGGCGCTCTGCTGGGGATCTTGTGTGTAGATCCTACTGAGGAGTAATTAGTCGTCGCTGGGAGACAGGGCTGGGAGGACCTGGAGCCTGCTGAAACCTCTGGCTGGGGGAATAAAGGGTGTAGGTTTCCTCCGATGCACTATCTGACCAAGTTTCGAGTCTGGATATTGCTTCTGCCGGGGGACGATGATTGTTGAGTGATACTCTACCAGGGACAAATATCTATGCTGGAGATGAATCGTTACTGCTTGGAGACAGATGTAACATGGTTCAATTGAGTGGAATCACTGCTCGGGGACTGACGTGATGAAGCTTTGAATGTCTGGACTAGTGGAGGAAGATGTGTACTCCAATGGGGAAGATTTGTAGTGAGCAACATCTCTGTGGGGATTGTACTCCGTAGGGGAACGTTTTGGTGACTTTCGTCATCATCTCAATTCCTAGAGCCTGTAGAAATTATCCTTGTTCGTTCACTTTTCGCATGTTTGTAAATAGATTTTTATTGTCAGATACATATAATCATTCAAAGCAAACGTTGGACTTTATGCAAACAACAGTAGTGGGAATTTGTAAAGAGAAAGAACTTGTATTAATTTGAAAGGTGGCGTATGGCCAAGTAGTTTGTACACAAGAAAAGTAAAAAGCTATGCGGAAACAATCTCGTTAAGTTCCAACTATGCTAGTACTCATATATTTCGACTATCTCATCTCCTTGCTGTCAGTAGAAAGTGAGTGGATTGATTTTCGCCATTTAAATCTTGAATGTTGATAGTAGTCTGGAAGTAGGTGATCTGGACGAGACATAGTCGTACGCTTAAATCCCTAACTTTTGCCTAGACCGCCCTTTCGAGTTTTCAGTCTACCGGGATACCCTTTTTTGCCGAAGCCGCCTTTGTAGGTTTTCGACTTGCCGGGTGTACATGTTTTGTATATATCCTTAACTTTTGCCCAAACCTTTTTGGTTCGCCTAGATGCCCTTATTTTTTCCTAGGCCAGTCGACCTAGCGGGTCTCGTTTATGCGTAGTATTTTTTGACTATGTCTGCGTTCACAGGGTGTGGGAAGTCTTCGCCATCCATGGTGCTAAGTATCATAGCTCCACCTGAAAATACTATTTTGACTACAAACGGTCCCTCGTAGGTGGGAGTCCATTTGCCCCTGGGATCACCTTGTGGAAGAATGATGCGCTTGACTACTAGATCACCGACTTGGTAGAATCGGTGCTTGACCTTCTTGTTAAATGCTCTAATCATTCGCTTCTGATAGATCTGTCCATGGCAGATGGATGCGAGTCACTTCTCATCAATCAAGTTAATCTGGTCAAGGCGAGTCTGGATCCAATCGTCTTTGCCTAACTCTGCATCCTGGAGGACTCTAGTTGAGGGTATCTGAACCTCGATGGGTAGGACTGCTTCCATACCATATACAAGAGAGAAAGGTGTTGCCCCTATTGATGTTCGTACTGTAGTGCGATAACTGTGGAGAGAAAACGGTAACATCTCATGCCAATCTTTGTAAGTCATTGTCATCTTCTGTATGATCTTTTTAATATTCTTGTTGGCGACTTTCACTGCGCCATTCATCTTAGGCCGATATGGAGAAGAATTGTGATGCTTGATCTTGAACTGCGTGCAGAGTTCGGTGATCATCTTATTGTGGAGATTAGAGCCATTATCTGTGATAATCCTTTCGGGAGTGCCATACCGACAGATACAATTATGCTTGATAAATCGAGCCACAACATTCTTGGTAACAGATGCAAACGAGGCTGCTTCTACCCATTTGGTGAAATAGTCAATTGACACAAGGATGAAGCGATGTCCGTTGGGCGGTGGGCTTGATTTCTCCGATCATGTCAATGCCCACATTGCAAAGGCCAAGGAAAGTTAAAACATTCGGAGGCAGAGATGCGTGCACTATGCATAATCGGCATTTGTGACAAGATCGAGCATAGCGGTGACAATCGGCTTCCATGGTGGACCAATAGTAACCTGTTCTCAGAATCTTCTTAGCCATTGTATGTCCACTGGAGTGGGTACCAAATGCGCCTTCGTGTAACTCTTCCATGATACGTGCCGCTGTTTTCGGGTCTACACAACGGAGTAAGCACAAGTTGTGATTGCGCTTGTAGAAGATGTCGTTGCTGAGGAAGAATTTGGATGAAAATCTTCTCAAGAACTTCTTATCATTGACAGATGCCCCTGCGGGATATTCCTGAGTCTCAAGATACCTTTTCACTTCGTAGTACCAAGGTTTCTCTATTGTATCAAGTTCACAACAGTATGCCGGTTCGTCAAACTTCTCAATGATGATATGGGGAGCCTCGTTGTCCCATCTGACCTTGAACATAGATGACATAGTAGCTAGCGATACTTGATTGATTCTCTTCTCATGGAATATGATTGAAAGTGATCTCTTGATAGGGGATCAAACTCAAAACATGCTCTCGTACGGAATGAGATTCGGATGCTTCGTATCCACTCGCCCATGTCGGTGATCACTATGAGTCTCCATATACTTGCAAGAACTTGATTCTTAAGTCAATAGCAGCTTTGATACCCATGATGCATGCTTCATATTCGGCCATGATGTTGGTGCAACTGAAACATTATCTGGCGGTGAAAGGCGTGTGTCCGCCTGCGGGGGATGTAATGATGGCGTCGATGCCATTACCAAGTGCGTTTGAGGCTCCATCAAAGACTATGGTCCATCGGGATCCTTGTTCGGGTCCTTAAATGCATACAGTTCTTCACAATCGGTGACTAGTAAAACATCTTCATCAAATTGAGCGCATAGGTGATAGTCATCTACTTGATGAGCCAAATGATCGGCTACTATACTTCCTTTGATTGCTTTAGAAGTATCTTGGATGTCATATTCGGTCAAGATCATCCGCCATCTTGCTATTCTTTCGGAGAGGCTGGTTTCTCAAATATGTATTTTATCGGATCCATCTTAGAGATCAACAAGGTAGTGTAAGTCAACATATCTTGTCTTAGTCGTGACCAAAGCTGCAAGTTTTCTCGGTGTGAGTATCTTGTTTCACGATCGGTAAACTTTTTGCTAAGGTAGTATACTACATACTCTTTTCGATCGGACTCGTCATGTTGGCCACACACCCATTGAGTTCTCTAACAACATTAAGTACATGATAAGAGGTCTTCCTTGACCGCGACATCGGGATAGGAGGATTCTAGGTACTCCTTGATTTTTCAAAAGCGGCAATCGTCGTTCCATTCTACCACTTGATCTTTCTTTAGTAACTTGAAGATTGGCTCCAAGTAGCGATTAGATGTGCAATGAATCGGCAGCGTAGTTCGATCAAGAAACCTCGACTTCCTTCTCGGTGCGGGGCTGGCATCTCTTGAATAGCTTTAACTTTAGTGGGATCAACCTCATTACCCTTGCCGACAATAAACCCTAGGAGTTCTGGATCGACTCAAAGGTGCACTTGTTGGGATTAAGTCTCGATCTGCTTCTTGATCTATCAAATAGTTTCCAAATGATCGAGATGTTCTTCTTGATCGTGATCTAGCTATCATGTCGTCGACATAGACCTCTATCTCGTGATGAATCATGTCATGAAATAATGCCACCATAACGCGATAAGTGGCGCGGCGTTCTTGATCAGAATGGCATGACCTTGTAGCGAAGGTGCCCCAGTGTGTAGTAGTCTTTTCCATGTCTTGAGGCCAATTTAATCGATTGTAACCGGAGAAACCATCCATGAAGGAAAACCTTATCTTGGCGGTGTTGTCGACTAGAACATCAATATGAGGAAGTGGAAAATCGTCTTTTGCACTCGCTTTGTTCAGATCTCTGTAATCCACACACATTTGTACTTTACCATCCTTCTTGGGTACGGGTACCACGTTTGCAACCCATTGTGGATAAGAAGTGACTAAGAAACCGGCATTGAGCGCTTCATAACTTCATCTTTGATTTTCTCGGACATCTCAGGACGCATGCGACGAACCTTCTATTTCACAGGGAGAAAACCTTCTTTTGTCGGCAACCGGTGTACCACAATGTCAATGTCTAAACCGGGCATGTCTTCCTATGACCAAGCAAAAACCTCGATATAGTCTCGTAGCATCTAAATCAATCTTTCTTTGACGCTATTCTCAAGACCCGTTCCTATCTTGATCTCTTTTACATCCTCGTGATTACCCAAATTCACAACCTCAAGCGGCTCTTCGTGTTCTTTGTATAACTCAATCTTCTTCTTTGTAGCGATCGACAAGTTCTCCTGGCACTTCACAATCTTCCTCACCTTCGTCTTCGGCTTGGTAGATCAGATTATCGAAGTCATATTTAGCAATAGCATAGCTTTTATCAACGAGATTGAGTGATTGCGATGTATCACGTGGGTGTGTGTAAAAACACATAGCTTTTTGAAGGGGTGATAAAGTAAAAAAAGCAACATTTAAATGCAAAGTCCAACGATTTTATTGAATGAAAATATGCAAATGATAGATAATAACCCTCACAAGCGAGCCATGATGCCGGGCAAGGCACTAGGCTTTAAAGTTTATTGTTCAAATCGTGAAAATCAAAAGCAAAGCAAAACAAAAGCAATTACTCCTGTCTAAAGGAGATTGGTATAGCGTCTTGATCTTCCAATTGTTGATGTCGAAGTCATTGTAAATCGTCTTCTATAGCATGGATTCCACTACGGCGATCGGAAAGGAAGTTGGCGGCGCGTTCGCATATCATCTTCGGCCTCGATGGTGAAGCCTAAACCGGTCTTGTCGATTTGAAAGGAAGATCAAGGAGCTGTCCCCAAATAGTACGACTTCCTTCTTCAGCTGCGACAGAGCATCCTTCAACGAAGCCATCCTAAGCGAAACTTGTGTAACCGAGGGCGGGGAGAGTCAGCAGGCATGACTGGGGATTGTTTCAAAAGCAGCGGGAGTCTCGAAGAATTCACCCTCCATCTCGAGATATCGGAATGGTATAGATGGTGATCATATATTCCTCTTCACGAATCTTGTAACAACCTTCCCTTCTTTGGGTACTTGACTTTTGATGCAAGGTAGAGTAGAACACGCCCCATGTATCAAGGGCGTCCAAGTAGGCAAGAGTAAGTGGACGAATGTCCATGACAAAAGTGGAATCAAAAGTGGGAACCGACTTTAGAGCAGTGAGCTCTCCAAGCACTATTCTCTTAGAACCATCAAAAGCTCTCACAACTATGTCACTGGGCTTGAACCAAACCTTCAACATCAAGTCGATCAAAAGAAGTCTTGGCGAGATTTTCAAAGCGAACCGGTATCCACCAAAACATGAGACAATGTAGCCCTTGCATTCAACGAGGCGTGCAAGGCTTTGTTGTGTTCTTTCCGACAAGAGTCAAATCAACATCGAGAAGCCTGGGCCGTTGTTGGCAGCCACTAGCAATACAAACTTTAAATTGATCGATAGTAGTGTCTTACGGTACATGAGAATTCTTGAAACTTCACCAAGGCTTTAGCATGGGCCTCGAGCACAAAAGCGAGCAAGCATGGAGATTTTGGATGGTCTGTCCCAAGCTGTTCCACAACATTGTAGTCACTCTTATTGATAATCTTGAATTTCCTCCATTTCTCGTTTGGAGGTATCCTCGAACTTCCTTTGGTATACATGCAGGCGGGATGAGTTCTTGGCTCTTTCCTCTAGTCTCGGGCTGGTTGAATAGTTGGAATCAGTTTGGAGTCACAATGTCTTTTGGAGGAGAGATTTCTGGAGAGAACACTCTTCCGGTTCTGGTCACCTTACTTGATCCGGTGATGTTGTCGATGTCAGGAATGGTAGTTTCAACTGTAAGACCTTCAATGGTCAGAGGGTCTTGCTTGACGCCATGATAATAAACCTCAGCTCCATAGTTCCATGGGATAGCTTTGTCAGAGGAGTATGGGCCAGTGCAGGAGAAGTAATGATGAGAGGTGCCACTCTAGGCACGGGATCGTGAGGAAATCCTTATTGTGTTAACATCAGCATAGTCTTCTGGGAAATCATCACCCCATCCGGTCGCCTTAACATCTTCAATAGGAATCTTGTAGCTCTCAGGAACAGTATACTTCACCATGTAATCAAACTTTCCACTTGGCTTCCCCAAGGTATCCCACACATTCGGTACAGTTTCATTCACATCTTTGATCTTCAGTTTCTTAGACATGTCTTCACACAGATTCTACACAGGTGGTTTCAAGAATAGTATTTCACGGTTATCCATCATGCACTGAACACGTCTTCTCAACCAAGCACAACCGTCGGTAGATTAGCACCAGCGACAATTTTGGGCATCCTGGATTGACACTGGCTTGCAGCAAATTCTTCTTAACGGTCATCAGAGGAATGCTCAAGTCATCTATGTTGAAAATATAAGAGTTCTCACCAATAGCATTGGAACTTTTGTCATGGTTAGGCATAGGAGCGTTGATCACGTTCGGAGTCTCAATAGGAGGGTCAAACTCAATGCAGCAGCTTCATCATATCTTGAATCTTGTTCTTGAGCCCAATAGTTGTCGATTAGTCGTGCCACAGGCTGTTGGAATGGTAAGCGCACTTAGCATTAGGATTGTATCTCGGAGAAGAAGTTTTGATGCTTTGAGGAGGATCCCTCAAGCTAATCAGCTCTACTTTCAACATGTGTTGCAAGGCTTGCGACAATGATATGTTGATCTTCGTAAACTGTCTTCGTGGCGCGTTACGTTCAGCGTTGTCTCGTGAGGTTGTCTTGATGTAGGATTGGAATCCTGGCCCCACAGTTGAGCACGGTCGGTCTTGGCTCGGTTTTTGACCATACACGCACTAGCTTCTTTCTTACCACCAAAAGATCTCTTGCGGCATTTGAGGATGACTCTACGAAACTTTCCGCTCTTGATACCAACTTCAATCGCTCTCTCATCGATATCAACTCGGTGAACCCGGTGAAGAATTTCAATCGGATGATTGAAGAATGGGCTGTCGGTGTTCCATAAACATATCAACCAACTCCCTATTGGACAAGGGTGGTTGAACTCGCCTTCTAGATCTCTCCATTTTGAGCATACTCCTTGAACTTCTCGTCACGACCCATAGACATGCTACTGTAGTTGCATGCAGTGGGTGCCAATTCAACATTGTACTCATGCATGCGTAAAAGCATCTACCAAGTCACTCCAAGTACGGATACGGTCATTCTCTGGTGATAATACCACTCCAATCGGGTTCGGACAAACTCTCTTGAAAATAATGCATCCACAACTTCACATCATCGGTGTGGGGTTGATCTTACGGACATAGGACTTCAAATGCGACTTGGACAAGAAATGCCATCATATTTGGCAAAAGTAGGAACCTTGAACTTGGGAGG
This sequence comes from Vicia sativa, assembly GCA_021764765.1. Lineage (NCBI taxonomy): Eukaryota > Viridiplantae > Streptophyta > Magnoliopsida > Fabales > Fabaceae > Vicia > Vicia sativa. Next base: position 79,072,843 of record CM038796.1, on the reverse strand, counting down.
AATGACCACACGAGGACAAGACTCGGATCATCAAAATTCAGCCACGACATCTTGATTTTCCACATCGTTTAGGCGGTCTTCAAGTTGCTTGTATTTGTCATCCTCATAAAGTCTTGATCATTCTCATAATCTTCTTCCTTCTTCTCGGGCTCACTTGGTCTTCTTCGTTGTTGCCCTTGACACTCCCTCGGTCTTGACACTTTCTAAGAGCTCTATCCGGTGACCACATTAGGACCACCTTTGTAGCGTCGCCCATGTTGAGAACACCAATGGCCCTCTTATTTACATTGATGAGCTTCTTCAAATCTTCTTGGCCTTGGACCAAGCTAGTGAACATCTCACAGGCCCAGGCATTACGAGCACGGAGATCTTTGTGATCTGTTCAAGAGCCATTTCTACTAAAATAAATAGCGAGAAAATGAGAAAACCAATCTTGATGTACCTATTATGAGATGTTATGCCATGATATGCGATGTTTATGCAAATGCAATGCAATGTTTTCAAGGACCTTAAGAATTTAAATTTGTTAAACAAGCACGAACAAAAATTTATTAGTTCTCTTTTATTCTTTTCTTTTGAGTACAAAAGATAGTTCAAAAAATAAAGAAAAGCATAAAATCCTAAAGCTCTAAGTCTCCATGGGCTTGCTCTTGGTGCCGAGGTAGGCGTTGATATTTCGCTCCTCGTGAAGTAGCTTTGTCAACTCTAGTACCTTCTTCTCGCTTGCATTGAGCTTGAATGTATCCCTTTCTTCTTTTAGTTGAATCAGGATCTCTTCAAGTCTTCAAAATCGGTAGGCATGTCGGGATGGAGAAACGGTATAGGTCGTCACCTATAGCAGGTTCCATAATTACTGGCAAAACAGGCGTGAATGGCATCATGAGGTTTTGAGCTCGAGCTCGCACCCATTTGAGGTAGGGCTCCCAAGGAATAGAGTTTTGGTGCCCCAAAGTCTTGGTACCAGTCTTTTTTACCATGCCCCAAGCGTGTATGAACCTTCGTCTGTAATTCTGAAGATCGTGGTTGTAGTCGAACACAATATCTTGGAGAAGCATATCATGTGGACCATCTCTTCGAGCAAAACCAAACTGACGTAGAGCTAAAGAAGGGTTGTAAGTAATACCTCCCCTTATACCAGGGAGTGGTACATTAGGAATTCTCTACAACGCTCAATAAATGTGAAGTCCTTTTGAGAGAAAAGACACCAATGAATATCTGAATGAGAGAGTGACATTAGTCTTTGAGACCACTTCAACCTTTGTTCGTTCTTCAAAACTGATGGAGGAAGGTGCGAAATAAACCACCTGGAAAGTAACGGTATACAACACATGAGAGTTCCTTGTATTTTGATAGTACGAGTGTGGAGAGAATGTAGGATGTCTCCAAGTAAGGTAGGCACATGATTGCGAGTAAGAAATAACTTGATGGCATTGACATCTATGAATTGATCCGAGTTAGGGAATAGAACCAACCCATAGATTAGCAAGGCCACAATGTCTTTGAATACATGGAAACTCATAGTTTTGAGGAATTCTCGGGCTTTCTTCACTAGGAACTTGGCAAGTAAACCCTTAACTCCACTTCTTGTTTCCCAATTGGCTTCAATGTCTGAGCGCTTTAGGTGTAATGCTGATGTAATGTCTTCATACCTAGGAACCTTTTCTAAACCGGTGAATGGCATTTGGTCAAGAATAGGTATCCCAAGTAGCTTAGAGAACTCTTCCAAGGTAGGAACTAGCGATAATCAGGAATGTAAAGCAATGGTGTTTGGGATCGAAGAAGCTGAATAGGACATGCATCATATCTTCTTCAAAACCGAAGATAACCATGTCAAGCGATAACCATGTGTTTCGATGGCCGAGCATGATCGGGAATCTCTTAAACCAATTCTTTGGTGAGAAGGTATACCCATGAAGTTGATTCGAGTAGTCTTTCTAGATGCCATAATCCTACAAAACATAGCAAAGATAAATCCTAGGTCCTTGAAATAGTTAGAAATGATATGGAATGCGATTATGTCATGATGTCATGTTTAGCACACACAAACAATTCACACAATGAGCCTAGGTTTAAGGCTTGCATGAGGTATAGGTGATTACCCTACCAAAGTTTGAGTTGGTTCATCCTTTCCTATAATAGTAACCGGGTTCTAGGAATCTCATATCATTGATCTTTCTCGTAGGCGTTTATTTCAATACGACTACCAAGTGGTCGACCGAAAATATCCCAAAAGTATGATCTTAATGAGCGTAGCATCGAGTATCAGCCAACCTTAGTCTGCACCAAAGTTGGCCATCTCACTACCTTCTAATGGCCAAGATGGGTCAATTAAGGTTCTAAAAGTTTAGTTAGTGCTGATGACACCACGCAAAAGCCAAATACTATCCTCAACTTGGAAATGAAGAGTATCAGGACATCTAAAGTAGCCATCATGTTGACCATTTCGGTATAGGCCTAACGGTCGCGATGATCTAATGCTACTTACCTATAAGGAAACCTGGATCCGGGTGTAGCATCCCCCACAAGTATAATACCCAAACAACCCTTAAGACAAAGCATACAAGTCAAACAGAAAACAGTAAAGATGATCTAAAAATCCCTAAGGCATTCTCTCTTTAGGGTGTCTCCCAACAGTCGCTTGATTGTAATATGGTGAACTGACTTTGAGATTTTTGTATCGCAAATGTGCGGATAGCAAGAGTCGCCACCGAATTTTCTTTTATCCAATTAAGGGAAGGTAAAAGTACGAAAAAAGACCTTCGTTAGATTACGAGTAAGGAGAAGGTTATGAAAAGGAAGGTATTAGCACCCTTTTCCATCCGTAGTTATCTCGGGCTCTTAGTTGCTCTTAGATCACTTTAAATTTGTGCTTTCTGTGTGTTTGACAAAAATGTTTTGAAAAGGCATTTCGCTTTGACTTTGTAATGATTCATGTAGGAATGTATACAAAGTTTTCGGAAATGTTTCGTTTTGAAAAGAGTTTAAACTTTGACAAAAAAGTGTGAGGTGTGAAAAGTATTTTGATAGAGCAAGCAACTAAAAGTCTTATTACTAACTCAGAATTTGTCATTTTCGTGTTATTTTACTTTCCTTTAGAATAGCGCTATCCATACCATTAGTTGGTAGATAACCCTATTCGTTGGATGTGGAAGGGACATTCGAAGGGACATCGGATGGTCATAGAAGGTAACTTGTAGGAAGTATCCTAGCACATTCGAAGGGACTATCATCATTTTTCGTAGGCAACAATCGAGGGTCAAGATCATCTATTCGTAGGCGACATTGTGGGTCTATGATCTTTGTATCGAAGGGACTATGATGATTTGTTTTGAAGGCAACGGTGCTAGAATACCTCTACGTTCGAGGGACTTGACCATTTGTATTCGTAAAGGCAACGAGAGAGAATTACCCTAAGGGGTGCATGTGTGAAAAGAGTGTGTCAAATTCACATATGTTATCTTGAAATTATGAGTGACCTATGTCCAATTTTTATCTTGCCATACACGCCTAATTACTAGCAGTTTATAGGGTGCGGAAAGTAAATTACGGGAATGTAAAATGCGGAAAGATAAAGTCCTACGCTATTACATGGCTTTGGGGCAGTTACACAATAAGAGTGCGGAAAATAAAAGTCTTAATTAAACTATTACATCCCATAGGCAGTTACATAATCGAAAAGAAAAGCAAGAAAATTGTTCGAAACATTACAACCTGTGAACAAATACAAAAATCGGAAATACGATAAAATTGCATAAGAGGAAAAGTGTTAGCAAAAAGAAATATTTTTGAATGAGGAAAAAGGTTTTTGATTAGTAATGACATTAATATGATAAGATATTTTTTGGTAATTTTCTGGATCGATTACGATATTTAAAAACAATTAAAAGTCATTTTAATGATTAATTAATAATTAAATAAAATATGCATGCAAAAATAATAATTTTAATATTAAAAGTTAAATAAACATTTTCTGATGATAATGCAGAAAGAAAAATATTTTTTGATGTTTTTTAGATGCATGATAAAAAATATTGAAGATAAATTAAATTAGATGAAAAATATTAAGAGAAAATAGAAAAATAAGTTAGTTTTTCAAAAGAGTAAAAAAGGAATATTAAGAGAAAATAGAAAAATAAGTTAGTTTTTCACGCTCCCTTGCCTTTACCACTGAGCCAAAGTGCGTTTGGTGTCATGATATTGAAACAAAACGCTTTTGTACGAAAACGCTTCCTGGACATTCAAATCACTCGCGAAGAACACCTTCTTCTTCGTTTGAATTTTTGAAAACTTAGCGTCGGCTGAGTTCGACGCTTTAGCCCCTGCAAATTTCAAAAACTTCATACAAGCAATATAAATTAGTCATGGCTACATGGATCGATTGGAAAACATCTCCTGAATGCACTGGTGGCATTGGTTTTGGCTAATTTAACGGATTTAGAGAAACCCTAAAACGCAACAGGAAACCCTAGCCATGGCATCTTGTGTTTTTGGTACCTAAAATGCAATTAAATTATCCAGAAAGCTTGCAAACTTCAATCTAAACACAAAACAAACGTCAAAACATGTTAAAGATGCATGATAAACAAAAATCGATTTTGGAAAAAAGATGAACAAACCATAACTGGATTTCGTGATTCTTGATGGTTTTGAGAGTTGTAAAGGTCTGGAATGATTCAGGAGACTTCAAGGAATGTGTTTGGATGCTTGGAATTGGCTGAATCGAAGCAAAACTATGGCTGCAAGTTACTTCAAGAACACGGTTTTTTGGCTTTAGGTTAGGGTTCCTCCAAGAAATTTTTCAGTTCTTTCTCATGCTGTATGCATTGTATATTTATAATGGATGGATTTTAGGCTGAATTCAAGAGCAAATATTGATCAATCAATGTAAAAAATATTTGATTTTGTATGAAATCAAATCTTCCTTTTTTGATCCAATTTTCATCAATTTCTTGCCAAATCAATGTAAATTTCGAAATTTGCCAGCTTTTATAAGTTGCTTGGACCTCAAGATTGAGAGAAAAAATCATTTTGCATTTAATTTTGATTTTATACCTTATTTTTTAATTTAATTTGTTTTTAAATGAATAAAATCCAAATTAAATAGAAAAATAAAGACAAAATTCGTGGCATTGGGCTTGGAGGTTCCAAATAAGATAAGGAACAAGTTTAAACCAAGAAAAACTAGGCCCATTTGTAAAATTTTGGGTTTTGACAATTATTTCTCTTTGTGCACTTCTTCAAAAATGCCCAACTTGTGCAAGGTGTATCTTGCTCAAATTTCAACATTTTTGAGTGTTCTTGGACTTTTTAGAAATCTATAGGTGTCCTCTAAACAACCTATTTGGTTTCATCTCAATTGGAGTTTCCATGCTCAATAAAACTTCATTACAAAAAGTTGACTTTTTGTTGCCTTTGAAAATGACATGTAATGTTTTGATCCATACCTTCCAAATGAAGCATTTTTTGAACATTCTTGTGAGACATGAAGTTGTAGAGAATTGAATTCCCTTCAAAATGAGAGGTGGTTAAAAAATTTTTGAGAAAGTATGAAGAAGTTATGCTCAGTCAAAGTTCAGTTGACTTTTCATTGGAAACCCCTAATTTGGAAAGTTTGACTTTTGAGCAAATCTTGAGTTTTCTTGATGAATCATGATCAACCCTTGATCAAATGATGAATGTGACTTCAAAATGAGGATGTTGACCAAAAATCATGAAGTTTGATTGTATGTTGACCACGATTGACTTTTGTCCAATACAGCGATTTTCAACCATCGAGCAATTATGCGGAAACTTGACTTGTGAGGCTTGAAACTTGACATGGAGAATCTTTGAAGTATATGAGGAGGTATGATGACCACTGGAGATGTTGGAAGTCCATCTGGATCTGAGAACTGCCAAACCCTAGTTTGGGTTGATTGTCTAGGAGAGGGTTTGTTTGATCAACCCTTGAGGAATCCTTGAGTATGGATGTATGAGATGTCTTGAGGAATAGGAGGGAAAATTTTGGGGTATGATAGCGCCCACTCGCATGCAACTACAGAGCATTTATATGGGTCGTGATGACAAGTTCAAAGAATATTCTCAGAAATGGAGAGATCTAACAGGCAGAGTGCAACCACCCTTGTCCAATAGGGAGTTGGTTGATATGTTTATGGGAACACTGACGAGCCCTTTCTTCAATCATCTGATTGGAAACTCTTCAGTCGAATTCACCGAGCTGATATTGACAAGAGAACGTATTGAAGCCGGAATTAAGAGCGGAAAGATTCAGGTAGAGTTATCCTCAAATGCTGCAAAGAGATCTTTTGGTAAGAAAGAAGCCAATGCTGTGTATGGTCAGAAAAGCCGAGCCAAGACCAACCACACTCAATCTGTGGGGGCAGTTGTGATCTCTAATCCTACACCAGCGCAACCTCAGCGAGACAACGTGCGTAACCAAAATGCGCCACGAAGACAGTTTATGAAGATCAACATGCCATTGTCGCAAGCCTTGCAACACATGTTGAAAGCAGAGCTGATTACCTTGAGGGATCCTCCTCAAAACATCAACACTTCCTCTCCGAGATACAATCCTAATGCTAAGTGTGCTTACCACTCCAACGACCTGAGGGCATAACAGCGCGATTGTTGGGCTTTGAAGAACAAGATTCAAGACATGATTAAAGCTAAAGAGATGGAATTTGATCCTCCTGTTGAGACCCCGAATGTGATCAACGCACCTATGCCTAACCATGGCAAAAGTTCCAATGCTATTGACAAGAATTCTTATGTTTTAGCGTGAATGACTTGACTACTCCTCGGTATTTATTAAGAAGAATTTCTTTGCAAGCGGTGTCAATCCAGGATGCCCAGAGAATTGTCGTTGGTTCCCATCTGCACCTGACGGTTATGCTTGGTTGAGAAGACGTATTCAATGCATGATGGATAAACGAGAAGTGCTATTTCTGAAACCTTCGCATGTGGAGAATCTGTGTGAAGACATGTCTAAGAACCTAAAGATCAAAGACGTGAGTGAAACTGTACCAGAATCTGTGTGAAGTATGCTGTTGCTGAAAGCTACAAGATTCCTATTGAAGATGTTAAGGCAACCGGATGGGGAGATGATTTCCCAGAAGACTATGTTGATGTTAACACAATAAGGATTTCCTCTACTGATCCTGTGCCTAGAGTGGCACCTCTCATCATTACTTCTCCCAGACCACTTCCATACTCATCTGACAAAGCTATACCTTGGAACTATGGAGCTGAAGTTTACTATCATGGCATCAAGCAAGACCCTCTGACCATTGAGGACATTACAGTTGAAGTTACCATTCCTGACATTGACAACATCACCAGATCAAGCAAAGTGACCAGAGCCGAAATAGTGTTTCCTCCAGAGATCTCTCCTCCCAAAGACACCGCGACTCCAGCTCGCATTCCAGCTACCGAACCAGTTCCCGAAACTAGAGGGAAAGAACCAGTGACTCATCCTGCTCAGACAGGAGTACCAAAGGAAGTTGCTGAAGATACCTCCAAACAAGAAATGGAGGAAATTCTGAAGATCATTAAGAAGAGTGACTACAATATTGTGGAACAATTAGGACAGACTCCGTCCAAAATCTCCATGCTTGCTCTACTCTTGTGCTCTGAGGCTTATGCTAAAGCCTTGGTGAAGTTTCTGAAGAATGCTCACATACCACAAGACACTACTACTAATCAATTTGAAGTTTGTATTGCTAGCCTGGCTGCCAGCAACGGCCTAGGCTTCTCTGATGCTGATTTGACTCCTGCCGGAAGGAAACACAACAAAGCCTTGCACATCTCTATTGAATGCAAGGGCGTTACATTGTCTCATATTTTGGTAGATACCCGTTCTGCTCTGAATATCCTACCAAAAAGTGCTTTTGATCGACTTGATGTTGAAGGATTGGTCTTGAAGCCCAGTGACATAGTTGTGAGATCTTTTGATGGTTCTAAACGAACAGTAATTGGAGAGCTCATTCTACCAGTTAAAGTCGGTTCCCAGACTTTCGACTCTACTTTCTTTGTCATGGACATCCGTCCAGCTTACTCTTGCCTACTTGGACGCCCTTGGATACATAGGGCCGGCGTTGTTACCTCTACCTTGCATCAGAAGCTGAAGTACCCAGTGAAAGGGAAGGTTGTTATAGTATGTGGTGAAGAGGAATACATGGTCAGTCATCTGCAGTCATTCCGATATCTCGAGATGGAAGGTGAATTCTTCGAGACTCCCTGTCAAGCTTTCAAAATAATTCCAAGAGTCATGCCTGTTGACTCTCCTGTTACTCCTGAAGTTACACAAGCTCCGGCTAGGATGGCCTCACGAAGATGCTCATTGCGGTTGAAGAAGGAGGTAGTACTATTTGGGCTCAGCTCGATCTTCCTTTCAAATCGACAAGGCTGGTTTAGGCTTCACCATCAAGGTCGAGAAGATGATACGCCGTGACGTGCGGACAACTTCCTTCCGCATCGGCAAGAATGGAGTGCATGCTATGAAGACAACGACAACGACTTGACATCACAAGTGGATCTTCCCAACTCCCGACAACGGACTCAGCAATTGGAGGAATGAAGACGTCATACCAATCTCCTTTAGACAGGAGTAATTGCTTTTGTTTTCTGTTATGCTTTTCGTTTCTATGCTTTGAATAATAAACTTTAAAGCCTAGTGCCTTGCCCGGGGCATCATGGCTTGTTTGTGAGGGTTATTATCTATCATTTGCATATTTTCATTTAATAAAATCATTGGACTTTTGCATTTAAGTGTTGTTTTCTTTCTTTTACTTTGTCACCTTCAAAAGCTATGTGTTCTTACGCACACGTGATACTGCATGATTCACTCGAATCTCGTTGATAACAACTATGCTATTGCTAAATATGACTTGATAATCCGATCTACCAAGCCGAAGGCGAAGGTGAGGAAGATTGTGAAGTTCTAGGAGAACTTGTCGATTACTACTGACAAAAGAGGAGTTATACAACCACCGAAAGTCGGTGGGGTTGTGAATTTGGGTCTTGATGAAGACAAAAAGAGATCAATATAGGAGCGGGTCTTGAGAGCGATGTCAAGAGATTGATTCGGATGCTACGAGATTATTTCGAGGTTTTGCTTGGTCATATGAAGACATGCCGAGTTTAGACATTGACATTGTGGTACACGATTAAACGAAAGAAGGTTTTCTCGATAAAATAGAAGGTTAAATGCATGCGTCACGAGATGTTAGAAAATCAAAGCCGAAGTTGTGAAACAGTTCAGCGCGGTTTCTTAGTATTACTTCTTATCCACAATGGGTTGCAAATGTAGTACCGTACCTAAGAAGGATGGCAAAGCAATTTGTGTGGATTACACAGATTTGAACAAAGCGAGTCCGAAAGACGATTTTCTGCTTGCTCATATTGATGTTCTGGTCGACAACACCGCTCAACATAAGGTTTTCTCCTTCATGGATGGTTTCCCCGGTTACAATCAGATCAAAATGGCTCCTGAAGACATGGAGAAGACTACTTTCGTTACACAGTGGGGCACTTTCTGCTACAAGGTCATGCCGTTCGGACTGAAGAACGTCGGCACCACTTATCAACGTGCCATGGTGGCATTATTTCATGACATGATTCATCACGAGATAGAGGTCTACGTCGATGACATGATAGCTCGATCACAGACTGAAGAAGAACATCTCGATCATTTGCGGAAACTGTGTGATAGACTGAAGAAGTACAGACTAAGACTTAATCCCAACAAGTGCACCTTTGGAGTCAGATCCGGTAAACTCCTAGGGTTTGTTGTCAGTGGTAAAGGTATTGAGGTTGACCCGCCAGGTTAAAGCTATCAAGAAATGCCACTCCCGAACCGAGAAAGAAGTCGGAGGTTTCTTGGGACGATTGAACTACATTGCGATTCATTGCATATCTAAGCTGCTACTTGTGAGCCAATCTTCAAATTCTTGAAGAAAGATCAAGTAGTGGAATGGAGCAACGATTGCGGATCGCGTTTGACAAAATCAAGGAGTACCTACAGAATCCTCCTATCCACGATGCCGCCAGGAGAAGGAAGACCTCTTATCATGTACTTGACAATATTAGAGAACTCGATGGGGTGTGTGTTGGGGCAACATGGCGAGTGCAGTCGAAAAGAGTATGCAATATACTACCTTAGAAAAAGTTTACCATGTGAAACAAGATACTCATGCCGAGAAAACTTGCGATTAGCTTTGGCTTGGGCTTCTCGCCGACTAAGACAGTATATGTTGACTCACACTACCTTGTTGATCTCTAAGATGGATCCGATAAAATACATATTTGAGAAACCAGCTCTCTCCGGAAGAATAGCAAGATGGAAAATGATCTTGACCGAATACGACATTCAGTATACTTCTCAGAAAGTGGTCAAGGGAAGTGTAGTAGTAGATCATTTGGCTTATCAAGCCGTGGATGACTATCAGTCTATGCAGTTCGAGTTTCCAGATGAAGATGTTTTGTTAGTTACTGATTGCGAAGAACCAGGACCAGACGAAGGACCTGGACAAGGATCCCGATGGACTATGGTCTTTGATGGAGCCTCAAACGCACTTGGCAATGGCATTGGCGCCATCATTACATCTCCTACGGGACATACTCCTTTCACCTTGATTATGTTTCGATTGCACTAACAACATGGTCGAATCTGAGCGTGCATCATGGGTATCAAGGCTTCTATTGACTTAAGAGTCAAATTCTTGCAAGTGTATGGAGACTCGGCTTTAGTGATCAATCAGTTAAAGGCGAGTGGAATACAAAGCATCGAATCTCATTCCATATCGAGCATGTTCTAAGTCGATCCCTTACTTGAAATCACTTTCAATCACATTCCACGAGAAGAGAATCAGTTGGCAGACGCGTTAGCTACTATGTCATCTATGTTCAAGGTCAGATGGGACAACGAGGCTCCCCAAATCATCATCGAAAAGTTTGACGAACAAGCATACTGCTGTGAACTTGATGCGAGAGAAACCTTGGTTCTCACAGTGAAGAGGTATCTTGAGACTCGGGAATATCCAGCGAGGGGCATCATCAACGATAAGAAGTTCTTGAGAAGATTTGCATCCAAATTCTTCCTCGACAACGACATCTTATACAAAGCAATCACGACTTGTGCTTACTCCTTGTGGACGAACACGGCAGGCGGATCGAGGAAGAATTACGAAGGCGTTCGGTACCCACTCGGTGGACATACCATGGCTAAGAAGATTTTGAGAACAGTTACTATTGATCCACCATGCAGGCTGATTGTCACCGCTATGCTCGATCTTGTCACAAATGCGGATATCGTGAGACAAAGTGCATGTACCTCGGTACCATTGAATGTTCTAACCGCTCCTTGGTCTTTCCCAATGTGGGGCATTGACATGATCGGAGAAATCAAGCCCACCGCTTCCAAGGGACATCGTTTCATCCTTGTGGCAATTGATTATTTCACCAAGTGGATGGAAGCAGCCTCATTTGCATCTGTTACCAAGAATGCTGTGGCTCGATTCATCAAGCATAATCTTATCTGTCGGTACGGCACTCCCGAAAGGATCATCACAAATAACGGTTTTAACCTCAACAACAAAATGATCACCGAACTCACCATGATTCAAGATCAAGCATCACAACTCTTCTCCATATCGGCCTAAGATGAATGGCGCAGTGGAAGCCGCCAACAAGAATATCAAGAAGATTATATAGAAAATGACAGTGACTTACAAGGATTGGCATGAGATGTTTCCATTTTCTCTCCATGGTTATCGCACTACAGTACGAACATCAACAGGGGCAACCCCCTTCTCTCTTGTATACGGTATGGAAGTAGTCCTACCCATCGAGGTTCAAATACCTTTAACCGAGTCCTGGGCCTTGAGTTAGCGAGCGAATGGGTCCAGACTCGCCTCGACCAGATTAACTTGATCGATGAGAAACGACTCGCATCCATCTGCCATGGACAAATCTATCAGAAGCGAATGATTAGAGTGTTCAACAAGAAAGTCAAGCACCGAGTCTACCAAGTCGGTGATCTAGTAGTCAAGCGCATCATTCTCCCACAAGGTGATCCCAGGGGCAAATGGACTCCCACATACTAGGGACCGTTTGTAGTCAAAACAGTATTTTCCGGCGGAGCTATGATACTTAGCACCATGGATGGCGAAGACTTCCCACACCCTGTGAACGCATACATAGTCAAAAAATACTACGCATAAACGAGACCCGCTAGGTCGACTTACCTAGGCAAAAATAAGGGCATCCTGGCGAACCAAAAGGGTTCGGGCAAAAGTTAAGGATATATACAAAACATGTACACCGGAGTCAAAAACACCAAAAGCTTGCATAAAAAGGTATCCGGTAGACTAAAACCCGAAAGGCGGTCTAGGCAAAAGTTAGGGATTTAAGCGTAGGACTATGTCTCGTCCGGATCACCCTACCTCTGAGACTACTATCGGCATTCAAGATTCAAATGACGAAAATCAATCCACTTACTTTCTGCTGACAGCAAGGAGTTGAGATGGTCGAAATATATGAGTATTAGCATAGTTGAAACTCAACGAGATTGTTTCGCATAACTTTTTACTTTCCTTGTATACAAAGCTGGCAGCCCATACCTTTCAAATTAATACAAGTTCTTTCTTTTTACAATGTTACTATTGTTTGTTTTTGCATAAAGTCCAATGATTGCTTTGAATGATTATATGCATTTGACGGTAAACATCTGTTCACAAACACGCGAAAAGTGAACGAACAAGGATAATTACTATAGGCTCTAGGAATTGAGATGACGACGAAAGTCACCAAAACGTTCCCTATGATACAATCCCCACAGAGGCATCGCTCACTGCAAACCTTCTTCGGCGGAGTACAAATTTCCTTCCACTAGTGTTCCAACACTCCAAGCTTCACCATGTTAGTCCCTAAGCAGTGATTCCAACCAGCTTAACCTCGTTACGTCAGTCTCCAAGCAGTAATGGTTCATTTCCAGCGGAGATATTTATCCTCAGCAGGATATCTCTCAACGATAATCATTCCCCTGGCAGCAGCAATATCCAGACTCGAGACTTGGTCAAATAGCGCATCAGAGGAAACCTACATCTCTTATTCCCCAGTCGGAGGCTTCGACAAACTCCAGATCTTTCAAGCCCCATCTCGAAGCGATCGAGATCCCGGCCAATCTACGACGAGATCCCGGTAGTGTCTCCATTTCTACTATCCTCAACTGGGTCTACGCACAAGATCCCCAGTGGAGTATCTTTCGGTTTCTTTTTTTCCCAGCAGCATTGATATATAGGCTCGAAAACTTGGTCAGATAGTGCATCGGAGGAATCAAAGACATTTTCCTTCTCCTCCAAAGCAGGTTTTTCATCCCCAAGCAGAAGTTAGAAATCTCCAGCAGGGCATTCACATCTTCCTCAAGATGCATATGTTTTGAAATACCATAACATATATCATTCATACATTATTCATAAAAGTCATAACATGTGCATATATTATTCATACACATCGCATGCATCATAATCTGCATAGGTCTAACTATATCCTGTCAAGGTTTCTTTTGTTTTTCCCAGTAAAATTACTTCTAAGCGAAGGTCAAAGATTAATACCCAAACAAGGCGGAAACCTATCGAGCGTGACAACGAGGTCCGAGGATTAATACCGAAGCAAGATGGGAAACCCTATCCGAAAGACCATACGAATCATCTCCGAATGGAATGTCCAGGATTAATACCCGAAGCAAGACGGGAAACCCTATCCGAACGACCACCCAAGTTGTCCTCTGACAACAGGCATTAGATCGACACCTGAAACACGACAGGGAAGCTATCCACATTTTGCCAACTATTATCCCGGAGTAATCAAGGCGAAGGTTTATCGACTCTCTCTTATTATCAGCGGCTACAGATCGGCATACGACTCGGTTGCTGGATAATCTTAAGCCCATCTCCGACTACTTGTCGACCTCTCTCCACTTCAGAATGCTGCATATTTGGTTAAAAACCAATACAAACCAATAACTTCATTCAAAGACGAGCGCGAAGTCTAACGTACGACTCTCTCCGGATGGCATCTTAAGCCCATCTCCGGGCTCTCTTCTACTTTCAAGAATAGCTACAGAGCCTAGGGTACGGCTCGTTCCTTAGCACCGTCTCTCGGATGGCATCTTAAGCCCATCTCGAGCGATTCTCCTATTCAGGCGACGCTCTTGAGTCTAACGAACAACTCATTCCCCAGTAAAGTCTCTAGCATCTCCAAATGGCATTTGTAAGCCCATTCCCATGCATCATCAATCAACCGCGAGTGCAAATTTTCAGGTGTACTCGAGTGTTGAATCATCTTCTACCTCCAGGTCACGAAAGGCAAGCATGCCAATCTAACCCTTCCAGTACATGAAGAATGAACAGGGGCAGCTGTCATACCCCAAAATTTTCCCTCCTACTACTCAAGACATTTCATACATCCATGCTCAAGGATTTCACAAGGGTTGACCAGACAAACCTACTCAAGCAAACAACCCAAATTAGGGTTTGGCTATTCTCATATCAAGGTGGTTTCCAACATCTCCACTGGTCATCAAGCCTCCTCATATGCTTCAAAGAATCTCCATGTCAACTTTCAAACCTTACAAGTCAAGTTTCCTCAAACAATTGCTCAGATGGTTGAAAATCAGTTGTATTGGACAAAAAGTCAACTGTGGTCAACATACAGTCAAACTTCATAATTTTTGGTCAACATCCATATTTTGAAGTGATATTCATCATTTGATCAAGGGTTGATCATGATTCATCAAGAAAACTCAAGATTTGATCAAAAGTCTAACTTTCCAAATTAGGGTTTTTTGAAGAAAAGTCAACAGAACTTTGACCAGGCATAACTTTAACATACTTTATCAGAAATTTCTTCACCACAACTCATTTTGAAGAGAATTCAATTCTCTACAACTTCATGTCTCATAAGCTTGGTCAGAAAATGCTTCATTTGGAAGTTATGGATCAAAATATTACAGGTCCTTTTCAAAGTCAACAAAAAGTCAACTTTTTGTAAAGAAGTGTTATTGAGCATGGAAACTTCAATTGATATGAAACCAAAGAGGTTGTTTAGAAGACATATAGAGCTTTCCAAAAACTCTAAGAACACCCAAAAATGTTAAAAATTGAACAAGATACTGTAACACGGTGAACTGAGTTTGTAGGATTTTGTATACAAATGTCGGATAGCGAGAGTCGCCATCGACTTTTCTTTTATCCAATTAAGGGAAGGTAAAAAGTACAGAAAAGACCTTCGTTAGATTCTGAGTAAGGGAGAAGGTTATGAAAAGGGAAGGTATTAGCACCCCTTTCCATCCATAGTTATCTACGGGCTCTTAGTTGCTCTTAGATCACCTTAAAATTGTTTTCTGTGTGTTTGAAAAATGTTTTGAAAAGGCATTTCGCTTTGACTTTGTAATGATTCATGTAGGAATGTATACAAAGTGTTCGGAAATGTTTCATTTTGAAAAGAGTTTGAACTTTGACAAAAGTGTGAGGTGTGAAAAGTATTTTGATAAAGCAAGCACTAAAAGTCTTATTACTACTCGAATTGGTCGTTTTCGTGTTATTTTACGTTCCTTTAGAATAGTGCCATCCATACCATTAGTTGGTAGGTAACTCCATTCGTTGGATGTAAGCGGGACATTCGAAGGGACATCGGATGGTCGTGAAAGCAACTTGTAGGAAGTATCCTATACGTTCGAAGGACTATCATCATTTTCGTGGCGACAATCGAGGTCAAGATCATGTATTCGGGCGACATCGTGGGTCTATGATCTTTGTATCGTAGGGACTATGATGATTTGTTTTGAAGGCAGCGGTGCTAGAATACCTCGTTAGGAACATGACCATTTGTATTCGTAAAAGCAGCGAGAGAATTACTAAAGGGTGCATGTGTGAAAAGAGTGTGTTGATTGATTCATGTTAGCTTGAAAATTAAGGGTGAGCTATGTCCAATTTTATCTTGCCATACACGTCTAATTACTAACAGTTTATAAGAGGAAAGTAAATTACGGAGTATAAAGTGCGGAAAGATAAATCCTACTCTTTATTACATGGGTTTGGGAAGATACATAATTTAAAATGAGAAAATAAAAGCCCGATTAAGCTATTACATCCCATAAGCGTTACATAATTTGAAAAAGAAAGCGATAAAAAGAAATCGTCAAAGCGAGATAACATGTGAAAAGATGAGAAATCGAAAATACGAGGAAATCGAATAAGAGGAAAATGTTAGCAAAATGACAATTTTAAATGAGAAAAATATTTTATCTGGAAGTAACATTAATATGCTAAAATAATTTTTGGGATTTTTGGAATAATTTAATAATTAAAAACAATTAAATGTGATTTAAATGATAAATTAGCAATAAAATTAAATATGCATGCAAAATAATATTTTTAATTTTATAAATTAAATAAACATTTTAAAATAACATAAAAGGAAAATATTTTTTGGTATTTTTAATGCATGATAAAATTATGGAAATAAATTAAAATGAATGCAAAATAAAAGAAAATATGAAAATAATTGAAAAAGTTGAGTTTGTGAAAAAAAGAAACAAATGGTCACAGCATGGTTCGAACTCGTGACGGGAGGAGCATCTTTGAACATCCACATTAACCAATGAGCGGAGTGCAGCGTGTTTAGCCGAGGCGAATGGCATGTGATGTCACTCCGGCACATCGCATGAACTTCATCTCTTTCGTTTTGAAATTAAGGGATTTTGCGTCGGCTTGATTCGGCTATTACTAAATCAAAAATCACACAAGTAATATAAATGAAATCTAAAGCCATGGTTCGATTCGTCTTGGTCCTTGATCATCTGATGGCATCGGTTTGGTCCATTTATCCTAATTAGAAACCCTAAGCGTGACACGAAACCCTAATCATGGCATATCATGCTCCGAGCCCACGAAAATTCAATTGGATGACCGAGCTTGTAAACCTTGTTCTAAGCACGAAAACAACAACAAAACACACTAACATGCATGAATAACAGAATTCGATTTTGAAAAAAGTATGAACAAACCAAATCGTGATTTCGTGATTCTTGATGTTTTTGAGAGTTGTAAAGGTCTGGATTGATTCTAATGACCTCAAGGAATGCAATGGAAGGCTTGGAATTGGCTGAATCAAAGCAAAACTAGGGCTGCCAGTTGCTTCAAGTGCACGGTTTCTTTGAGTTTGAATAGGGTTTCTCCAGCCAATTTTTCGTTCTCAATCATGTGCTATGTATTGTGTATATATAGTAGATGGAATTGGAGCTGATTTGAGGAAGAATCAATCATCAATCAATGCAAAATATATTTGATTTTGTACCAAATCAAATTTTCTCTTCTTTGATCAATTTCAATCAATTCTTGCTATATCCAATCAAATTTCGAAATTTGCTGGCTTTATTGGTTTTCTTGGATCTCAAGGAAAAGAGAAAAATCAAATTTGCAATTGATTTTGATTTTATACCTTACTTTTGAATTTAATTTGTATTTAAATGAATAAAATCCAAATTAAATAGAAAAATAAAATAAAAATTCGTGGCATTGGGCTTGGATATTCCTAATTGTATAAGGAACAAGTTTGGATGAAGAAAAAGTAAGCCCATTTGCAAAAAAATTGATTTTTAGAAGTATCTCTCTTTGTGCACTTCTTCAAAATTGCCCAACTCTTGAATGGTGTATCTTGCTCAATTTTCCACATTTTTGCGTGTTCTTGAACTTTTTGGAAAGCTCTAAGAGTCCTATAACCAACCTCTTCGGTTTCATCTCAATTGAAGTTTCCATGCTCAATATATCTTCAAAACAAAATGTTGACTTTTTGTTGACTTTGAAAAGGACCTGTAATGTTTTGATCCATACCTCTCAAATGAAGCATTTTTTGAACATTCTTGTGAGACATGAAGTTGTAGAGAATTGAATTTCCTTCAAAACAAGAGGTGGTGGAAAATTTTTTGAGAAAGTATGAAGAAATTATGCTCAGTCAAAGTTTTGTTGACTTTTCACTAAGAAACCCTAATTTAGAAAGTTTGACTTTTGGGCAAATCTTAAGTTTTCTTGATGAATCATGATCAACCCTTGATCAAATGACGAATGTAACTTCAAAATGAGGATGTTGACCAAAATTATGAAGTTTGTTGTATGTTGACCACAGTTGACTTTTGTCCAATCTGTTGATTTTGACCATCGAGCGATTATCGAGGAAACTTGACTTGTGAGGCTTGAAACTTGACATGGAGAATCTTTGAAGCATATGAGGAGGCATGAAGACCATTGGAGATGTTGGAAACTCATCTTGATCTGAGAAATACCAAACCCTAGTTTGGGTTGATTGTCTAGGAGAGGGTTTGTCTGATCGACCCTTGAAGAATCCTTGAGCATGGATGTATGGAATATCTTGAGAAGATGGAGGGAAAATTTTGGGGTATGACAGATACACCTTGCACAAGTTGAGCATTTTTGAAGAGGTCCACAAAGAGAAATATGTGACAAATGCAAATTTTTTCCAAATGGGCTTGTAATTTTATGATACAAACTTGATCATAATATTATCCATGACCTCTTCACACCTTGCCACGACCTTTTCCTATTTTCTTGATTTATTTTTGAATTTAAAAGCATTTAATTCAATTTTAAATTAAATAAAATATGAAAACAAGGTATAAAACAAGTTGGGTTGGATTTACATCTATCTTGAGGACCAGGAAGCCCGATACATGCCAATTTAAATGCGAGATCATACAAGGAAGAGAAAATTAAATTTTGGAAAGATTTGATAAAAATTAACAAGAAAATATTTTTGCATTCAAATCCATATATTTTTTCATTCTTTTTGATCAAATCTCTTGCTCTATAAATACATAACACATTCACAAGACTAAAGGACGAAACCCTAGCCTCATGAAGAAACCCTAAAAATCACAAAATTCTCTCAAATTTGCAATTTTCGAATTCTATTTTTCAGAAGGTTTCAAGGTGATTCAAGCATTCCATTGTGTTCCTGAGCTTGCGACAATCAATCTGACCCTACCGAAGCCAAGTTCAGATCGTGCTATACAAGTCTCACCGGTTGGGTAAAGTTTTGAAATTCGTTTTCTTTGATTCATGCATTACTAATTGTTTTTAATTGCTTGTATGAATTTAGGACATCCATTAGAACATGTTTGATGCATTACATGTGAGGTTTAACGCGTAAATCATAGACTGCCATTGTTAGGGCTTCAGATCGGAGAAGCTTCGAACCGGACGATCCAGGCCATTTTAGACCAAACGGCCACCACCATCGGATTCGCAGCCCTCGAATTAGGGGGGTAGGGTCCCTCTTTACTCTTTATTTGGCTTATTTTGCAGGTTTAAGGATCGGGCTAGCCGGAGAAGATGACCGGAGCCCTAGCTCCGGTCTTTATCTCGCGAAGACCCTTTGACTGCATGCGTGGCGTGATGGCTCCATCTGATTGGTCCTCACGTTAATACCAGGGGCCCACGTTTGACTGTGTTTGAAAATTACAAAATAGGACATGTTAACACTTATAACCAATTGCTTGCAGGTTTAAAACAACTAACACAGCTAGCTCAGTTGGTAACAGGCGCGTTGGTTTATCCAGGAGGTCCTGGGTTCGATCCTAGCTTCCTCATTTTCCTTTTTACACTTTTCCAAAACTAACTTTTCTTTTTCATATTTTCTTATTTTTCTATTTTAATTTAATTTCCTTTCAAACAATTTTCTCATGCATTTAAAAATCACCAAAAAATATTTTCTTTTTGCATTTTAGTCAGAAAAATGTTTATTTAATTTTTGACATAAAAATTAGTATTTTTGCATGCATATTTTAATTAATTGTTAATTAACCATTAAATTGACTTTTAATTACTTTTTCTTCATCAAAACCAATCCAGAAAATTCCCAAAAAATTATTCTATCATCTAATTATCATCACTAACCCAAAAACATTTTTCTTCATTCAAAACTTTCTTTTACTAACGTATTTTCTCTTATGCGGATTTCTTATATTTTCCAATTATTATGTATCTGCTTACAGTTTGTAATAGTTATGATTTATTTTCTCGCATCCTTTTTTTTCACTATTATGTAACTGCTCATGGGATGTAATAGTTTAATTAGGATTTTACTTTCCGCACTCCTATATTATGTAACTGCCCCAAAGCCATATAATAGCGTAGGACATTTACTTTCCGCACTTTACTTTCTGCAATTTACTTTCTGCACCCTATAAACTGCTAGTAATTAGGCGTGTATGGCAAGATAAAAACGAACATAGATCACTCCTAATTCCAAGATAAAATATCTGAATTTGACACACTCTTTTCACACATGCACCCCTTAGGGTAATTCTCTCTCGTTGCCTTTCGAATAAATGGTCAAGTCCCTCGAACATAGAGGTATCCTAGCACTGTTTCCTATAAACATATCATCATAGTCCCTTCGAATCAAAGATCATGAGTCCCTCGATTGTTGCCTACGAAAAGTGATGATCGTCCCTTGAATGTGCTAGGATACTCCTGGATTGCCTTCATGACCATCCGATGTCCCTTGAATGTCCTTTTACATCCAATGAATAGGGTTACCTGCCAACTAATGGTATGGATAACACTATTCTAAAGGAACGTAAAACAACACGAAAATGACCATTCTGAGTAGGTAATAAGACTTTTAGTTGCTTGCTCAATCAAAATACTTTTCACACCTCACACTTTTGTCAAAGTTCAAAACTCTTTTCAAAACAAAACGTTTCCGAACACTTTGTATACATTCCAACGTGAATCATTACAAAGTCAAAGTGAAATGCCTTTTTCAAAACATTTTTGTCAAACACACACACAGAAAGCAAATTTTAAACTGAGCTAAAAGCAACTAAGAGCCCGTAGATAACTACGGATGGAAAGGGGTGCTAACACCTTCCCTTTTTATAACCTTCTCCCTTACTCATAATCTAACGAAGGTCTTTTTCTGTTCTTTTCACCTTCCCTTAATTGGATAAAAGAAAAGTCGGTGGCGACTCTTGCTATCCGCAACATTTGCGATAAAAAGCAAAACAAATCTCAAAGCCAGTTCTCCCACCGTATTACAACTATGATCTTTGATTCTAAGGGACTATGATGATATGTTTGTAGGCAACGATGCTAGGATACCTCTACGTTTGAGGGACTTGACCATTTATTCGAAAGGCAACGAGAGAGAATAGCCTAGGGGGTGCATGTGTGAAGAAAGTGTGTAAAGTTCAAATATTTTATCTTGAAATTAGAAGTGATCTATGTTCATTTTTATCTTGCCATACACGCCTAGTTACTAGCAGTTTATATGGGTGCGGGAAGTAAATTGTGGAAAGTAAAGTGCGGAAAGTAAATCCTATGGTATTACATGGCTTTGGGCGATTATATAATGTAGGAGTGCGGAAAGTAAACCTAATTAAGCTATTACATCCCGTGGCGATTACATAATATTGAAAAAAATGAGAAAATTAATCCTAACTATTACAACACAGGCAGATACATAATAATCGGAAAAGAATTTAGCATAAGAGAAAATGTGTTAGTAGAAAAAAGATGTTTGAGTTAGGAAAAGTTTTAGGTTAGTAATCTAATTATATGATAAAACAATTTTTGGGAATTTTACGGATTGATTTTAGTAAAGAAAAATAATTAAAAGTCAATTTTATGGTTAATTAACAATTAATTAAAATATGCATGCAAAATATAATTTTCATGTTAAAATTAAATAAGTATTTTCTAACCTAAATGCAAAGCGAAATATTTTTGGTGATTTTTGATGCATTAGAAAATTATTTGAAAAGAAATTAAATTGAAAGGAAAATATGATGAAAATAAGAAAATTGGTTAGTTTTGCAAGGTGGTAAAAAAGAAAGTGAGGAGCCAAGGTTCGAACCAAGGACCTCTAGGTAAACACGTGCACTGCCTTGCCACTGGACCATCCTGCAGATCATGTTAGCAATATGGAAACAAAGCATTATAAGGGCAATTAATCCCTGAAAATCAATTTAAAACAAAACCGCGCCAAAGGTCATCGTCCCCGTTTAAAATATCCAGGCTTTTAGCTACGTTTTTCTAGCGTTGCTATAGCTTTTACCTACGGATTATTCCCGTAGCTACATCCCTGCAAAATCAAACCATTCATAATACACAAAATAAATTAATTTTGAGGACATCAATCGATTGGAAATCCTCTTCTAAGTATGATGGTGGCTGTGGTTTTGGCTAATTTTGTCTTAAACGGAAAGCCCTAATTCTGAGCTACGAACCCTAGCCATGGTGGATTCCTATTCCTGTACTCAAAACTCAATTAAGCTATCGAAAGCTTCGAAACTTCATCACAAACACAAAGACATGGTTAAATTCAATTGATTATGCATAAAAATTAAGAATCAATTTTGAGTTGAAAGTATGCAAACCGTGAGTTTGATATCGTGATTCTGGATGCTTGGTTGGCTTGTGAGTATCTGGATCGATTCAAAGGACCTCCAAGAATTTGTTGGAGTGCTTAGAATGCTTTGAATTGGGCTGGAAACCTGGCTGCTAATAGCTTGCAAAACACGGTTTTTTGAAGCTTGGGATGGGGTTCTTGAGGCTAGAATTTTGTCCCTTGGGATGGGGTTCTTGAGGCAAGAATTTTGAGAGAAAATCAAACCAATCAATGCAAAATTATTTGATTTGGAATCAAACCAAATATTTCCTTTTCTGGCCAATTTCAATTAAATCTCATTACCAATAATGATTATTTCGAAATAATGAGATTAAATGGCTTGCTTGGACCTCAAGAATCAGAGAAAATTCATCTTGCAATTAATTTTTGATTTTCTATCTTTTATTTTAATTAAATTGGTTTTAAATGATTAAATATCCAAAATAAATAAAAAATAAAAGATAAATTCGTGGCCTTGGTCTTGGAGGTTCCAATTCAGCTATGGAACATGTTTGAACCAAGAAAAGTTAGGCCCATTTGAAAAAAATTTGGTTTTGTCAAGTATTTCTCTTTGTGCACCTCCTCAAAAATGCTCAACTTGTGCAAGGTGTATCTTGCTCAATTTTTAACATTTTTGGGTGTTCTTGGACTTTTTAGAAATCTCAAGATGTCTTCAAAACGGCCCTTTTGGTTTCATCTTCATTGGAGTTTCCATGCTCATGAACACTTCTTTACAAAAAGTTGACTTTTGTTGACTTTTAAAATGACCTGTAATGTTTTGATCCATAACTTCCAAATGAAGCATTTTCTGACCAAGCTTGTGAGACATGAAGTTATATAGAATTAAATTCTCTTCAAAATGAGCCGTGGTGGAAAAATTTCTGATAAAGTATGTGAAAGTTATGCCCGGTCAAAGTTCTGTTGACTTTTGTCTAAGAAAGCCCAATTTAGAAACTTTGACTTTTGATCAAATCTTGACTTTTCTTGATGAATCATGATCAACCCTTGATCAAATTATGAATATCACTTCAAAATATTGATGTTGACCAAAAATTATGAAGTTTGATTGTATGTTGACCACGGTTGACTTTTGTCCAATACATTGATTTTCAACCATCTGAGCAATTGTCTGAGGAAACTTGACTTGTAAGGCTTGAAACTTGACATGGAGATTCTCTGATGCATATGGTGAGGCATGATGACCACTTGAAGTGTTAGAGGCTCTCCTTGATTTGAGAATGGCCAAACCCTAGTTTGGGTTGATTATAGGAGAGGTTTGTCTGTGACCCTTGGAAATCCTTGAGTATGGATATGTGAAATGTCTTGAGAAGTGGGAGGGAAAATTTTGGGGTATAACAGTTGCCCCTGTTCAATCTTATTGTACTGGAATGGTTAGATTGTCATGCTTTCCTTTCATGACCTGAAGGTAGAAGATGATTGAACACTCGAGTACACAAATTGCACTTTCATTTGTTGGTTGATGATCGCTAGAATGGGCTTCTGAGATGCGATTTGGAAGTTGTCTTTGGAGAGTGGGTAAATACGCTAGACTCATGAATATCGTTTGAATAGGAGAAACATCGGAGATGGGCTTAAGATGCCATCGATGAGAATGATGCTGGGGAACGAGCCGTACATTAGACTCTGTAGGTATTTTTGAAAATAGAGGAAAGCATGGAGATGGGCTTAGGATGCCAACCGGGAGCGGCTGATGTCGAGTCGTACGTTAGACTTCACGCTCGTCTTTGAATGAAGTTATTGGTATGTATTGACTTTTAACCAAATATGCAGCATTCTGAAGGTGGAGACATGTCGACAAGTAGTTGGAGATGGGCTTAAAGATGCCATCCGGGGAAACTAGGTCATACGCTAGACTCTATAGTTTCTGTTGATAATAAGAGAGAGTCAGAATAAACCTTCGTCCTGGCTATTCTGAGGTGGATATTTGGCAGAATGTGGATAGCTTTCCCGTTTTGCTTTGGGTATTGATCCAATGCCTGTTGTCGGAAGACAACTTGTATAGTCTTTCAGATTGGGTTCCCCGTCTTGTTTCGGGTATTAATCTTTGACCTGTTGTCGGAAGATGATCAGATTGGGTTCCCCGTCTTGTTTCGGGTATTAACCTTTGACCTTCCGTTTGGAAAAGATTTGTATGGTCTTTCAGATTGTGTTCCCCGTCTTGTTTCGGGTATTAATCTTGGACCTTCCATTTGGAACATATCTTTTACCTGCTGGGGAAATAAAACCTTGACAGGATATAGTTAGTCTTATGCAGATTATGATGCATGCAAGCACATGACAATGTTCATGAATGATATATGCACATGTTATGATTTTTATGAATAATGTATGAGTGTAGATGTTGTGGTATTTCAAAACATATCCATCTTGAAGAAGATGAGAACGTCCTGCTGGGGATTTCTTACTTCTGCTTGGGGATGAAGTTGTTGAAAATCCTGACTTGGAGGGGAAAGAGATGTTTTTGATTCCTCCGATGCATTATCTGACCAAGTTTTGAGTCTGGATATTAATGCTGTTGGAAAGAATAACAAGCGGGAGGTACTCCGCTGGGGATCTTGAACGTAGATCTTGCTGGGGAGTATCCAAATAACGCTTGGAGACTGATGTAATGTGGCAACGCTGAAGGGGGCGTAAAGTTGAAAAATCCTTTGAGGTGATGAATCTGAAGTTTGTTGAAACCTCTGATTGGGGGAATAAAAGAGATGTCGGTTCCTCCGATGCACTATCTGACCAAGTTTCGAGTTTAGATATTCTTCGAGAGAATGATAATCATCGAAAGGCATTCAGGGGATAAATATCTCCGTGTCGAGTGTTGGCTAAAGATTTTGATATTTATGGTTTGAATAGGAAGCACTAAGTTGAAGCGAAACAATAGGTGTTCATTAGAGCGAAGGAAATGTCATGATTTGGAATGAAAAATTAGCTCTTGAACAAATATATTGAAACTTGGAGCTTGAGTAGCAAGTATGATGATATACGTAGAAGGAGCTTGAGTGATAGTAGCGTGGAGTTGAGAAGCGAGTTCGAATCGAAGCGATTCGGATATTTGAAATTCACGTGGCGGGATGAATGGAGGTTGAATATCTTGTTTGGAAAGCAGTTCGAAGGCGTGGAGGCTAGAAAGTATAGTATTCGCATGTAAAACATGGCAAGATCTCATAAGTCAGACCGTTATGGTCAAATAGTATAAATAGAAGTCTTAGTGTTAGGATTTCGTGTGTCATATCTATTGTACTAAAATTGATAACATTCAAAATACCACATGGCTAGGAAGCGAATCTTGCGAATGATGTACGTATGATTGCACAAAACTTTTATTCAATAATGCATCTTTATCTTTCAGTTTACCTTTATCTTGCATCAATGTCATTTAAATCTTTTACATTCAAAGTCATTTAACTTTCTTTGCATTTAAGCGCTTTTCTTTCATTTGAACTCTTTACTTTTACGAAGCATTACGTTAATGTTCTTATTTTCGAGCTTTTACATACTTGACTTTAAATTCTGTCTTTTACACTTCATGCTTTATTTTGAAAGTCTTTTACATTCAAGAAATCCTTTAAGCATTCTGCATTTATATACTTTCTGCATTGAAGTCTTTATGTCTTATTTGTTCAAATTAGTTTTATATTGCTTTACTTGATTACGTTATCGGTTTATTGAACATCATAATCGAAATACACTTGAAACATATATAAAACATTTAAAACAAGCCTTGAACATGAACCATCATTTTAAGTTTATACAACGACCAATAACCCCATAGGATCAATCTAGTCGATCCTGCGAGTTACCAAAGGATTAAACAACAATCATAACGCTTGTTTGATAGTTTGGAGGACTAGCGGTTGTTTCACGAGAAATCACTTTGTGAACAAATTGGCACGCTTGATGGGACCTAGATTGGTTGTTGCTAATTAAAATTAACGTTTAAAGTCTTAATTTTTGTTAAAGGTTCTTTACGAGTAAACAAAGTTCATTAGTATATGAACCTTAGGGTAGTAGAATAACTAACTTGATAACCAACCTTACCGGAAGAAATCGAAGTAATAGGATGTCGGATCAAATAACCCTGAGAGGAACAACGCCCCACATGGGCAAGGCACTAATGCATACATTTCGACGGGGCGTCCAGTATGATCCTTGAGCACATGATCATTGCGTCTTCCACTAATAGTATGGCCACGAATGGAGCAGTGGCATGCTAACAAACAATTCGATCCTAGGTAGTACGAGGAACCCTTGGGTATCACAGGTTCATCCACCATCGAGGGCACAAACCCATTTAGCTACCCCACCAACTAGACCATTCGGTTTAAAGTACTAGACCCGAAATTCCGGTATGGAATGCCAACATCCTTTATGGCGGTTTGCAAACTTGACGTCGAGCAGCGTCACCACACTTAGGGTCGAGTTACGGGGCTAATCAATTTATGACAAATAACCAAGGGTGATGGGTTATGGTATCTGCCCATCTTAACCACAGAAAATCAAATGGCTTTTAGGCGGTTAATGGATGATAGTAACCATAACATGATAGGAATATTAGCACAAACTATGCAGAAATCTTTGCTAATAGTTCAAAGCGTGTGACAACGGAGAGGCGACAATATGAGTCGAATAGATTTCTTTGCTCCACAGGCGTGCGAGAACCGGGCATTGGTTCGGCGACGCACCTATCATAGAACAGTCTTGATGACCCACCTTATAGGCCAGCGAGAGGGGTTAACTTGGGGCAAGAGCAAAAGGGTAGATGTCGGTGATTCGAGAGAAGAACCACAAAGGGATTGATAGAACCACCAGAGGTTGAAAGATTTGAGGCCCCGTGATTCGAGAAGAACCACAAGAGGAATTATGGAACCGAGGGCAAGGTGAAAGACTAGAAGTCAGCGTTTGAGAGGAACAACCGAAGAGTTGTCATGGTAGGTCGAAACCAAGATCTTGATCGGTTGTCCATGGAATTGAAATGATAACATCCTGGCGGAAAATAACCTAACCACCATGATAGAAAGGATCATGGCCCAAAGCGAGTATTAATACAAGAATTAGAAGGCCAAATTCGCTTCCCATAGCAGACTATGTAATCCATCTTGATTGCCTAGAGGATACAAGATCCCTAAATTTACAAAGTTTCTTTGGAGATATCAATGAGTCAGGTCGAACACATAGCTAGGTATCTAAGCGGGGCGGAGACATAGCAAATAACGAGAACCTTAGGATTAAATATTTCCCAAGTTCCCTTACTAAAATGCTTTCACATGGTTCAATACTTTGCCCCACTGGATCCATAGATACGGACCCTCTTAGAAAGGTTGTTCCATGAGCAGTTCTATATGGGACAATCGAGATAAGTCTAAAGGAATTAGCAAGTGTTAAGAGGAAGTTCAGGAACATATAGATGAATACTTAAATAGGTTGGACTTTTGAAATCTAGATGTTTCACGAGTGGTCACAGAGCATGAGTTAGTCGAAATGGCGGTGGTGCGGACTATTCTATTCGAGAAAATTAGATACTCGATACTTGAGGACATGGATCGGTTAGCGAGATAGGGTTCGACAAGTCGAAGGCTAAAGGCCGAGAAGGCCGGGCTTCAGAGTAATAAGAAGGAAAGAGTCTCCTATGTCGAAGCGGAGGAAGGTGTAGACTACCCTAATTCGAAGAGGTCGAAATAGATCTCATTGAATTGAAACAGGCTCCACCTTACTCTTGTAAACTCTAGTCCCCACAGGGAAAGAAATTGTTGAAAATGAGAAAAATGACAAGTTTCCAAGAAGGTATATACCTTGATATAACAAAGTGTGATGAAATCTTGATTTACTAGTCAAAGATGGCCATTAATTGTGCCACCAAATGTCAAAATACCTCCTTTAGATCAAAGAAAGAAGAGAGATTTTGTAAATATCATAGTTTCTAGGCCACAAAACCTCACGGTGTTTTCTTTTAGGACTTGATTCAAAATGCAATTAAAGAAGGCGAGACTAAATTTCTTTGATAAACCAAAAATGAAGGTGGATGAAGACCCTACGGATATTGCGAACACACTACTCACGAAACTTTGAGCATTGGAGACATCAATATGGTGGAAGCGAGACCAAGGGCCACTACATTGAAGAGGAAAGCGAGAGTGAGCGTTGGGTGCTGGTCGAAGTCAACAATGGAGTCATGAAGGCGTCCACAAACCCTGGAGCCTTGATCGAACCAACTCCGTTGTTGTTTCAAAAGAATCCAGAGAGGTCGGAAAACGAGAAGCATTGACACGAAGCTCTTGAAGGCTGAGGCTCAAGCTGGAAAGGTTCGGATTACAAAACAAGCTTCCCTCAAAAGAGACATGGGATACCTTAGGTGAACCTAGTGGGAAGTTCGACTATCGGTAAAATATTACGCTCCGGAGAGTTCAAAATCCAGAATCGAGGCGTCAAACCATCGGGATGGGGAGATGATGATACAAAGGGAAGATAAAGATGGTAACGTTCCTAAAAGAGATCAGGACACCTTAGGGGAGCTGGTGGGAAATTTGATTATATGGTGAAATACTCGGCACGAGGAGTTCAAGATTCGGATCGAAGACATCAAACCATCGGGATGGGGAGATGATGATACGAAAGGACGAGATGTGGATGTCAATATGGTGGACATGGAGAGACCTTGTTACGAGATGCGGGAAATGGAAAGATATCTCAAAAAGAAAAATACAAAATGGAGGATGGTTATCTTTGCGATACCGGCCTAAAACAATATCTCATGTTGTGCCATAGGGACATCTTTGAAATGATGCTTTGTCAAGATGCGACA
Source organism: Vicia sativa (assembly GCA_021764765.1). Lineage (NCBI taxonomy): Eukaryota > Viridiplantae > Streptophyta > Magnoliopsida > Fabales > Fabaceae > Vicia > Vicia sativa. Next base: position 79,043,562 of record CM038796.1, on the reverse strand, counting down.
TCATATACAGCGAGAGGATCGCTATGGAGTTGAGCGAAAGCAAAAGGCTCGGGCTGGAGTAAATTAGCGCCAAGACAACCAATTGTTCGGATGCTACCCTAGGGAGGAAAGTTTGTTGGAATTCTTAATCTGTCACAAAGGCAACCAGTGTTGATTTGCCCAAGATGTTGACATCTGACGAACATGGTGGAGCTTTGAAGCGATTCCCTTCTCCCCATCTTGGAATCACAAGGAAATTGGTCAAATGAGTCGGTTTCGATGGTAATCACAGGTCAGCGAAAGCGATAGCCCGTATCGAAGGGTGCTCGAAGGGTGACATTTAAAATCCTAGCAGTACCAGCAGACGGATGGTACGCAAGTCAAAACCAACAAAGGAAGGATAAATGGGGAGGTAATAGGCGAAATCGCGCCATGCCATGGTATCTAGAAGACAATTCAAGCGAGCAAGAGGAAGAAATGAGGATGGGAAATTATAAAGGTAAGAATCCCATGTCAAGATCCCATGGCGACGACAGTTGGTGAGAGGAAAGTTTAGTAGACAAAGGCGGTTTGACCAACAAAAAGCGTCAAGCACCAATCAACCAACAACAAGCAGGCAACGAAGACAAACCTCTAGTTAGTAGGAGACTTTTTACGAAACAAACCGGATGAATCAAAGTACACTCGAGTCCACAAGAAGGCGAGGATATGCTTCGAGATAACTTCAAATCGGAAGGAGAATCATCACTTAACCTAAAGCGCAATGTGGTATACGTATTCTGGTCAATTTGGCCAGGCCGAAATCGAAGAGCAGGAAGAAGAGGCATGATTGATCGATGAAACACGGACCGATCATTACTATGTAATGGATAATGGGCGGTCGGCGAGCATTCTTGAACACCGGATCCAATGAAGAATCATTTGAAACCAGCATTCATTCGAGCAAAGTTTGGAGCCGGGGGTGAACAAGGTCTTAGTGGATGGAAGTATGCGGTTAATCGATGCCTAAATTCATGTTGAAGAAGTTAGGCATTCAAGAGGGTGATGTTAAACCTCACAACATGGTCTTATCCAACTATGAGGGGAAGGTAGGACAAACGTTGGGGGTCGTGCAAGTGGAGTTAACTGTCGGATCAAGCTGCAGGCCCACTATGTTCATGGTGATCGAAGCCAAAGCAAATTATAACTTGCTGTTGGGAAGAGAGTGGATTCATGGCATAGGGGCAGTTCCTTCGTCGATGCACCAAAGGTTATTCATCTGGAGAGAAGATGGTATAGTGGAAAATATCGAAGCAGACGAGTTACTTCATGACAGTCGATTTGGTTAACAAAAGGAATTATGACAAGTGTCAGAAGCATAGCTCCTTGTACCCCAGTGGCGAAGATGAAACAAGAGATCGCATTACTATATGACCCTTAGCCATGATGGCATGTATTGGGATAGGAAATAATTAAGAGTGATGAAAGCCGAAGATACTTTGAAGCGGCCACCGGTGAAGTCAAACGATCCTGCTCATGGTGAGTCCTCTTTCTTGAAAGATTTCGGCCTATATGGTGAGAATGAATGGCGGCCCGGGCTCTGATAGAACATCTGATTGAAGTAAGCGAACTCGAGGGAAGGGTGCGAAGATTCACCCTGTGGCGAGCGAAATTGATCAAAGGCTTGGCGCCATTGTATGATCTGGAACCCTTGGGCTTCGAGAAGGATCCAACAAACTCGGGTGCTAAGATGTTGTACAGGACCCACTCGAAGAAGTGAATTTGGGGATATCAATCGAAAGAATCACCTACATAGCGCGAAACTCATTGAGCCTCAAACAAGAAGTGATCGAAGTCCTCAAGAAGAACAAAGATTGTTTTGCATGGGACTATGTGAAATACAGTTTGAAAGAGAGTTAGTGGAGCAAAGACTTGGATTAAGGATGGCAAAGCCCATCGACAGGACTCGAGGTTCGCGCATGATGCTCAAAAGATCAAAGCGGAGGTCGAAAGGTTCTGTGTTGCAAATTCATCAGAACCACAAGGTATGTCAAATGGTTAGCAAATATAGTGCACATTATTAAGAAGAATGGTTCATTGAGAATATGCATAGACTTTAGGGATCTAAACACTACAACCCCAAGATCATACTCTATGCACGTGGCGAAATGTTAATAGATTACATTGCGGGATTCGAATACCTAAGTATGCTAGATGGATACTCAGTTTATAACCGATTTTTATTCTTGAAGAAGATGTTGCTAAGGCGGCATTTCGTTGCCCGGAGCCTTAGGCACCTATGAATGGGTAGTGATGCCTTTTGGTTTAAAAATACGGGGCAACTTACCAAGAGCAATGAACTCCATATTTCATGATTTTATTGAGACATTTATGCAGGTGTACATCGATGATATAGTCATCAAATCTATATCTGCAGAAAATCATCTGCATGTTTGAGCCAATCATTCGAAAGGATGAAAAACATGGCTTAAAATGAATCCCTTTAAATGTGCATTTTTGTCTGCGGGGAGATTTCACAGGTTTTGTGGTTCATAAAAAGGAATCGAAATTAACAAAACAAGACCAAAGCCATCATGGAGACTAAAGCCCCCACCTCGAAAAAGGAGTTGCACTCTCTACTGGGGAAGATTAATTTTCTCGGAAGATTCATTTCGAACTTAAGTGGGAAAACAGCTTTCTCTCCTACTTCGTTTAAAGCAAGGCCAAGCCAGTGGGCGAAGCACAGTGGAGGAGCTTTCGACAAGATTAAAGATATCTCTCTCGACCTCATCTTGTCTCCTCCTTCATGGGAAAACCCATGGATTGTACATGCCTTGAACTTACTATAGGTAGTATGTTAGTACAAGAAGATAGTAATGGTATCGAAGAGCCATATATTATTTAAGTAGGGTGTTGAATGATCACGGAAACTAGATACGATAATATAGAAAAGTTGTGTCTTTGTTTATACTTTTCTTGTATGAAACTTAAGTATTATATAAAACACAGTGATGTTTATGTTTCATCTCATTTCGATGTTATCAAACATATGCTTTCAAACCAATAATGCATAGCGAAATTGGTAAATAGCTTTTGACGAATATGCTTTGACTTTCATGCCTTTAAGAGCAGTAAAAGGCCAAGTAATTTCTGATTTCATTGTGGACCATTCATTGGTCGCACAGTCGGACATGGGTTACGTCGAAATGCAACCTTGGAAGCTATAATTTGATGGTTCGACCCACAGAGAGGGCAGTGGTGTTGGAGTTCTCATAATTTCTCCTGAGGGAATTCCAACAAAATTCAAGTATAAATTAGAAGGTCCTCGTTGCTCGAACAATGAAGCTGAATCAGCGCTCATTCTTTGGACTTGAAGCTTTGTTGGAATTGGGGGCAACTAGAGTCGAAATCAAAGGTGATTCGAGTTAGTGGTCAAGCAGATAACTAAGGAGTACAAATGCATAAAGGAAAATCTGATGATATATTTCGTCATAGTTAATAGGCTACTCAAAAAATTTGAATACATGGACATTCAGCACGTACCAAGAATAGAAAATCAAGAAGCAAATAACCTAGCACAATTAGCTTCAGGTTATAAAGTTTCTGCTAAAAACTTAGAGGATTTGATTGAAATAAGAGGAAGAGTCATGGCTACCAGACTTACACCATCAGATCTAGAGAATATCAAAATAAGTTATGGTGATAAAGATAGGTTCGAAGTATTAGCCATAGACACTTTAACAGATACAGATTGGCGAAATCCATTAATAAGGTATTTAGAAAATCCAACATTGAATGTGGATAGAAAAATAAAATATAGAGCATTGTCATATGTCCTTATGGGAAATGAATTGTTCAAGAAGACCCAAGAAGGCGTGTTACTAAAATGCTTGGGAGAAAGTGAGGCATATCTAGCACTATCAGAAGTCCACAATGGGGCATGTGGGGCACATCAAGCATGCCATAAAATGAAGTGGTTGCTATTTCGATATGGTATGTCTTGTGATATGCTCAAAGATTGTATAGATTTTGCCAAAGGATGTGAAGAATGCCAGAAACATGCAGGGATTCAACATGCTCATGCAAGTGAGTTGCATTCGATTATTAAACCATGGCCCTTTAGAGGATGGGCATTAGATTTAATAGGAGAAATCAATCACTTCATCTAAAGGTCGAAATATATCTGGTAGGAATAGACTATTTCACCAAATGGATCGAAGCAATACCATTAGTAGTGTAGACCAGAGGGCTATCATCAAATTTATCTGAAACAAATTATCTATAGGTTCGGATTGCGGAGAGCATAACCACGGACCAAGGATGCATGTTTCTTGGTAAGAAGATGCAAGAATTTGCCGAGAAATGGGATTCAAATTGTTAACATCAACACCATATTATGCTCAAGCAAATGGTCGGTCGAGCGACCAACAAAGTAATAATAGGTTTGATTAAAAACATGTTGGTAAAAACCAAGAAGCGGCATAAGACTTTAGATCAAATACTATGGGCTGCATCTCCTAAAGAAGCTACTAACACTACACCTTTCAATGACATTTGGTCATGATGCGATCTTACAGGTAAATTCATCTACAATCCGTTCGAATCCAAGGCAAAATGAAATCTCATCTTCTTTATATTGGGAAATGATGATGAGTGAGTTGGTCGAATTAGATGAAGTTAGGTTGCATGCATTGGAAATCGATGAGGCAAAAAGAGAGTGGCGGAGCATATAACAAAAGGGTGAAAGGTAAAACATTCGGTATTAATGACTTAGTTTGGAAAGTTATGTTGCCCATGGACAAGAAAAATAAAGCATTAGGTAAATGGTCACCTCATTGGGAAGGACCTTTTCGAATAGTGAAAACATTTTCAAACAATGCGTATGAAATCGAAGAGTTGGCGGATGACAAGCGAATCCTAAAGGTTAATGGGAAGTATTTAAAGAAATATAAACCACGCTGCGGGAGATTGAATAGTAACAACGTAATCATAAACATATAACTACATGCCAAAATGGTGAATGGTGAAATTAATTGCCAAAATGGCATTGTCAAGTGTTACAAACAAACATTCAACTAAAAGACAAGATTGCTTTAAATAAACAAGTTTGAGTGGGTATTGTTCCTTAATCGATCGAAGATATTCTTAAAAGACTCAAGCTTGTCTTTGAGTAGGCTGGGCTCCTTCAAGATAACAACTTAGCCTTGGTTCCTTTCTCGACCGCCTCGATCTCTGCAAGCCCTTTATTCGAGCTCTTGAATCGATTACCAAAAATATTGGACTCATATGCAAGTTATTCTCTTGGGCTTCCTTAATTTTATGTTGAAGTTCCTGAATCTGTTTCTCCCATTGAAGAATGGATTGAGCTCGAAGATCATAATCAACTTTAGCTTGCTTGATATGCATGGCATGATCTTCAACCTCTTTAGTAAGCAGGCGTGTTCATAGCGGCGTCCATTGCACTTCGTTTCTCTTGGACTTTGTTGGCAAATTCGTGTTGAAGGAGACATCGATTCGTTATCGATCGATTGAAGTTCAAACAAAATGGTGCTAACTTCCGGGGGCAATTGGTGAGATCGACTTGATTGAGAAGGCCCTTCATCATAAAGTAGGTTGTACTATCTTTTCTAAGTACTTCGAATAAATCCACATCAAGGATTGTTTTCGAATCTTGTGAAGAGTACAACCCTATCATCGAAGGCAGTCGAGGTCGAACGGCGTTAGGGAGAGGTGTTTCTCGAGCTAGTTTAGCTTTCATGTACCCAATAGGGTCATTCGTTTCAAGAGGGCTAACTCCTCTTGGTGCACGGCATTTGGAAGACTCGGATGTTCCATCGCAATGGGTGACATCCATTTCAACGTCCATTGGTTCATTAGTAGGAACATCACCGCCTTCATTATTTGCTTCTTCATCATCCTCTTCATCATCGATCAAGTCCACTACCTCGATGTTATCATCTTGATTACCATCGACATCGATTCAATCCCCCTCGAACCTTCTTGAGCATCTTCTCCTTCTTCATCCTCGGATCCTTCCTCACTTGAATCTTCGCTCTCTTGGGAGGTATTGGTTTTCTTCTTGATGTATGTTGCCTTTTCGCTCTCTTGAGGAATTTTGGGAGGAGATTCGGGTGAGAAGTCTCTGGAGGCACTTGATAGCATCTTCACATCGTTTCGTTGGTCTCCTGAGAGGAGGCGAAGTACCTTAGTCATCAGGCTGTTGGAAGCTCAGTTGGAATTGCCATATTAGAAGAGCCTTTGTTACGCAGTTACTTGAATCTCCATGAGGAGAAGAATGGATCGGGCATTTGTTTGTGGGGTAGAGTCGAAGTAGTTGGGATGGGAGTTGAATCATCCTACACAAATAAAGAAAGATTAGAAACTTATAACTAAGGTACGAATAATCATTGTCAAAATTGATGAATTCACACATGGATTATCTGCGGATATGTTCTTGTCTATGTGTTCCAACATTACGTTGGAGGTCGAAGGTGGATTTTGGATTTTTGTGAGGGAACAACATCCACGGAATCAAGTCGAGGCGTTAGTCTCTTTTGGAGTGTCTTTCTTTTGTTTCTTTCTCAAAAGCATTGGTGAACTTTCCCCGACCTTGAGTCTTTCCTTTGGTACTAGGTTTCTCTTCTTTGGAGTAGTTGGTGGGGTTTACTGATGCAAATGATGCGAACATAAGTTAGATCTCAAGCATAAGCAGCCTATTGAAATACCGAAATAAATTGTTTACCTTTGAAATTTGGGCGATTGTTTGAGGCCAGAGTAGTTGTTGGAATTGAAGAAATGGTTGGAGTTAGGTTGGAGCAATAGTGTTTGTTGTTGTTGTTGTTGGGTGATTGTTGGAGTTGCTTTGGGCACATTGGCATCGGCTTGATAGTTGTTTAAACTACTTCCTTCCTTGGTCTTTGATGTAAGTCTTTATTCGATGGTGAAAAGTGAAACACATAAGACAGAATGTTAAAATAAAGTAAGTAAGACTTATTTGGGATTTCCCAAGCATTACACTGCCTTCATTGAAAGAATCTACATGGCGAGAAAGGTCATAGCGAAGATGCCTTGGGAAATTATGGAGCGATGTCGAGCCCATGTCACGGTCTCGGATGGCTTTAGTTTCCTTTGAGATTTGTACTTGAACATCTCTTTGCAAGTAAACCACGGGTATGATGAAACCAAGCGAGCGGTTAAAGTAGGTAGTTTGGGAAACTTAGGTGGATGCATTTCAGTGCCAACCTATACCTATCCTCGGTAGCGATCTGGAAGTACGAACTTAGAGACTTTTACATAAATTTTCCTTCAAGGTTTGGGATGCTCGATATCTTGTGGACTCCAAGCGTGTAGGATCATAAGTTGTTTGAGTAAGTTTGAAAAGCTTTGATTTCTTGGCGTGAGTGAACATACCTTTCTTTTGTGTACACGCACATCGAGGCAATGATCGGTTTATTACGGATAGTGAGAGTATCAAACATACAAGGCGGTAGAATTTACTCCACCAATCCGAAAACCTTTGGATGGAAAATAAGATGGTTCAAAAGATTAGTTCGAATTGAGAAAATCCTTGATATTGTTCTTCTTTGTATTTTGGCTTCTCTAGCCTTGAAAGTTCGACCGGGTAATAGAGCGTGAGTGCGAAAGAAGTGGTTCGGGAATCGGTTGGCATAAACCAAATTGTCTCGAGGCGAAGTTGGGTTGATAGGCAAAAGGAGAATCTAATTTTTAGTGGGAGTGATCCTTGAAGAGATTAGCCTTGGGAGCAAAAGGCTTTCCGGATATCTTGAATCTCTTTGACCTTGACCTCCAGAAGGGGCATAGTGAACCATGATGGTCCATGAGTCCTCGAGAAAAAGGCGCCATAGTCTCTTGAACTTATGCTTCTTAGAAAAGAACATAATGTATTGAGAAAATAAAATACGAAATCGGCCTTGTCATCACTCAGTCGGCCTTCTCAATCTTGTGCCTTCAACATTTCGATCTGTTATTTACGGATCGTGGTCAACAATAGTGTCCGCGATGAAAGTGAAGATTCGAGCATGGCGTTAAGCCATAGCTACAACAGAAAAGGACCACTAGTAGGATATTCTTGGGAGTGTGGGATTTTAAACTTGAAACAGCTGACCTCAGACTTTCATAAAGGTCAACTAATAAGAGCTCACTTAAATTAATCCTCCTATTCTCATGTAAATCCCTTGCTAGGGGATAAACTGCTGGCTACTGTGGCGACCTCTTTGAAAACATATCTTGATAGCCAAAGAGTGAGAAAGGCAACATGTTCGACGTCGAAAGCGCTATCACCTTCAGTGTGATAATGGCTGATGAACTTGGAGAAGCTAGCTAATTTGATATCGAAGTCAATTATGTTGGAATGTTCCTCAGTCGGGGATGTATGTTTCTCCCTACTTGTGATAGGCCGATGATAGCTATGTCAAAAAGGTGGGTGTGACCATTCCTCCGGGAAGGTGAAAGTGTTGTAGGTACTATCCAAAATGCGAGGATGCAAATAGCAAAGGATGGTGTAAGTAAAACTGGTTTCGATAATTTGAGAAGATTGTAAATACCTAGCTCCTCCCAGATGGGCTTTCTTAATCTCTACTTTAGAAACCAGTTCTGTAGCTACATCATGATGAGGCAGGATCGAAATGGCTTAAAATTACTTTTAACATAGTCCAAAATGAAAGGATCCTTTGGGGAATCATAGGGTTTCTATGTCTTTCGGTGAGGTTTATTCACATTATCGGTGTCTAATCTAGGGGTTTCCATTTTATTGAACAAAGGTTTAAAGTCATAACAAGCAGAATATGGTTCTAACATCCTTGAATCTCAAAAGGCGTGAGAGGACCCATTAGGAGAACCTCTTTCCGGAGGCATTAGTTGGGATCAATACACGGGAAGCGTCTGAAGTTCTGTTCTTTGGAGATGCCTTGAGGTATAAGCACGGATTGGCCTTGGTGAATATCAACCTTGCTTTCGGTGTTGGTGGTCTTGTTCTTCTTCTTGGAAATCTTTTCATCGAGATGTTGTTGAAGACATTGTGGAAATTGTTAAGGTTTTAGGATTTTTCAGCAAAGAGAGAAGAAGAAAAGGTTGAGTGTGGAAAAAGTAAAAGGACTAAGTGTGTTTGGTTATATAGTAGAGAAGTTGAAGCACTCATCAACCAAGGCCAAGAAGCGTGGAGGGCGTGGGTTGGATCACGGAGTGAGGTGGCGTAAAGTAAGCATTGGAAATAAGCATGATTAAAGACAATCATTATCTTTAATAACCGCACCATACCGGTAATAGCTTTTGAAGTAGTTGGAAACCGAGGCCGTCGTGGTAGCGTAATGGAAGTCATGCAGTGTCATAATTGCTCAAGGTCACATCAAAATCTTGTGGATACATTTAAAATAAGTATTTCTCGATAGAGATTGAAATACATATTTTAAAGGGCATTTGTTGGTGAAGATTTTGATATTTATGGTTCGAATAGGAAGCACTAAGTTGAAAGAAACAATAACGATGTTCATTAGAGCGAAGGAAATGTCATGATTTGGAATGAAAAATTAGCTCTTGAACAAATATATTGAAACTTGGAGCTTGGTAGCAAGTATGATGATATCGTAGAAGGAGCTTGAAGTGATAGTAGCGTGGAGTTGAGAAGCGAGTTGAATCGAAAAGCGATTCGGATATTTGAAATTCAAGCGTGGCGGGATGAATGGAGGTTCGAATATCTTGTTGGAAAAGCAGTTGAAGGCGTGGAGGCTAGAAGCATAGTATGTCGAAGCGTGGCAAGATCTCATAAGTCAAACCGTTATGGTCAAAATAGTATAAATAGAAGTCTTAGTGTTAGGATTTCGTGTGTCATATCTATGTACTAAAATTGATAACATTCAAAATACCACATGGCTAGGAAAAGAATGCGCGAATGATGTGCGTATGATTGCACCAAAACTTTTATTCAATAATGCATCTTTATCTTTCAGTTTACCTTTATCTTGCATCAATGTCATTTAAATCTTTTACATTCAAAGTCATTTAACTTTCTTTGCATTCGCTTTTCTTTCATTTGAACTCTTTACTTTTACAAGCATTACGTTAATGTTCTTATTTTCCAGAAAGCTTTTACATACTTGACTTTAAATTCCTGTCTTTTACACTTCATGCTTTATTTTGAAAGTCTTTTACATTCAAAAATCCTTTAAGCATTCACTGCATTTATATACTTTACGCAATTGAAGTCTTTATGTCTTATTTGTTCAAATTAGTTTTATATTGCTTTACTTGATTACGTTATCAGTTTATTGAACATCATAATCGAAATACACTTGAAACATATATAAAACATTTAAAAACAAGCCTTGAACATGAACCATCATTTTAAGTTTATGCAAACGACCAATAACCCCATAGGATCAATCTAGTCGATCCTGCGAGTTACCAAAGGGATTAAACAACAATCATAACGCTTGTGTGATAGTTTGGAGGACTAGCGGTTGTTTCACCAGAAATCACTGTGAACAACGAGATAAACTGTTACTTCTCAGAGACTAATGTAACGAGGTGAAGCTGATTAAGATCACTGCTCGGGGACTAATGTGATGAAGCTTGAAGTATTGGAATACTAGTGAAAGGAGATTAGTACTTCGTCGGAGAAGGTTTGATGGCTCTGTGGGGATTGTACTCTTGTGAAAGTAACCTGCTCGGAATGCATTGGTGACTTTAGTCATCATCTCAATTCCTAGAGTTTGCAGTAATTACTTTTCGTTCATTCGCTTTTCGTATGTTTCTGACCGAATGTTCACTATCAAATGCATATAATCATTCAAAGCAATCATTGGACTTTATGCAAAAAACAATAAAGATTAACGCTGTAAAAGAAAGAATTTGCATTAATTTTGAAAGGTGGCGTATGGCCAAGCAGTTTGTATACAAGAGATGAATAAAAGCTATGCGGAAATAATCTCGTCGAGTTTCAACTATTCTATTGCTCATATATTTCGACTATCTCATCTCCTTGTTGTCAATAGAAAGTGAGTGAATTGATTTTCGCCATTTGAATCTTGAATGCCGATAGTAGTAGTCTGTAGGTGGATGATCTGGACGAGACATAGTCGTACGCTTAAATCCCTAACTTTTGCCTAGGACGCCCTTTCGGGTTTTCAGTCTACCGGGATACCCTTTTTTGCCCAAGCCGCCTTTGCAGGTTTTCGACTTGCCGGGTGTACAGATTTTCGTATATATCCTTAACTTTTCCCGAACCTTTTTGGTTCGCCACGATGCCCTTATTTTTGCCTAGGCTAGTCGACCTAGCGGGTCTCATTCATGCGTAGTATTTTTTGACTATGTCTGCATTCATAGGGTGTGGGAAGTCTTCTCCGTCCATGGTGCTAAGTATCATAGCTCTGCCGGAAAATACTGTTTTGAATACAAATGGTCCCTCATAGGTGGGGGTCCATTTGCCCCTAGGATCACCTTGTGGAAGGATGATGTGCTTGACTACTAGATCACCAACTTAGTAGAATCGGTGTTTAACCTTCTTGTTGAACGCTCTGATCATTCACTTCTGGTCAATCTGTCCATGGTAGATGGATGCGAGTCATTTTTCGTCAATCAAGTTGATCTGATCGAGGCGAGTCTGGACCCATTCATCTTCTCCTAGCTCTGCATCCTAGAGGACTCTGGTTGAGGGTATCTGAACCTCGATTGGTAGGACTGCTTCCATACCGTATACAAGAGAGAAGGGGGTTGCCCCTGTAGATGTTCGTACTGTAGTGCGGTAACCATGGAGAGAAAATGGCAATATCTCGTGCCAATCCTTGTAAGTCACTGTCATCTTCTGTATGATCTTCTTGATATTCTTGTTGGCGGCTTCCACTATACCGTTCATTTGATGCCGATATGGAGAAGAGTTGTGATGCTTGATCTTGAACTGCGTGCAGAGTTCGGTGATCATTTTGTTGTTGAGGTTGAAACCGTTATCTGTGATAATCCTTTCGGGAGTGCCGTACCGATAGATAAGATTATGCTTGATGAATCGAGCCACAACGTTCTTGTTAACAGATTCAAACGAGGCTGCTTCTACCCACTTGGTGAAATAGTCAATTGCCACAAGGATGAAACGATGTCCATTCGAGGCAGTAGGTTTGATTTCTCCAATGATATCAATGCCCCACATTGCGAAAGGCCAAGGAGCGGTCAGAACATTCAATGGTACTGGAGTTTCGTGCACTTTGTCGGCATATATCTGGCATTTGTGACAAGACCGAGCATAGCGGTGACAATCAGCTTCCATGGTGGACCAATAGTAACCTGTTCTCAGAATCTTCTAAGCCATTGTATGTCCACTAGAGTGGGTACCAAATGCGCCTTCGTGTAATTCTTCCATGATCCGTTCTACTATTTTCTAATCCACATAGCGGAGTAAGCACAAGTCGTGATTTCGCTTGTATAAGATACCGTTACTGAGAAAGAATTTGGATGCGAATCTTCTTAAGAACTTCTTGTCATTAACAGATGCCCTGCGGGATATTCCTGAGTCTCGAGATACCTCTTCACTTCGTAAAACCAAGGCTTCTCTTTTGTATCAAGTTCACAACAGTATGCTGGTTCGTCAAACATTTCGATGATGATTTGGGGGGCTTCGTTGTCCCACTTGACCTTGAACATAGATGACATGGTAGCCAATGCGTCTGCCAACTGACTCTCTTCTCGTGGAATATGATCAAAAGTGATCTCTTCGAAGTAAGGGATCAAGCTCAACACATGCTCTCGACACGGAATGAGATTCGGATGTTTCGTATTCCACTCGCCTTTAATCTGACTGATCACTAAAGCTGAGTCTCCATACACGCTTCGTATTCGGCCATGTTGTTAGTGCAATTGAAACATAATCTGGCGGTGAAAGGCGTGTGTCCGCCTGTAGTAGATGTAATGATGGCTCCAATACCGTTGCCAAGTGCGTTTGAGGCTCCATCAAAGACCATGGTCCATCGGGGTCCCAGTTCAGGTCTTTCGTCTGGTCCCGGTTCTTCGCAATCAGTAACTAGTAGAACATCTTCGTCTGGAAACTCAAACTGCATAGACTGATAGTCGTCTACGGCTTGATGAGCCAAATGATCGGCTACTATACTTCCTTTGATCGCTTTCTAAGAAGTATATTGGATGTCATATTCGGTCAAGATCATTTGCCATCTTGCTATTCTTCCGAAGAGAGCAGGTTTCTCAAATATGTATTTTATCGGATCCATCTTGAAGATCAGCAAGGTAGTGTGAGTCAACAGATATTGTCTTAGTCGGCGAGCAGCCTAAGCCAAAGCGCTGTAATTTTTCTTGAGCTGTGAGTATCTTGTTTCATAGTTGGTAAACGTTTTGCTAAGGTAGTATATTGCATACTCTTTTCGACCGGACTCATCATGTTGCCCCAACACACACCCCATTGAATTCTCTAATACTGTCAAGTACATGATGAGAGGTCTTCCTTTGGCATGCGACATTAGGATAAGAGGATTTTGTAGATATTCCTTGATTTTGTCAAAAGCAATCTGGAAATCGTCGTTCCATTCCACTACTTGATCTTTCTTCAGTAATTTGAAGATTGGCTCACAAGTAGCAGTGAGATGTGCAATGAACCTGCCAATGTAGTTCAATCGTCCTAGGAAACCTCTAACTTCTTTCTCGGTGCGGGGCACTGGCATTTCTTGGATGGCTTTAACCTTGGCGGGGTCAACATCAATACCTTTACCACTGACAACAAACCCCAAGAGTTTATCGGATTTGACTCCAAAGGTGCACTTGTTGGGATTAAGTCTTAGTTTGTACTTCTTCAGTCTATCAAACAGTTTCCGCAAATGATCGAGATGTTCTTCTTCAGTCTGTGATCGAGCTATCATGTCGTCGACGTAGACCTCTATCTCATGATGAATCATGTCATGAAATAAAGCTACCATCGTACGTTGATAAGTGGCACCAGCGTTCTTCAGTCCGAACGACATGACCTTGTAGCAGAATGTGCTTGTATGTAGCAGTAGTCTTCTCCATGTCTTGGTGCAATTTGATCGGTGTAGGAGAAACCATTCATGAAGGAGAAAACTTTGTGTTGAGCAGTGTTGTCAACCAGAACATCAATATGAGGAAGTGGAAAATCGTCTTTCGGACTCGCTCTGTTCAGATCTCTGTAGTCCACACACATTCGTACTTTGCCATCTTTCTTAGGTACAAGTACCACGTTTGCAACCCACTGTGGATAAGAAGTAACATCTAGGAAACCGGTGTTGAACTGCTTCATAACTTCAGCTTTGATTTTCTCTGACATCTCGGGACGCATGCGACGAACCTTCTGCTTTACTAGGAGAAAAACTTCTTTTGTCGGTAATCGGTGTACCACAATGTCGATGTCTAGACCTGGCATGTCTTCGTATGACCAAGCAAAAACCTCGATATAGTCTCGTAGCATTTGAACCAATCTTTCTTTGACACTACTCTCAAGACCTGCTCCTATCTTGATTTCTTTTCTGTCTTTCTCAATACCTAGATTCACAACCTCAACTGGCTCTTCATGTGGTTGTATAACTTTCTTCTTCTTGTAGCGATCGACAATTTCTCTGGCACTTCACAATCTTCCTCACCTCGTCTTGACTTGGTAGATCGGATTATGAAGTCATATTTAGCAATAGCAAGCTATTATCAACGAGATTCGGAGTGAATCTGCAGTGTATCACGTGGGTGTGTGTAAGAACACATAGCTTTTGAAGGTGTAGTAAAAGAGAAGAACGAAAACAACACTTAAATGCAAAAGTCCAACGATTTTATTGAATGAAAATATGTAAATGACAAATAGTAACCCTCACAAACGAGCCGTGATGCCCCGGGCAAGGCATTAGGCTTTAAAGTTTTATTGTCTGAACGTAAATAAAGAACGAAAAGTATAACAGAAAACAAAAGCAATTACTCCTATCTAAAGGAGATCGGTATGACGTCCTCGGTCTTCCAATTCTTTGAGTCTATAAATGCAGGTTGAAGATCAATTCGATGTTGAAGTCGCTATCTTATCTTCTATAGCATGGACTTCATTCTCGCTGATGCGGAAGGGAAGTTAGCATAGCGTTCGCGTATCATCTTCTGACCTTTGGTGGTGAATCCTAAACCAATCTTGTCAGATTTGAAAGGAAGATCGGGGCTGACCCCAAATAATCGACCTCCTTCTTCAAGCTGCGGCTTGAGCATCTTTTAGCGAGGCCATCCTAAGCGGAACTTGTGTAACCGGGGTGGCGGGAGAGTCCACAGGAATGACTCTTGGGCTGTTTGAAAGCAGGGGGAGTTTGAAATTCGCCTTCCATCTCGAGGTATTAGAATGATTACAAATGGCTTACCATGTATTCTTCCTCTCCGCATAATGTAACAATCCTCCCTTCCTTGGGTACTTGACACGATGCAAGGTAGAGGTAGCTGCACACCCCATGTATCCAAGGGCGTCCAAGTAGGCAAAAGTAGACGGATGTCCATGACAAAAGTGGAATCGAAGTCAGGAGGCTGACTTTAAGCGGCGAGAATAGGCTCTCAAGTCGCATTCGTTAGAACCATCAAAAGCTCTCACAACTATGTCGCTGGGCTTCAGGACCAACTCTTCAACATCAAGTCGGTCCGATATTCAGAGCAGAACCGGTATCTACCAAAACATGAGACAATGTAATGCCCTTGCATTTAATAGAGATGCGCAAGGCTTTGTTGTGTTTCCTTCCGGTAGGAGTCAAATCAGCATCAGAGAAACCCAAACCGTTGTTGGCAGCCAGGCTAGCAATACAAACTTCAAATTTATCAGTAGTAGTGTCTTGCGGTATGTGAGCATTCTTCAGAAACTTCACTAAGGCTTTAGAATGAGCCTCAAAACATAGTAGCAGAGCTAGCATGGATATCTTGGACGGAGTTTGTCCCAACTGTTCCACAACATTGTAATCACTCTTCTTGATTATCTTCAGAATTTCCTCCATTTCTTGCTTGGAGGTATCTTCAGCAACTTCCTTTGGTATACATGCGGCGAGGATAAGTTCTTGGTTCTTTCCCTTACGCTTGAGAATTGGTTTGATAGTTGGAATCGGTTTGGAGTCGCTTGTCTTTTGGAGGAGAGATCTCTGGAGAAAATACTCTTCCGGTTCTGGTTACATTGCTTGATCCGGTGATGTTGTCAATGTCAGGATCAGAAGCTTCAGCTGTAATGCCTTCAATGGTCAAAGGTTCTTGCTTGACGCCATGATAGTAAACTTCGGCTCCATAGTTCCACGGTATAGCTTTGTCAGAGGAATATGGAATTGCTCTGGGAGAAGTAATGATGAGAGGTGCCACTCTAGGCGTAGGATCAGCAGATGAGATCCTTATTGTGTTAACATCAACATAGTCTTCTGGGAAATCGTCTCCCCATCCAGTTGCCTTGACATCTTTAATAGGAATCTTGTAGCTTTCAGGAACGGTATACTTCACCATGTAATCAAACTTTCCACTTGGCTGCCCCAAGATATCCCAGATTTTTGGTACAGCTTCGCTCACCTCTTCGATCTTCAGATTCTTAGACATGTCTTAACAAAGATTCTCCACAGGTGAAGGTTTCAGAAATAGCACTTCTCGGTTATCCATCATGCATTGAATACACCTTCTCAACCAAGCACATTTGTCAGGTGCAGATGGGGACCAACGACAATTCTCCGGGCATCTTGGATTGACACCAGCTTGCAGCAGATTCTTCTTAACAGTCATCAGAGGAATAGTCAAGTTGTTCACATCAAAAACATAATAATTCTTGTCAATAGCATTGGAACTTTTGCCGTGGTTAGGCATTGGTGCATTGATCACATTTGGAGTTTCGACAGGAGGATCAAACTCAATTTCTTTGGCTTCAATCATGTCTTGAATTTTGTTCTTCAGAGCCCAATAGTCGTCAGGGTCGTGCCCTGGGATGTTGGAGTGGTATGCACACTTGGAATTAGGATTGTATTTTGGAGAGGAAGTGTTGATGTGTTAAGGAGGATCCGTCAAGGTAATCAGCTCTGCTTTCAACATGTGTTGCAATGCTTGCGACAATGGCATGTTGATCTTAAACTGTCTTCGTGGCACGTTCAGGTTACGCATGTTGTTTCACTGAGGTTGCGCTGGTGTAGGATTGGAGATCACAACTACCCCGACAGATTGAGTACGATCAATTTTGGCACCTCTTTTCTGACCATACACAGCATTGGCTTCTTTCTTACTAAAAGATCTCTTCGCAGCATTTGAGGATGAATGCATGCGAATCTTTCCTCTTGATTCCGGCTTCACCGTTCTCTGTCAATATCTCGGTGAATCAGTTGAAGAATTTCCAATCGGATGATTGAAGAATGGGCTGTCGGTTCCCATAAACATATCAACCAACTCCTATTGGACAAGGGTGGTTGAACTCTGACTGCTAGATCTCTCCATTTCTGAGCATATTCTTTGAAATTCTCGTCACGACCCATAGACATGCTCTGTAGTTGCATGCGGGTGGGTTCTAGTTGACATTATGTCTTGTCTTGCTTGTAACATCACGCTAAGTCATTCAGTATGAATGTGGGTACCTCTGGTGATAATACCATTCCAAGCGAGCTCGGATAAACTTTCTTAGAAATAATGGATCCTGACTTCACATCATCGGTGTGAGGATGGATCTTACGAACATAGGACTTCAAATGCGACTTGGACAAGAGATGCCATCATACTTGGCAAAAGTAGGAACCTTGAACTTGCGGGGAATCACCACACCAGGAACAAGACTCAGATCATCAAAATTCAGCCCGGACATCTTCAGATTTTCCACAGTATTTAGACGGTCTTCAAGTTGTTTGTATTTGTCAATTTCAAGAGAATACTGCTCATTCTCATAGTCTTTTTCTCTGTTTTCAGATTCGTGCTGGCTTTCTTCGTTGTTCTTGACACTTTCATCAGTTTCAGCGCTCTTGTCTGAGAGTTCTACCCGGCTGACCACCCTAGGTCCACCCTTATGACGTCTTTCCATATTGAGGACACCGATGACTTTATTCTTTCTGGTGATGAGCTTCTTCAAATCCTTCTGGCCTTGGACCAAGATGGTGAACAGTTCCTGGAACGGAGCATTCTGAGCCTGGAGATCTTTGACAGTCTGTTCAAGAGCCATTTCTGCTAAAATAAATAGCGAGAGGATGAGAAAATCGATCTTCAATGTACCTGTTATGAAATTTCATGCCATGATATGCGATGTTTATGCAATGTAATGCAATGTTTTCAAGGACCTTAGGAATTTAAATTTGTTAGACAAACATGAACAAACTTTTATTAGTTTTTTCCCTTTTTTCTTTTTATTTTAAGTACAAAAGATATGTTTTGGAAAATTAAAAGAATAAATTTGTAAAGCTCTAAGTCTCCCATGGGCGCTTTCTCTTGGTGTTGAAGTAGGTGTTGATGTTCCGCTCCTCGTGAAGTAGTTTTGTCAACTCTAGCACTTTCTTCTCGCTTGCATAGCACTGAGCTTCGAATGTATCCCTTTCTTCTTTTAGTTGAATCCAGGATCTCTTCAAGTCTTCAAAATCAGTAGGCATGTCGGGATGGAGAACGGTATAGGATTCGTCACCTATAGCAACAGGTTCCATAATCACTGGTAACACGGGTGTAAATGGCA
The DNA here is from genome assembly GCA_021764765.1 of Vicia sativa. NCBI lineage: Eukaryota > Viridiplantae > Streptophyta > Magnoliopsida > Fabales > Fabaceae > Vicia > Vicia sativa. The sequence continues at coordinate 79,024,964 of CM038796.1, read as the reverse complement.
TCATGAGGTTTTGAGCTCTAGCTCGCACCCCATCTGAGGTAAGGTTCCCAAGGAATGGAGTTTTTGTGCCCCAAAGTCTCGGTATCAGTCTTCTTTACCATGCCCAAGCGTGTACAAATCTTCGACGGTAATTCTGGAGATTGTGGTTGTAGTCGAACACAATGTCTTGAAGAAGCATATCATGAGGACCATCTTTTTGAGCATAACCAAACTGACGTAGAGCTAGAGAAGGGTTGTAAGTGATACCTCCCTTTATGCCAAGGAGTGGTACGTTAGGGAATTCTCCACAATGCTCAATGAATGTGAAGTCCTTTTGAGAAAAGATACACCAACGGATATTTGAATGAGAGAGTGACATCAGTCTTTGAGACCACTTCAATCTTTGCTCGTTCTTCATTACTGATTGAGTAAGGTGCGAAATAAACCACCTGGAAAGTAACGGTATGCAACACATGAGAGTTCCTTGTCTTTTGATAGTACGAGTGTGGAGAGAATGCAGAATATCTCCAAGTAAAGTAGGCACAGGATTATGAGTGAGGAACATCTTGATGGTGTTCACATCTATGAACTGATCTGGATTAGGAAATAGTACCAACCCATAGATTAGCAAGGCCACAATGTCTTCGAATGCATGGAAACTCATAGGTTTGAGGAATTCTCGAGCTTTCTTTATCAGAAATTTGGCAAGTAAACCCTTAACTCCGCTTCTTGTTTCCCAATTGGCTTCAATGTCTGATCGCTTTAGATGTAATGCTCATGCAATGTTTTCGTACTTAGGAGCCTTTTCTGAACCGGTGAATGGTATCTGATCAAGGATAGGTATCTGTGATACGGTGAACTGACTTTTTAGTGTTTTTGGTATCGCAAATGTGCGGATAGCAAGAGTCGCCACCGACTTTTATTTTTATCCAATTAAGGGAAGGAAAAGTCGAAAAAGACCTTCGTTAGATTACGAGTGCGGAGAATAGTTATGAAAAGGGAAGGTATTAGAACCCCTTTCCATCCGTAGTTATCTGGGCTCTTAGTTACTCTAGATCACTTAAAATTGTGCTACGTGTGTTTGACAAAAATGTTTTGAAAAGGCATTTCGCTTTGACTTTGTAATGATTCATGTAGGAATGTATACAAAGTGTTCGGAAATGTTTCGTTTTGAAAAGAGTTTGAACTTTGACAAAAGTGTGAGGTGTGAAAAGCATTTTGATAGAGCAAGCAACTAAAAAGTCTTATTACCTACTTAGAATTGTGGTTTTTTTGTATTCGTTCCTTTAGAATAGCTTCATCCATACCATTAGTTGGTAGGTAACTCCATTCGTTGGATGTAAGCGGGACATTCGAAGGACATCGGATGGTCATAGAAGGCAACTTGTAGGAGTATCTAGCACATTCGAAGGGACTATCATCATTTTCGTGGCGACAATCGAGGGTCAAGATCATGTATTCGGAGGCACATTGTGGGTCTTATGATCTTTGTATCGAAGGGACTATGATGATTTGTTTGAAACAGCGGTGCTAGAATACCTCTACGTTAGGACATGACCATTTTGAATTCGTAAGGCTACGAGAGAATTACCTAAAGGTGCATGTGTGAGAGAAGTGTGTTGATTTGGATATTTTATCTTGAAAATTTAGTGAGCTCGTTCATTATTATCTTGTCATACACGCCTAGTTACTAGCAATTTATAGGTGCGGAAATTAAAATCACGGAATGTAAAGATCGGAAAGATAAATGTCTCACAGCTATTACATGGCTTTAGAAGCGATACATAATTTAAACTTCGGAAAGTAAAACCTAATTTAAACTATTACATCCCATAGCGATTACATTGTTGGAAAAAAATGAAAGCGGTAAAAGCGTCTGAAAGCGGAATAACTTTGTGAAACGATAAGAGAAATCGGAAAATATGATGAAATCGAATAAGAGAAAATGTTAGAAAAAATGCAAGTTTTTAAATATGAAAAATATTTCATGCTGGAAATAATATAAATATGCTAAAATAAATTTTTGGGATTTTTTGGATGCAATTTAATAATTAAAAATGAATTTAAAGTAATTAAAATGCAAAATTATGAATAAAAATAAATATGCATGCAAAATTATATTTTTTAATTGTATAAATTAAATAAAGATTTTCAGAAAATAATGTAAAAAGAAAAATAATTTTTGATGATTTTTTAATGCAGAAATAAAATTATGAAAAGAATTAAAAATAATGCAAAATATTAAAATAATATGAAAGTATAGAAAATAATGCAAGTTTGGAAAAAAGAATGAAAACCGGTCTGGCGAGGATCGAGCTGAGTCCTTGAGAGCATCCCTCAACGGTATGCGCTTTACCACTCGCCATGTGTGCAAGTGTGTTTGAAATCCGGATCGAGTAAAAGAAAGACAAGTGTCATGTCACGGTCTCCTCGTCCATGTGCTTCATCGTCCCGATTTGAATTTTTAAAGCTAGCGTCGATCATTTTCGACCCTTCTGAGACCAACAAATTGGAAAATCAAGCACACATAATATAAATAATTTCTAAAGGCATGGTTCAATTCACGAGATCATTCCGAATGCATTGGTATAGGTCTCATGATCCAATTTTCCGTTTAAGGAAACCCTAAATCGTGCTCGGGAACCCTAACTATGGCATCTCGAGTTTGAGCCATGAAAATGCAATTAAAGTACCGAGCTTGCAATCTTCCTACTAATCACAAAAACAAACACAAAACATGTTAAAGATGCATGAAAATTAAAATACGATTTTGGATTTTCAGAACAAACCAGATTTGGTTCACGATTACGGATGGTTTTGATCAAAGTAAAGGTGGATCGACTCAAGGTATCAAGGAATGTGTTGGACACCTCAAAATCGATTGAGCAATTGGAAGTATGATTGCCACTTGCTTGTTTGCCCAGTTTTTGAGCTTTAGGTTAGGGTTCTTGAGCAATTTTCTCTTCTTTTCTTGATAGGTATGCATCATACATTTATCTTGGATGGATTTGGAATGGTTTTGGGAGAGAATCAATCAACATTCAATGCAAATCAAATTTGATTTTTGTACAAAATCAAATTTTCAAAATTGATTAATTTTCAATCCAATCTTGCCATATTGATCCAATTTCGAAATTTGCTGGCCTTTGTGAGTTGCTTGGGTCTCAAGGAAGGAATAAAAATCAATTTTGCAATTAATTTTGATTTTATACTTTATTTTTAAATTTAATTTGTATTTAAATGAATAAATTCCAAATTAAATAGAAAAATAAAATAAAAATTCGTGGCATTGGGCTTGGATATTCCTAATTGTATGAGGAATAAGTTTAGATGAAGAAAAAGCAAGCCCATTTGCAAAAAAATTGATTTTTAGAAGTATCTCTCTTTGTGCATTTCTTCAAAATTGCCCAACTTGTGAATGGTGTATCTTGCTCAATTTTCCACATTTTTGAGTGTTCTTAGACTTTTTGAAAAGCTATAAGAGTCCTCTAACCAACCTTTTTGGTCTCATCTCAATTGGAGTTTCCATGCTCAATATATCTTCAAAACAAAAAGTTGACTTTTTGTTGACTTTGAAAATGACCTGTAATGTTTTGAGCCATACCTCTCAAATGAAGCATTTTTTGGACATTCTTGTGAGACATGAAGTTGTAGAGAATTGAATTTCCTTCAAAACAAGAGGTGGTGAAAATTTTTTGAGAAAGTATGAAGAAGTGATGATCAGTCAAAGTTCATTTGACTTTTCACCTAGAAACCCTAATTTAGAAAGTTTGACCTTTGAGCAAATCTTGAGTTTTCTTGATGAATCATGATCAACCCTTGATCAAATGATGAATGTGACTTCAAAATGAGGATGTTGACCAAAAATCATGAAGTTTGACTGTATGTTGACCACAGTTGACTTTTTGTCCAATTCAACTGATTTTCAACCATCTGAGCAATTGTCTGAGCAATCTTGACTTGTAAGGCTTGAAACTTGACATGGAAAATCTTTGAAGCATATGCGGAGGCATGAAGACCATTGGAGAGGTTGGGAGTCCATCTTGACCTGATAATTTCCAAACCCTAGTTTGGGTTGATTGTCTAGGAGAGAGTTTGTCTGATCAACTCTTGAGGAATCCTTGAGTATGGATGTATGAAATATCTTGAGAGGATGGAGGGCAAATTTTGGGGTATGACAGCTGCCCTGTTCAATCTTCTTGTCACAGGAAGGGTTAGATTGACACGCTTTGTCTTTCGTGACACGAAGGTAGAAGATGATTGAACACTCGAACTCTACTGAAAATTTGCACTCATTGGTGGATGATGCGGAATGGGCTACGGATGCCATTTGGAAGCTGGATACTTATTTGGGGATGAGTCGTCGCTAGACTCGAGAATGTCGATAGGAGAATTGCGGGGATGGGCTTAAGATGCCATCTGGAAAGATCGATCTTTGAGGAGTGAGCCGCGCTGGCTCTGCGATCATTGGAAGGAGCATGGAGATGGGCTTAAGATGCCATCCGGAGAGTCGTATGTTAGACTTCTGCTCATTTTTGAATGAAGTCATTGGTTTGTATTGATTTTAACCAAATATGCGCATTACGAAAGTGGAGAAATGTTGACAAGTAGTCGGAGATGGGCTTAAGATGCCATCGAAGGCAATGAGTCGTCGCCAGACTACGTAGTTGCGGTTGATAATAAGAAGGAATTCGAATAGATCTTGGTGCTGATTACTACGGGGAATAGTAGTTGGCAAAAATGCGGATAGCTTCCTTGTGCATCGGTGTTGATCCATTGCACATTATCGGAGGATAACCGAGCGGTCTTCGATAGTTTTCCTGTCGGTTCGGGCTTAATCACGGACCCGATCGTCGGAGGACAACCAGGGTGGTCTTTCGAGATAGTTTTCCGTCGGTTCGGGGCTTAATCTGGACCGATCGTCGGAGGACAACTAGGGTGGTCTTCGAGATAGTTTTCCGTCGATTCGGGGCTTAATCTGGACCGGTTGTCGGAAGTGACTTTCACTGTTTTGGAAAAACAAGAGAAACTTTGATAGAATATTTGTTAGTCTTATGCAAAGTATGATGCATGACAATGTATATGAATGACAGATGCATGAATTATAACTTTATGAGTAATGTATGAATGATAGATGTTGTGGTATTTCAAAACATATCCATCTTGAAGAAGATCACGGATGTTTGAGGATTCGACTTACGCTTGGGTTTGGGTGGGTGAGAACCCTTTTGAAGGAGAAGAAAGATATCCTGGATTCCTCCGATGCACTATCTGACCAAGTCTTGGGCCTAGATATTGTTTGAGGAAAGTAGAGATTGAGAAACTCGTTGTTGGAGATCTCATACATAGACCCTGCTGGGGAGAGTCTGGGAGGCAATTTGTTGGGGATCTTGCATGTAGATCCTGTTAGGAAGAATTAGGAGGCGCTCTATTGGGGATACTGAGTGCGGATCTCACTGGAGAGCATTTGATGGTTGCTGGGAGACCGGGTTTGTGACACCCCGATTTAATTCAAATATTAAATAAGTGAGAATTTAATTATTTATTTAATTAAAGTCTTAAGTATTAATTTTATTTGGATTAATTGGATCATTTAAGAAAAGAAATGATTGGGGTGTGCAGAGTAATTAGTGAGTATGAGGAGTAAATTACTCTACTTTACTAATTATTATTATTTCATTTTATTTGGAATAAATAAAGGAACATTAAAGGAATATAAAAAGGAAAAGAAAGGAAAAATAGGTTTTTGGAAAAAAGCTATTATCGTGAATGGAGAGAAGAGGAAAAGAGAGGAAAAGCCGTGAGAGAAATCGAAGATCATCGCGAGGTAAGGGTGATTCGTTCGGTTAATATGCTTTATGAGTTTTGGAATCAAAGGATAATTGGGTATGTTAGGAAGTTTGAATGTTGATGATTATAAGTTATGAAATAAACCCTATTTTGTGTCGGTGTTTGGAATTAGGATCATTTGTATGTCAAATAATTGAAGAATGAATAAACCATGTTGTGTGATGTTATAATGGTGTGAAATGATCATGAAATAGTGTTCCTAATGTCCCAATTCGTACTTGAGTTTAAATGATAATGGGTGCAAAATCTTTGTCAAAAGTTGCGAAAATGATGTTATATGGCGTAGAAACGGTTCCACGTAGGGAGGAACCAGTTCCATTTTTAAATAATGGCCAGGATTTTTACACTCGGGAACCGGTTCCTATAGGTAGAACCGGGTTCTCTAAAAACCAAGGGCGAGTATTTTCTAAAATTTCTAAAACTTTAAAAATTCATATTTTCTAAACCGTAACTCCGATTCGAGTGCCGTTTTCGGCGTTATTTCTTAAATTTAAAATAATACCTTTTAAAAAGAGAAAAATATTCTTTTGCTAAAATTATTTTAAAAATAGTTGAGCTCCCGATTTTTGAAAAGAGTGATTAGTTAAGGATAATGGGAAACTATTCGAATAATCGAGTTACGAGATGAGTTATTAATGCTTGCTATGTTGTATCTTGATATTCATTGTGATTGAATGTGATACGTTGGTGATTGGCAATAAGTGAATTATGTTGGGATCGTAATCTATGAATTGATTTAGATTGTTTGACAATTTGAATGGAGATTGACGTTCATGTGATGTTTATTTCCCTTGTGGTTTATTCATGATTGTATTGGTATCATGTGTTATTGTTATTATATCTGGTGATAGACTTCTTGATTGAAGAGTAAGCGTTTGGCATGTTTATGCTTTGTGATAATTTAATTTATGATTATGTTGTTATCATGTGATAGATTGGTATTGGTATTTATGTGGAATCATGTTGTTATCATATTCCGTTGAATTGATGTGCATGCTTTTATGATGCATGCATGAGCATTATTAAATTGGTTCATTCCATTGTGCGGAGTGGTTGGCGAGCCAATAGACTTACAGTGCGGAGGTAGTGAGGCTAGATTCTTGACCCGGTGGTTATGGGCGAATCGAGGATTGGATTCTTGACTCGGTGTTACGGGTGAATCATGGATATCTTGTCTTTCCACATGTAAGCGGGCGGTGGGTGAACTCGGTTCACGTTTTGGTACCACATGCATAAAGTCGCATTGCATATGGGATTGTAACATGCTAGGATGGATTCGGTGTTGCAATTTCCATTGTTTATTATATACATGTTCATTGTATGAGGCCTTGTGAATTGATTATGATTTGTGTTTGGTTAATGGACTAACGTATCCGATTATTACTGTTGCATTTTAAAGCGTATAATGCATGTTATATTGAATTGAAATCTCACCCTTACTTTAACAATTTCGGATCCAAAGTGATTAGCTGCGGGTTGGTGAGGATAGCTCTAGAGTCGAGTCGGTTAATTAGTCCATGTCGATGTCGTGCTCTGGTAGATGTAACACTTTGGAAGCGGTTGTTTGAATCCTTTAATGGATATTTTTAATGGTTTTGAATCATGTTTTGATGTTATGTCTGGAATAATTATGGATGTTGTATTAGGGATCCGTTATGTTTCATTTCATTTATTAAACATAACCTTAAGTATGTTTCATTTAATGAATTTTCTTGGTGAAAGCATGACAACTATTTTGAATTATATTAAAATTGTGGCCTCTTGATATGTGTTATATACTCGATTATTATTTATAAAATCGCGGGTAATTAGAAGGGTGTTACGGGGTTGGGGTCCGTTGGAATCTCGACAGGGAATAGGAGATGTAGATTTTCTCGGTGTACTATCGACCAAGTCTCGAGTCGGATACCGTTCTTTGGAGAAAAGGAGAATTGTTGAGAGATATCGTGAGGATAAACATCTTAGCTAGGGATGAAGTATTCTTGCTCGGAGGCGATGTAACATTTCGGTTGAGTGGAATCAACGCTCGGGGACTAACGTATACTCCGGGGAAGGTTTGTTGTGGTGACCTTCTTTGTAGGGATTATATTACTGCGGGGAATGTTTTGGTGACCTTAATCGTCATCTCAATTCCTAGAGCTGTAGTAACTACTTTTGTATGCCCGTTTTTAGTATGTTTGTGATTAGATTCTTATTGTCAAATGTGTATAGTCATTCAAAACAAGCGTTGGACTTATTGCAAGCGACAACAACAAAAATTGTAAAGAGAAAGAAACTTGCGTTTATTTGAAAGGTGGCGTATGGCCAAGTGGTTTATACACAAGAAGGTAAAAGCTATCGGAAACAATCTCGTTAAGTTCCAACTATGCTAGTACTCATATATTTGACTATCTCATCTCCTTCATCGTTGAAAGTGGGTAGGCTGATCTTATCATTTGAATCTTGAATCTTGATAGTAGTCTAAAGCAAGTGATCGGAAGAGACATAGTAAATGCGCTTAAATCCTAACTTTTCCTAGACCGCCCTTCGGGTTTGGTCTCTGGGATACCCTTTTTGCCAAGCCGCCTTTTTCGGTTTCGACTTGCGGGTGTACATGTTTTGTATATATCCTTAACTTTTTCCGAACCCTTTTGGCCAAGATGCCCTTATTTTTGCCTAGGTTAAATGGACCTAGCGGGTCTCTTCATGCGTAGTATTTTTTGACTATATGCGTTCACAAGGTGTGGGAAGTCTTCACCATCCATGGTGCTAAGTATCATAGCTCCGGGAAAACCTTTTTTGACTACAAATGGTCCCTCGTGGGTGGGAGTCCATTTTCCCAGGATCACCTTGTGGAAGGATGATGCGCTTGACTACTAGATCACCGATTTGGTAGACTCGGTGTGACCTTCTTGTTAAATGCTCACGATCATTCGTTTACGATAAATCATCCATGGCAAATGGGCCTGAGTCGTTCTCATCAATCAAATTAATCGGTCAAGCCGTATACGAACCCATCATCTTAGCCTAACTCTGCATCACGGAGGACTACGGTTGAGGGTATCGAACCTCGATGGGTAGGGCTTCCATACCATACACAAGAGAGAGGGGTTGCCCTGTTGATGTTGTGTAGTGCGATAACCATGAAGAGCAAATGGTAAAATCTCATGCCAATCTTTGTAAGTCCTGTCATCTTGTATAATCTTCTTAATGTTCTTGTTGGCTTCCTTTGCACCATTCATCTTAGGCCGATAAGGAGAAGAGTTGTGATGCTTGATCTTGAAGCTGCGTGCGAGTTCGGTGATCATCTTGTTGTTAATATTGGGCCGTTATCATGATAATCCTTTCGGGAGTGCCATGTCGACGAGATAAGATTATGTTTATGAATCGAGCCTGACATTCTTAATGTGAGATGCGACGAGGTACTTCTACCCACTTGGTGAAATAGTCAATTGCCACAAGGATGAAGCGATGTCCATTAGAAGGCTGTGGCAGATTTCTCACGATCATGTCAATGCCCCACATTGCAAAAGGCCAAGGAGAAGTTAAAACTTTCAGTCTTGGAGTGCGTGTACTTTGTCGGCATATATCGGCATTTGTGAGGATCGAGCGTGGTGACAATCGGCTTCCATGGTGGACCAATAGTAACATTCTCAAAATCTTCTTAGCCATGGTGTGTCCTTTGGAGTGAGTACCAAATGCGCCTTGTAACTCTTCCATGATGCGTGTTGCTATTTTACGGTCTACAGTGGAGTAAGCACAAGTCGTGGTTGCGCTTGTATAAGATGTCGTTCTTTGAGAAAGAATTTGGATGAAAATCTTCTCATGAACTTCTTATCATTAAGATGCCCTGCGGGATATTCTGAGTCTCAAGATACCTCTTCATTCGTAGTACCAAGGTTTTTCTTACGTATCAAGTTCGTAGCAATCGTTGGTTAGTCAAACTTCTCAATGATGATCAGGGAGCCTCGTTGTCCCATCGACTTTGAACATAGGCGACATAGTAGCCAATCGTCATTGATTCTCTTCTCGTGGAATATGATTGAAAGTAATCTCTTGATAGGGAATCAAACTCGAACATGCTCGATAGGGAATAAGATTTGGATGCTTCGTATCCCACTAATATAATCGGTGATCACTAAAGTGAGTCTCCATATACAAGAACTTGATTCTTAAATCAATAGCGACTTTGATACCCATGATACCTTCATATTCGGCCATGTTGTTAGTGCAACTAAAACATAATCTGGCGGTGAAAGGCGTATGTCCGCTGTAGGGGATATAATGATGGGCGCCAATGCCATTGCCAAGTGCGTTTGAGGCTCCATCAAAACCATAGTCCATCGGGATCCTTGTTCGGGTCCTTCGTCAGGGCACTGGTTCTTCCATAATCTGTAACTAGTAAAACATCTTAATCGGAAATTGAGCTGCATAGGTGATAGTCATCTGACGATGAGCCAAATGATCGGCTACTACACTTCCTTTGATCGATTTCTAAAAGTGTATTGGATGTAATATTCGGTCAAGATCATTTGCCATCTTGCTATTCTTCGGGAAATTTGGTTTCTCAAAGATGTATTTTATCGGATCCATCTTGAAATCAACAAGGTAGTATGGGTCGACATATCTTTGTCTTAGTCGGTGAGCAATGCCAAAGCATTGCAAGTTTTCTCGGTGTGAGGTATCTTGTTTCACGATCGGTAAACTTTTGCTAAGGTAGTATATTGCATGCTCTTTTCGACCGGACTCGTCATGTTGCCCAACACACACCATTGAATTCTCTAATCTTCAAGTACATGATAAGAGGTCTTCCTTGGTGGTGGCATCGGGATGAGAGGATTTTGTAGGTACTCCTTGATTTTGTCAAAGCGATCGGCAATCGTCCTCCATTCCACTACTTGATCTTTCTTGATAACAAAGATTGGCTCACAAGTAGCGATTAGGTGTGCAATGAATGCGATGTAATTCAATCGGCCCGAAACCTCGACTTCCTTCTCGATGCGGGGTTGGCATCTCTTGAATAGCTTTAACCTTGGCGGGATCAACTTCAATACCTTTTCCATGACAACAAATCCTAGGAGTATTCGGATCGACCCCAAAGTGCACTTGTTAGGATTGAGTCTCAACTTACTTCTTCAATCATCAAGCAGTTTACGCAAATGATCAAGATGTTCTTCTTGATGCGTGATCGAGCTATCATGTAAATCGGCGTAGACCTCTATCTCGTGATGAATCATGTCATGAAATAATGTCACCATACTTGATAAGTGGCACCGCGTTCTTGATCCGAGCGATATAACCTTGTAGCGAAAAGTGCCCAATGTAACAAAGTAGTCTTCTCCATGTCTTGAGGAGCCATTTTGATCGATTATAGCGGAGAAACCATCCATGAAGGAAAACCTTATCTTTGAGTGGTGTTGTCAACCAGAACATCAATATGAGGAAGTGGGAAATCGTCTTTCGGACTTGCTTTGTTCAGATCTCTGTAATCCACACACATTCGTACTTTACCATCCTTCTTAGGCACAGGAACCACGTTTGCAACCCATTGTGGATAGGAAGTAACATCTAAGATACCGGCGTTGAACTGCTTCATAACTTCGGCTTTGATTTTCTCTGACATCTCAGGGCGCATCGGCAGACCTACATTTCTTGGGAGAAAACCTTCTTTTGTTGGCAATCGGTGTACCAAAATATCAATGTCTAAACCAGGCATGTCTTCGTATGACCAAGCAAAAACCTCAATATAGTCTCGTAGCATCTGAACCAACCTTTCTTTAACACTGTTCTCAAGATCCGCTCATATCTTGATCTCTTTTCTGTCTTCGCTAGTACCCAAATTCACAACCTCAACTTGCTCTTCGTGTGGGTGTATAACTCGCTCTTCTTCTTTGTAGCGTCTAGAAAGTTCTCTGGCACTTCACAATCTTCCTCACTTTCGTCTTGGCTTGGTAGATCGGATTATCGAAGTCATATTTAGCAATAGCATAAGCTGTGTTATGCGAGATTCGGAGTGATTGCGATGTATCACGTGGGTGTGTGTAAGAAACACATAGCTTTTGAAGGGGTGATAAAGTAAAGAAACAAGCAATTGAATGCAAAAGTCCAGCGAATTTATTGAATGAAAGCAGCATGACGACGGATAATAACCCTCGCAAGCGAGCCATGATGCCGGGCAGGCACTAGGCTTTCAAAGTTTATTGTTCAAAACATAAAGAAATACCAAAAGCAAAACAAAAACAAGAGCAATTACTCGACTAAAGGAGATAGGTATAGCGTCTTGATCTTCCAATTCTTTGAGCCCTTGATGCAGGTTAGGAAGATCCACTTGCGATGTCGAAGTCGTTGTTGTTGTCTTCTATAGCATGGACTCCACTTTGGGCGTCACGGAAAGGAAGTTGGTGCAGCGCGTTCGTATCATCTTCTGACCCTTGATGGTGAAGCCTAAACCAGTCTTGTCGGTTTTGAAAGGGAGATCAGGGAGCTGGCCCCGAATAGTACTACCTTCTTCAACAGTAGCTTGAGCATCCTTCAATGAGGACATCCTAGTGTCATACCCCAAATTTTGACCTAATATACCACCTTACATTTGCATCATTGCACAACTAACATTCAACGGCGTGTCGGGTGTAGCATTCACAGGTCAAAATTAGGGTTTCATCAGATTTTCATATGATTCAAGAGCTAACCAATTAGGGTTTGAGATTTTCTCACTCCATTTGATCTATCTTGATCAAATCATCAGCCTTCAATCCTCAGATATCCATTTTCCTCACTATCAATCAAGGATCGACCAATTAGGGTTTTGGTCGAGCATAGGCATTCTCTGATTTTTTGAGCAAGAAATGACTTTTTGGATAGATATTGGTCATTATATCTTAGATACAACATCTTGACCTAATTTACGGATTCAAAACATCACGAGAGGTTCCTGAGACTTCATCGATCAATTTCGAAGCGTCGATAAATTTCATCTGCGGAAAAGTCAAACTTTGACTTTTGGTCAAATTTTCAAAACAAAACTTTTCCATCATCAAAATACTTCACATGATCCATCATGATCATAAAAATCAAAGAATTTGGAAAAGTCAACAAAAAGTCAAAGTTTTCATACTTAGAAATTTTTCTAAGTGTTGAAATTTCTTATTTTTTTCAAACTTCAAGCCATTTTTTCACCTAGTTCCAATTTGAATTTGAAAAAACTCAAAACATGAAAGTTGTAGCTTGTGGAAAAATATTTCCAAAATGTCCAAGAACTCTCAAATCCATGGAATCTAGGTACACTTTTGAAATTGAAACATAAGGCTCCATGACACTTGATTTTCAAAGTCAAAACATCAAGATTATAGGTCATTTTGCATTTTCCTCTTCTAGAACCTTTGCCACCTTGCCAAGAGAGGATAGAACTGATAAAAATCAGTTGGATGTAATTATTATAGGATAGGATCAAGTTGAAATTAACCATGGTTAAAAGAAGGAAGCTTCCTTTTGCATTTAATGCAAAAAAGACTTCCTTGCCCTCTAAGGCAAGTTTGAATTACCAATGCCCAATTGCTTGCCTAACATTTCAGATACAATGGCCTATAAATAGAGGTACCAATTCAAGCTCAATGGACACCAAAAACATTGCAAAGTCATGCTTCTCCTTCTTTCTTCAAAATCAAGAAACATAACACATTTTGAGAAAACTTGCAATTTTCAAAATTCAATGAAAACATGATAAATTTTGGTGTCTAACATGTTTCGATATCAACATGTAACTGGTTTGTAACTTAGAATCAAACTAAAACAACTGAAAATCAAATTTTGAACTTCATGCTTCAAACTTGTACAAAGCTTAAGTATTGAATTTGGATTTTGGTTGGAGCAATTGATGTTTAATCACTCAAACATCATCACCATACTCCATGGACATGAGGCGGACCATTAATCACGACTGTAACACTCTTAACCCCATTTTCGAGTTTCATTTTGAGCTAACTGTAGGTTGACTTGGTTGGAGAGATTGGAGCAAGCTCGAAGCAAGCATACCATCCACCTGACTTCCATACATGCCGATGAAGGTGTAGCAATCCTCAAACAAGTTACGGAAACACGTTTGAGCTTCTTGATTCTCATTTTCCGGTATGAACATGAGCTGTGATATCATGATTCCTTGCATCTTTTGAAAAAGCTCTTGGCCATTCTTTTTCGCACCTCTAACGATCATAAACCCTCAAAAAAGACCAAGAATCATGAACCTACATCATTTAATTTAAGATTTTCGGTTTAGGGTTCGTCGTGTTCTTCAAAACCTAAATTGTTCAGGCTAAATATAAATAAAATTAACAACCACCTTCGTGTTCGTGAGGAAAAAGCGAGCAACTTTGATGTTTACATCATTAAATTTCATTGAGAAGCGAGGATGGTAGCTTGGATCAAAGATTACGAAGATCAAACATGTTGAAGAACAACTAGCGTGTTCTTCATTTTCAAATACAACATTCCAATGTTATATCAACACGTGTTCTGGTCCACTAACACCCCAGCGCGTTTGGTCTAGTGGTTGCTTGCTTGCCTTTAGTTCTCTTTGACACGCGTCACCTTATGGTCATGGGTTCGACACCCGTCGGGACCATTCTTTTACAAACTTTCAAATTTTTCATGTTTTTATCAAACTTTCACAATTTTTTGACCAATCAAAATCCTTTTTTAAGGTGATTTTTGGACACTTGTCAATAAATACATCTATTTTGTGATAGTGCAAAATTTTCAGAAAAAACTTTCATCGATTAAATTTTAATCGGGCAAAGCGGCGTTACGAACACTTTTCAAACCTCCTTTTAAGGTGAATTTTCAAGTTTTCGACTTCGATTTTTTCAAAACTTTTCATAAATAAACCTCACATTTCAAAACATTTCAAAATCATTTTTCAAAACATTTCATCAAACTTGCATCTTTTACCATGATCGATCCGATTTAAAACGATAAAACTCATTTCGTCTTCTCTCGAATTTCTCGATCGATCATGGGCCTCCCTTATGGTGTAAGTCCCAATCCTTTATGTACATATTTAGTTTTACTTGCACATACTCAAATTATAATTGTTAATATTCAAACATAAACAAATTTCTTTCGTTTGTTTTCATTCGTTTGTCTATACGCTGAATCCATTGGTTCTAAAGGAAGAATTCTTCTGAGTAAAATTTCTTTTTGACCAATGGGCCTCCATCATGGTATAAGTCCCATAACATTCTTTTATGTACATAATATTTCTTTGTACATATCAAACTTTTGTCAAACACTTTTTTACAAAGTTTCATCTGTACATAATACAGATACTCCTTTAATACTCAAGTACAGACAAACTTCGATCGTTTGTTTTCACATCACTTGTGTATACTCAAACAAAATAGTATTTTGTGTACATATTTTCTTTGTACATACCAAATACTTTTCATACAAAATTTTCATCTGTACATAACATAGATACCTTTTTACAAATATTCCAACACAGATAAACTTCGATCATTCGTTTCCGTTTCATCTGTATAGACCAACTGAATACCATTGGTATTGAAAGGAGCTTTCTCCTGAGTAAAACTTCTTTCAAATCAATGGGCCACCCTTATGGTGTAAGTCCCATCCCTCCTATGTACATCCATCTTTATTTGTACATAAAAACTCGTTCGTGTACATATTTACTTCCTTGTACACATTCAAACTTGTAAATAATCAAGTTACACTCGTTTTAAACGTTCGTTTCATAGACACTTGTTTATATTTCATAAACTGCTGTAAATAAACATCATGCATTGTTTATATTTCCTTCATAAACTCCTGTGAATACATATCACACACACACACACTGTTTATACAATTGTCTAATCATAACATAACAATTAGACTAATCAATAGGTTCCCCACAGTTAGCCTCCGCTTGGGCTTTATACAAGATATTTTATCTCCAACAGAGTTTAGCCTTCTCTTGGGCTTTGTACAAAGAAACTCTCCCCACAGAGTTAGCCTCCGCTTAGGCTTCATATAAGACAGTACTCCCCTGTTGAGTCAGCCTCCTCTTGGGCTTCGTTCAAAAGAACTCCTCATTGAGTTTAGCCTTCTCTTGGGCATTATACAATGAAAGAGACATGAAATCTCTTAACAGCCTCCTATTGGGCTTCCAATACAAAGAATCACACGCGCTAAGATAGAACCCTGAAAGGATGGTTTCCCGGTGAAATCACTTTCAAATTCCCCAGAGAATAAAATTTCCCGGTGAAATCACTTTCAAATCCCCAGAGAGTAAAATTTCCCGGTGAAATTGCTCTTAATTCCAAAAGGATGGTTTCTCGGTGAAATCCCTTTTAACACAAAGCCAGCCATACCCTATAGCTTCCTCTTGAGCTTCATACAAGGACCCTCGATGACCCTCGATGACCCTCGTTGACCCTCGGAATGCCTCCTCTTGGGCTAACAATACAAGGACCCATGGGCTTCTTAAAAGCATCCCTTTAATCCAATAAATTTCTCCTCGAGATTTAGACATCTATCATCTCTATGGAAGAAGTATCTCATCTATCACATCACATACAGTCAAAAACTTTTTTCAAACTTTTTTCATAAACTGTTTTCAAACAAAAACATCTCTTAACAGTGGTAGTAGCAGCTTGTACACTCAAGCAAAACACCCAATACTTACAGTTAAAAGATTCAATCATCTTTTTCAAACATCTTTCTTAAACATGTAAGTGGTAACGCTTGTACACTCAAGCAAAGCACCTATAACTTACGACGAAAGATTTTAATCAGTCAAACTTTTCAAAAATGTATGTGATGAAATAGATTAGATACATTTTTCATTAAGATGACATTTGTCTGTCTCTTACTAACATCCCGTTGCTTTCCACTAGCATAAGTGGGAACTACGATTGCTCGACTTTCTCAACATCCTTTTGAGAATACGTGAGCACGGTCTCATCCTTGCCAAGCAATTTCTATCTCCCTCGGACCAAACAAAACATAGAACCACAGAGATCCGAGCTACAAATGCTGCGATTCCCACTAGGGGATATGTATGCGAGAAGATCCACGGATCTTTGCGAGCACAATAATAACAAAACCTAGAATCCCATAATCTCATTTCTTAAAATCCAAAGGAGAATTTTCCCAATCATAGAAATAGCAATTAAAACACACAAACATATCAAATATATTCATATATAAAGCTGTAGATAACTACATATATTTAGGGTGCTCCATCTATTCCTTTATATAACAATCCCCTTACTCGGAATCTCCCCGATGCGTTGCGTCTAGTTTGCGCTAGTCGTTCGCGCATACCAATATCAATTGAGGGTATTTCGACTTTCCCCTTTTCATAATTATTAAATCATCTTTCTTGTGTTGAAAATAATAAAACTTGATGCTCATGGCATCTTTATAAACAAATCAAAGATTTAAATCGTTGCGTGCGGAGAATCCGAACTCATGTTCGCATCCTCTAGCGTCACCTTTTAACGGGGAAAATGGCGACTCTTTGGGGATATGGCTGAAACTTTGATTTTTCAAAAAGGAAAAGCGCGTTACTACCCGAGAGCACCAAGCTTTTTGTTTTCAAAAGAAAAGAAAAGGGGATAAGCTTTTCATATTTAGCATATATCTGTTTTCTTTATTGTGTGTTTGCGATTTCACTTGATGGAAAGAAATCTAACGGATTTAAAAACATTTTAAGATCTAGGTGGAGATATTAATCGTGAGGAGTTCAATGCTTTCGAAGTTAATATTTCCAGCGATGGAGGTTGTCTTGAGGGTATTGTGTTTAGCAAGTAATTGCGAAAACGCTGTATTTTCGGGGGAACTTAAGAAGCTGAGTGGACTGTAGAATACATAAACCATCCTGGCCATTAGGATGTAGTGCAGAGATTATTCGGGTGTAAGCCTAGAGTAATTGTCATGCGATACTACGATCAGGCGATTTTCTCTTGAAAATATTATTGGACCATCGAGTATTCAACAAATCCAATAATGTTTTGAAGGGGAGTGTTCAGCCTGTATTATCAGTAGAACCCGATTCACAGATGAATAAGCCCATAGAACTTAACCACGTTGATTCTTATCGTTGGCTTCATGCTCATGACTTCGAACACTTGATCGTGTGTATAACTACTAACCATGTTTGCCGCATTCATGCATTCATTCATTCATTCAAAAACAAAAAAAAAACTTCATTTCTCTTCCCATTTCCAAAGAATTTAGAGATTTTTTCTTTGTAAAATATTTTAGGTTAGAGTGATGGACGTCAGAGGAAGATTCACCAAAAGATACAGTTTTAGAATTCCTGATGTAGGAAAGTTAAAAGAGTTAGCATCCTTGGTAGAAGATCCCTCGGTTTGAAACGCTATGGAACTCTTCTAACTCTTACGCTAACGTTGATGAAGGACTTCTCAAAACTTTCGTTCAGTTCTACGATCCGATCTATCATTTGTTTCAATTTCCACGATTATCGATTGATGCCTACTTTGGAAGAGTATGCATATCCTAGGAATCTCGATATGGGACAAAGTGCCTTTCAATGGTTTGGAAGCCATTCCTAAGTCACAAGTCATTGCAACAATGACTCATTTAAAGAAATCGAGATAGACAAAAACCTAACTACGGAGGAAAACTCTTAGGATTAACCTCAAAGTTCCTAATGGAGAAGGCTCTCAAATTCTCGGGCGGTAGTATGGTAGCCTTTGAAGCTATTTTAGCTTTACTCCTCTATGGATTGGTGTTGTTTCCCAACGTCCCAAATTTCGTTGATATCAGCGCCATAAGGATCTTCGATTGGAAATCCGTTCCCACCTGCTTGGTGATACGTCGTCTCTATTCATCATAGGAATCGTCAAGGAGGCGGAACTATCGTGTGTTGCGTACCTCTGTTTTCAAATGGATTACCTCACACTTGCCTAAATCTCTTATCTTCCGAAAACAAAGGCAGTGGCATTGGTCCGGAAGACTCATGTCTCTTACAAATGATGATATCCATTGGTATACTTTGGCAAACAATGAGATGGAAATCATTGAGAGCGTGGAGAATTTGCCAGCGTACCTCTCATTGAGTGCGAAAGGAGGAATCAACTATAACCCATTCCTAGCGAGGCGTCAACTCGGATCGCAAACTCGGTAAACCTCTTGGATTTGGTGAAAGCTACTTCTACCATGAAGGGAGGATTCCCAAGGATTGAAGGCTAGGATGATTAAAGCTTGGCATCACATCCGAAAGAAAGGAAAAGGTAAGGCAAAAATTGTGTAGCCATGAAACCTACACTTCTTGGGTAAAGAAACAAAGGAATTCAGAATGCCTTACGCTTATGAAGATCCCATGTTCTCAATCGCCTCCAATCAACAAATTTCCCCGTCGAAACTGTGAGAGAATACCAAGAAGCCTTGACCAAGATAAGGTTTGAGAAGGAAGCTTTGGAAAACAAATTCCTTAAGGCTAACCTCGAGAATGAGAAGCTCAAGAAGCAAGTCAAAGATCATGAAAAGACACTTTATTTCCAGGATGAATGGCTCATGGAAAAAGATGAGGAGATTCGCCAGAAGCATGACGCAATCAAGAAATTCATCAAAGAAAGAAAGGGCGCTGAAGATTTGATGAATAACAATCTTACTCCCAACGAATGGAAAAGAGTCGTCAGCAAGCTAAAAGCCGAGAAAGCAGAACTAAAAGCTCGCTATGGAAAGGAAATCCTGAAGAGGAAGCTGCATCAAGCCTTTGGATCTTCATCAGACGAAGACGTTTAATTAGTTCAATTTAGTTTGTAATTTTATCATTTATTTTATCATTTGTGTGAGCAATGCTCCAAAAAAAAAAACAATTATTGTAATCTTCTTTCAATAATCAATGAAATTTGTGTTTTTCCATCCAAATATTTGCCAAGAAATATCTCTTTTAGCATAAATTCTTTGGAAATTCCTTTTCTTTACAATCATATTCATGCATCATATCTTGCATTTAGGTCTATTGTCTAGAGTCTAACATTTTTCCAGTTGGAATCATTTTTCCAGATAGGAGCAGTTGTCAAATCGCGTCTTAGAGTTTCTCGTGCGTCGCAACTCGAACATACGATACTAGATCAAAAAGAAGAAAAGTAATGGAGAATTTTGAACAAGAGAATGATGAACTTCGTAGTACAGTAACAACGCTACAAGAAGAAGTGGAAAGACTCGCATCTTTGGTCAACTCACTTGCCACAGCGCAAAGTCAACAAGCAGCATCGAGCAGTCAAAACCAAGCAGCAACGAGAGGATACTACTACTCCGGTTTCAATTATCGCGGCCGGTAGTTCACCTTCGGCATGCGAAGGCTATCCATGGGGAATGCCTTTCAACTTCGGCATCGGAGTTCGCCAACCGACTTCTCAAACAATCTCGCTTGACATACCTACTTTGCAGCAAAACTCTGCTTCACATCGTGGAATAACTTTTCCACAAGTAACAATGTCGGTTTCTCAACCGATCATGTTGAACTCAGCTTCCGTAGTGCACACTACCACAGACGAAGAAGTTCATCACACTCCAGGAAATAACACGAACGCTCGTGGTTCAATGGAGAATCTCCAAGAACAACTCCTCAAAATGCAGCTTGAGATAAAAACGATTCAAGGGAAAGAATTGTTTGGGAAAAGTGCCCAGGATCTTTGCTTAGTTCCTCGCGTAAAAATACCTGCGAAATTCAAAGTCCCTGAATTTGAAAAGTACAAAGGGAACTCTTGTCCTCAGAGTCATCTCACAATGTATGCTAGGAAAATGTCTATGTACAATGAGAATCATCAGCTGCTAATTCATTACTTCCAGGACAGTCTCACCGGTGCCGCACTGAAGTGGTACATGGGTTTAGACAGCACGAATATCCAAACATTCAACGACTTGGGTAAAGCCTTATACGGCAATATAAGTTCAACTTGGATATGGCTCATAGGGATCAACTTAGCTCCATGTCTCAAAGGAAGAGAGACATTTAAGGAATATCTTGTAACAATGGAGAAATTGCCCCAAATTAACCCACCATTGGAAGAAAGGAGATGACTAAGGTGTTCTTGAATACTCTAAACTCATTCTACTATGAGCGAATGATCGCTAGTGCTCCGGAGATTTCAACGAAATGGTAAGCATGGGAATGCGATTAGAAGAGGTGTTCGAACGGACGTCTAACCAAGGAAGGATCTTCTAGTAATACCAAGAAAATTGGAACCCGATTTTCCAGGAAAAAGAGCATGGCGTAGGAATGGTATCGAGGAAACCACGTAAGAATGTCATCCAACAACGACGGTAGCTGCCATAGCACCCTCTGTCAACATAACTCCAACACGAATTGCTCCAATTTCAAAAATTCTAAACTCATGACCTCATCAGCGAGCTCGGTTTAATAACAAAACCGTATGCCTCGGGTCACTCGAGTTCGATCAGTCCCATGATGTCGTAGAACTTTACCGCGCTAATAGAAAGAAACACGTCTGAGACAAGGTCACCACCTCCGGTTCACGAGAAGTTGCGTGGTGGTACAAAACCGGCGTATCTTGCCCTTTCCACCAAGGGCACCGGCCATGACCTTGAACATTGCATAGCATTAAAGGCGTCTGAAGTTAGTAAGGTCTAATCTTCTTTCCTTCAAGAATCTGAGCCCAAGCGTGCAAGCCAATCCACTTCCAGTCACGGTGGGCACTCGGTAAGTTTGATGTTGAAAATGAACAGTATCTCGTCACGGGCGTAAACGATCAAAGGAAACTTGCATCTTCATGAAGAATACTGATACCATGAGCACCTTCACTAAGCATGATTCCAGACTTGCCGCATCTGCTCCCGAATATTCAAGGATGTTCCACCATAAGGCGGATATCCAGCATTTGTTGACATCGGTGATCTACAAGTTTACGAGAAGCGAGAGATGATCATGACGTAAATACAGTAGGGCATTTTCCGCATGAGCTTTTAGTCTCAGATATCAACTCGAAAAATCCCGAAGTAAACGTCATCATCCGTTGTTTCAACGTACCGACTGATCAATTCAAAGACATGTCCTTACAACAACGCGAAAATCCACCAGTCCCTGCTGAAATTTGGGATACCTTGGGAGAACCAAGTGGTAAATTTGACTACATGGTGAAATACTCTGCGCCAGAAAGCTCAAAAATCCGAATCAAAGATATCCAGCCTACGGGATGGGGTGATGACTTTGAATACCCTAGTCAATCAGAAGAGGAATACTCATCTTCTCAAATTAATCAACAGATCAAGATCCCAAATGAAGATCTCTGCTTCAACACTTCTGTGGAATTCACCAAACCAGATCCTGGTTATCACTACATCAACATGATCACTGAAGATCAAGAGTACGACTCGGGATACGATCTAGAAAGTGTTGCCGACAACGAGTCTCTTCACTCGGAGACTGGAAGAACATCGATATTCAACACGAGATCAACGGGAAGTACAAATGCTATATCTCATACTTCCCGATCTGTTAATCAAGAAGATCGCTTTAGCAGCACAAAAGGCAAGGGCCATCATCCAGAGTCCTCAAAGCCCGCTCAGCCAGCAACCAAAGTCTACTCAAGGGTTAAACCAAGCGGAAAATTACCCGAGTACCTCGACTTCCAAGGAGTTCGTCACTATTGGAAACCCGTTGAAGTTAGGACTAATGTTCATAGCTCTAAGTAGTTTATCTTTGCTTTTGTTTTGAACTCTCGCTTAGCCCGCGAAGATGTTTATAAGGCTTTAGCTTTTAAATAATTTCTCTTTGTCTTGCCCAAGATAAATGAGTTTGTATTTCAGGGCCTTGTTCATATTGTGAATCATAAATAAAACGCGTTGTTTTGTTTCCACACTCTGTGTTTATTTTCATTTTTTACCCTTTTAAAATGATAATCCTAAAAATAGAATAAAAAAATCAATAAAAAAAATCATAATAAATTTTTTAATCGCATACACTTTCAAAAAAAAAAAAACTTTTAATCAAACATAAATCAAAATGCAGTTAAGGGATGGACAAAACCATTGAAAGCAATAACTCTCGCTCTTTCTCAACTTTGAAATCCCAGTGAATTCGCGAGGAAGTCGAAGAAGAGATCGATGAAATTTCTCAACTACTTAAGCACGAGAAAGGATCATTCGACCTCACAAAGAACCTCTAGAAGCAATTAACTTGGGTTGAGGAAGATACAAAGAAGTCAATATTGGAGCTTCACTCAGCAATGAGTGTCAAAAGCAAGCGATAAATCTTCTCAAAGAATACGTTGATGTGTTTGCTTGGTCCTACCGGAGACATGGGTTTGGATACCACCATCGTGGAGCATCATTTGCCGTTAAGACGAGAATGTCCATGATTAAGCGAGCGAGAGTTCATCCTAAAATGGTGAGAAAATCAAAAAGGAAGTTCAAAAGCAGCTCGGCGCTGGTTTCCTTGTCACTTCTGAGTATCCTCAATGGCTAGCCAACATAGTACCTGTCTCCAAGAAAGATGGAAAGGTTAGAATGTGTGTTGACTACCGGGACTTAAATAAAGCTAGTCCAAAAGACGATTTCCCACTTCCGCATATCGACATGCTAGTGGATAGCACTGCCAAATTCAATGTCTTTTCCTTCATGGATGGTTTCTCTGGTTACAATCGGATCGAATGGCTCGAAGACATGGAAGACATCTTTCATCACACCATGGGGCACTTTTTGCTACAAGGTAATGCCATTTGGATTAAAGAATGCAGGCGCAACTTACCAGAGGGCAATGACTACTCTCTTTCATGATATGATGCACAAAGAGATCGAGGTCTACGTGGACGACATGATAGCAAAGTCTGACACTGAAGAGGAACATATAGACTATCTCTTAAAGTTGTTTCAACGACTAAGGAAGTTTCAGCTCCGCCTGAATCCTAACAAATGCACCTTTGGGGTAAGATCAGGAAAACTCCTAGGTTTCATCGTCAGTCAAAGAGGAATTGAGGTTGACCCTGACAAAGTCAAGGCTATTCAGGAAATGCCTACACCACATACGGAAAAGCAAGTAAGAGGATTTCTCGGACGGTTGAATTACATCTCCAGATTTATCTCTCAGATGACGGCTACCTGTGGGCCGATATTCAAGCTTCTCCGCAAAGATCAGAAGGTTGTGTGGACAGAAGATTGCTAAAGAGCATTCGACAGTATCAAAGAATACACATCGAGAACCAATACGATCCTCAGTCGAAGGAAGACCATTAATCTTATACCTTACCGTACTAGAAGAGTCCATGGGCTGCGTACTTGGACAACAGGATGATACCGGTAGAAGGGCATGCCATACTACAGGTAAAAATTCACAGTTGTGAAACTCGTTACTCCATGCTCGAGAAAACATCTGCTGCGCTTTGGTATGGACTTCAAGCGTCTTCGCCATACATGATCAATCACGCGACTTGGTTAATCTCAAAATGGATCCGATCAAGTCGTGTTTGAAAGCACTGCTTAGGAGAATCACTCGATGGCAAATGCTACTATCGAATATGACATCAATACCGTGCCTGACGGTTAAAGGAAGCATTCTCGTGATCACTTGGCTTATCGACCGCTCAGCGAATACCAATCTCAAGTTCGACTTCCCGGATGAGGATGTTATGTACTTAAAGATGAAAGATTGTGACGAACCACTACGAAGGACGGATCCGAGAATCCGGATGGGGCCTAGTCTTGATGGAGCCGTAAATATTTTTGGCAATGGAATTGGGCAGTCATCACTCCTCGGGGTTCTCATATCCGTTTTCCGCGGTTGCTATTTGATTGCACCAACAACATAGCAGAATATAAAGCATGCATCATGGGTATCGAAGAAGCCATCGACTTGAGGATCAAGATCCTTGATATATATGGAGATTCAGCCCTTGTGATCAACCAAATCAAAGACAAGTATGAAACTCATCATCTTGGTTTGATTCCATACGAGATTATGCGAGGCGATTGTTGACTTTCTTCAACAAAGTTGAACTGCATCATATCCCTCGAGATCAAAATCGAATGGCAGACGCCTTGGCTACTCTATCTTCCATGTTCAAAGTCAATGATTGGAATGATATGCCTAGAATTCGCATCAGACGCCTTGAAAGACCTGCATATGTGTTTGCAACAGAAGCAGTCTTCGATGATAAACCGTGGTTTCACGACATCAAACGTTTCCTTCAAACGCGAGTGTACCCACTTGGTGCCTTGTACAAAGATAAGAAAAATTTGAGGAGGCTTTCTAGGAATTTCTTCTTAAACGGAGATGTGTTATATAAAAGGAACTTCGACATGGTTCTGCTCAGATGCGTCGACAGACAAGAAGCAGACACGATCATCCATGAAGTGCATGAAGGGTCCTTTGGAACCCATTCGAATGGGCATGCAATGTCTAGAAAAATCTTGAGAGCAGGATACTATTGGATAACGATGGAATCGATTCTGCAAACACGTCAAAAGATGTCACAAGTGCGGATCTCGCGAGATAAGATCCATGTGCCTCGACTCTACTCAATGTTCTCTCCTCTCGTGGCCTTTCTCCATGTGGGGCATTGACATGATTGGAATGATTGAACCAAAAGCGTCCAGCGGACATCGCTTCATTCTAGTGGCTATTGATTACTTCACCAAATGGGTCGACGACATCCTCACGTCAGCGTTACCGGACAAGTGGTTGTGAGGTTCATCAAGAACAACCTCATTTGCCGATATGGAGTTCGAGCAAGATCATTACGGACAATGGATCTAACTTGAACAACAAAATGATGAAAGAACTGTGAGGAATTCAAGATCGAGCATCATAACTCGTCTCCTTACCGGCCAAAGATGAGCAGCGCGTTGAAGCGCCAACAAGAACATCAAAAGATTGTCCGAAAATGGTCATCACTTACAAGGCGGCACGAAATGCTTCCATTTGCTCTGCATGGTATCGTTTGATCGCACTTCAACGAGGGCAACTCCTTTTCTCTAGTATCACGGCATGGGCGGTGCTCCCGTAGAAGTTGAGATCCGTCAATGAGAGTTCTCATGGAAACTAAGTTATCTGAGGCCGAATGGTGTCAAAGCGAATCGACCAGTGAACTTGATTGAAGAAAAGCGCTGACCGCTCGTGTCACGGACAACTCTATCAAGAAGAATGAAAAAGCTTTCGACAAAAGGTCCGACCTCGTGCTTAAAAGATTACATCTTTTCAAGCAGATTCTAGGGGCAAGTGGACTCCTAACTACGAAGGTCCATACATCGTCAAGAGAAGCTTCTCTGGCGGTGCTATGACTCTCACAACCATGGACGGCGATGAACTCCCGTATCCAGTGAATCTTGGCGATCAAAAATACTTTGTCTAAAAAAACAAAAACAGCTCGGTAAGTCGAAAACCCGAAAAGGCGGCAGGCAAAATGAGCGTCTCGGTGGATTGAAAACACGAAAAGGCGATCCGAGGCAAAATTAGAGACAATAAGCGAAATTATCACGATAGATCGAAAACACGAAAAGGCGATCTAGGCAAAAACAAGGATACAAAATGACAAATAAGCTGCGTCGATCATATTGTCCACATGAAGAATCTTCCATCAACGGATCTTCAATCAACTTTTCTAAAGCAACAAGCACAGTTGGAATTCAAAGTTGTTAGGGATAGTAGCGGTTATTTGCTTTCAATGTAGCCTTTTCCCAATAAATTATCATTTCCAACTTTTGTAAATAGTCCATGGAATCACGCCTTTGGCTGATTACCATTCTATCAATAAATTTGAGCCTTGTTTTTTTTTTTTTGCAATTCCCACTTTATTCTGTTTTGCAAAATAACGCTTTTTATTGTGAAAATCACTTTTTGAAACTAAAATGTTTTAAATGAATTTCTACTTCAAAAATTTTTTGAAATAAAAAGCAAAATTTTCCTTTGAACTATGGACGCGGAAATAACTTCAACAGTTTCTCCATGAGTGCTTTGATCTCCGAAGGATAAAGACAATTCTGATGATCTTCTCCTCAATGAAATCATCAAAGGCGGTATTCTTATACAAAAGAATCCCCAACCAAGTTGCCAATGAAATGCCTTTCTGGAAAGTTTAAAACATGCAACTCAAATTCTTCATTAGTGAACATCGCACCATTTGTTGCAATTTTCACCATATTTATTCGATGTGTGGTCCTTTTCCCAAATACCTCTTTAGTGTCTTTGTCAAAGTATTGTTAGCATGCATATAACATTCATGACATTCATACATAATAGCATCATTCATTGCATTTTTGCATCTCTCAAAATGTTTGCTTCCAATCAACGTATAAATCATACTTACTCATACGAGTACAAGTCATCCCGTGAATATCTCCAAGCAGAAAAGATACATTTTTCTTTTTTCCCCAGAGTATTCCCAACAGAAGGATCGTCTTCCTTTTTCCCAGAAAGTCCCCAAGCAGAGAAATACATTTTCTTCTTTCTATCACATTCCCCAGCTGAGATTATCCCTCATTAGGAACAATGTCTTGATTAACTTCTTTCTTTCCAGTACATTCCTGGATAGAACACTATCTGTTATTCACAAAGCTGAGTACACAGCAACCTCATTCCTTCAAAGATTTACCTTGTTATAGTTATCACTTCGCTGATAATTGGTAAACATCTTCAGAATTCATTACCATAAACTATCACAGAGCTGATAATTGGTAATATCATTTCCACTTACCTTAAACATTGTCACAAGGCTGACAGAAGGTAATCTCTTTGTTTCCCAAAACGAAACAAATGTTCACATATTCTGTGAATCATTCTTTCCCCAGCAGGGACGTATTCACAAATTTCCCTTCACTGTGTCATTTCTTTGATATCCTTTAGGGTAAAACTTTTTGCGATCATTTTGCATCATCCGCATTTTTTGGTATCTTAGGTCCAAATTTTGCGTATTCTGATATTTAAGTTTCTTTACACCTATCAAAACGAAGATATTCATCTTCATCTCTCAAGTTAAAGAAACTTAAATAGGGGCATCTGTCATACCCCAAATTTTGACCTAATATACCACCTTACATTTGCATCATTGCACAACTAACAGTTCAAACAGCATTAATCGGGTGTAGCATTCACAGGTCAAAATTAGGGTTTCATCAGATTTTCATCTGATTCAAGAGCTAACCAATTAGGGTTTGAGATTTTCTCACTCCATTTGATCTATCTTGATCAAATCATCAGCCTTCAATCCTCAGATATCCATTTTCCTCACTATCAATCAAGGATCGACCAATTAGGGTTTTGGTCGAGCATAGGCATTCTCTGATTTTTTGAGCAAGAAATGACTTTTTTGGATAGATATTGGTCATTATATCTTAGATACAACATCTTGACCTAATTTACGGATTCAAAACATCACGAGGTTCCACAGACTTCATCGGTCAATTTCGAAACGTCGATGAAATTTCATACGAGAAAAGTCAAACTTTGACTTTTGGTCAAATTTTCAAAACAAAACTTTTCCATCATCAAAATACTTCACATGATCCATCATGATCATAAAAATCAAAGAATTTGGAAAAGTCAACAAAAGTCAAAAGTTTTCATACTTAGAAATTTTTCTAAGTGTTGAAATTTCTTATTTTTCAAACTTCAAGCCATTTTTCACCTAGTTCCAATTTGAATTTGAAAAACTCAAAACATGAAAGTTGTAGCTTGTGGAAAAATCTTTCAAAAATGTCCAAGAACTCTCAAATCCATGGAGTCTAGATACACTTTTGAAATTGAAACATAAGGCTCTATGACACTTGATTTTCAAAGTCAAAACATCAAGATTATAGGTCATTTTGCATTTTCCTCTTCTAGAACCTTTGCCACCTTGCCAAGAGAGGATAGAACTGATAAAAATCATTTGGATGTAATTATTATAGGATAGGATCAAGTTGAAATTAACCATGGTTAAAAGAAGGAAGCTTCCTTTTGCATTTAATGCAAAAAAGACTTCCTTGCCCTCTAAGGCAAGTTTGAATTACCAATGCCCAATTGCTTGCCTAACATTTCAGATACAATGGCCTATAAATAGAGGTACCAATTCAAGCTCAATGGACACCAAAAACATTGCAAAGTCATGCTTCTCACTTCTTTCTTCAAAATCAAGAAACATAACACATTTTTGAGAAAACTTGCAATTTTCAAAATTCAATGAAAACATGATAAATTTTGGTGTCTAACATGTTTCAGTATCAACATGTAACTGGTTTGTAACTTAGAATCAAACTAAAAACAACTGAAAATCAAATTTTGAACTTCATGCTTCCAAACTTGTACAAACTGCTTAAGTATTCGAATTTGGATTTTGGCTGGAGCAATTGATGTTTTAATCACTCAAACATCATCACCATACTCCATGGACATGAGGCGAGACCATTAATCTGGTAACACTCTTAACCCCATTTTCGAGTTTCATTTTGAGCTAACTGTAGGTTGACTTGGTTGGAGAGATTGGAGCAAGCTCGAAGCAAGCATACCATCCACAGACTTCCATACATGCTTGGATGAAGGTGTAGCAATCCTCAAACAAGTTACGAAACACGTTTTGAGCTTCTTGATTCTCATTTTCGGTATGAACATGAGCTGTGATATCATGATTCCTTGCATCTTTTGAAAAAGCTCTTGGCCATTCTTTTTCTGCACCTCTAACGATCATAAACCCTCAAAAAAAGACCAAGAATCATGAACCCTACATCATTTAATTTAAGATTTTCAGTTTAGGGTTCGTCGTGTTCTTCAAAACCAAAATTGTTCTGGGCTAAATATAAATAAAATTAACAACCACCTTCGTGCAACTTTGATGTTTACATCATTAAATTTCATTGAGAAACGAGGATGGTAGCTTGGATCAAAGATTCTGAAGATCAAACATGTTGAAGAACACTGCGCGCGTGTTCTTCATTTTCAAATTTTTAAACATTCCAATGTTATATCAACACGTGTTCCTGGTCCACTAACACCCCAGCGCATTTGGTCTAGTGGTTGCTTGCTTGCCTTTAGTTCTCTTTGACACGCGTCGCACCTTATGGTCATGGGTTCAACACCCATCAGGACCATTCTTTTTACAAACTTTCCAAATTTTTTCATGTTTTTTTATCAAACTTTCACAATTTTTTTGACCAATCAAAACTCCTTATTTTAAGGTGATTTTTTGGACACTTGTCAATAAATACATCTATTTTGTGATAGTGCAAAAATTTCCAGAAAAAAACTTTCATCTGATTAAATTTTAATCGAGCCGAAAACGACGTTCTGAACACTTTTCAAACCTCCTTTTAAGGTGAATTTTTCAAGTTTTCGACTTCTGATTTTTTTTCAAAAAAAACTTTTCATAAATAAACCTCACATTTCAAAATATTTCATCAAACTTGCATCTTTTACCATGATCGATCCGATTTAAAACGATAAAACTGATTTCGTCTTCTCTCGAATTTCTCGATCGATCATGGGCCTCCCTTATGGTGTAAGTCCCAATCCTTTATGTACATATTTAGTTTTACTTGCACATACTCAAATTATAATTGTTAATATTCAAACATAAACAAATTTCTTTCGTTTGTTTTCATTCGTTTGTCTATACGCTGAATCCATTGGTTCTAAAGGAAGAATTCTTCTGAGTAAAATTTCTTTTTGACCAATGGGCCTCCATCATGGTATAAGTCCCATAACATTCTTTTATGTACATAATATTTCTTTGTACATATCAAACTTTTGTCAAACACTTTTTACAAAGTTTCATCTATACATATCTGATACTCCTTTTATACTCAAGTACAGACAAACTTCGATCGTTTGTTTTCACATCACTTGTGTATACTCAAACAAAATAGTCTTTTGTGTACATATTTTCTTTGTACATACCAAATACTTTTCATACAAAATTTTCATCTGTACATAACACAGATACCTTTTTACAAATATTCCAACACAGATAAACTTCGATCATTCGTGTCCGTTTCATCTGTATAGACCAACTGAATACCATTGGTATTGAAAGGAGCTTTCTCCTGAGTAAAACTTCTTTCAAATCAATGGGCCACCCTTATGGTGTAAGTCCCATCCCTCCTATGTACATCCATCTTTATTTGTACATAAAAACTCGTTCGTGTACATATTTACTTCCTTGTACACATTCAAACTTGTAAATAATCAAGTTACGCTCGTTTTAAACGTTCGTTTCACAGACACTTGTTTATATTTCATAAACTGCTGTAAATAAACATCATGCATTGTTTATATTTCCTTCATAAACTCCTGTGAATACATATCACACACACACACCTGTTTATACAATTGTCTAATCATAACATAACAATTAGACTAATCAATAGGTTCCCCACAGTTTAGCCTCCGCTTGGGCTTTATACAAGATATTTTATCTCCAGCAGAGTTTAGCCTTCTCTTGGGCTTTGTACAAAGAAACTCTCCCCACAGAGTTAGCCTCCGCTTGGCTTCATATAAGACAACACTCCTGTTGAGTCAGCCTCCTCTTGGGCTTCGTTCAAAAGAACTCCTCATTGAGTTTAGCCTTCTCTTGGGCATCATACAATGAAAGAGCGGAAATCTCTGACCTCCTATTGGGCTTCCAATACAAAGAATCACCAGCTAAGATAGAACCACGAAGGATGGTTTCCCAGTGAAATCACTTTCAAATTCCCAGAATAATTTCTGAAATCACTTTCAAATCCCGAGTAAAATTTCGGTGAAATTGCTCTTAATTCAAAAGGATGGTTTCTCGGTGAAATCCTTTTAACCAAAGCCGACCATACCCTATAGCTTCCTCTTGAGCTTCATACAAGGACCCTCGATGACCTCGTTGACCCTCGGAATGCCTCCTCTTGGGCTAACAATACAAGGACCCATGGGCTTCTAAAAGCATCCCTTTAATCCAATAAATTTCTCCTCGAGATTTAGACATCTATCATCTCTATGGAAGAAGTATCTCATCTATCATCACATACGATCAAAACTTTTTTCAAACTTTTTCATAAACTGTTTTCAAACAAAACATCTCTTAACGATAAGTGGTAGCGCTTGTACACTCAAGCAAAACACCCAATACTTACGTTAAAAGATTCAATCATCTTTTCAAACATCTTTCTTAAACATGTAAGTGGTAGCGCTTGTACACTCAAGCAAAACACCTATAACTTACGACGAAAGATTTTAATCGATCAAACTTTTCAAAATGTATGTGATGAAATAGATTAGATACATTTTCATTAAGATGACATTTGTCTGTGTCTCTTACTAACATCCCGTTGCTTTCCACTAGCATAAGTGGGAACTACGATTTCTCTGACTTTCTCAACATCCTTTTGAGAATACGTAGGCACAAGGTCTCATCCTTGCCGAGCAAATTTCTATCTCCCTCAGACCAAACAAAACATAGAACCCTGTAGATCCGAGCTACAAATTCTCTGATTCCCACTAGGGGATATGTATGCAGAACATCCACAGATCTTTGCGAGCACAATAATAACAAAACCTAGAATCCACATAATCTACTGTTTCTTAAAATCCAAAGGAGAAACTTTCCCAATCATAGAAATAGCAATTAAAACACACAAACATATCAAATATATTCATATATAAAGTTGTAGATAACTACATATATTTAGGGTGCTCCATCTATTCCCTTTATATAACAATCCCCCTTACTCAGAATCTCCCCAATGCGTTGCGTCTAGTTTGCGCTAGTTTCGCATACCAATATCAATTGAGGGTATTTCACTTTCCCTTTTCATAATCATTAAATCATCTTTCTTGTGTTGAAAATAATAAAGCTTGATGCTCATGGCATCTTTATAAACAAATCAAAAGATTTAAATCGTTGCGTGCGAGAATCCGAACTCACGTTCGCATCCTCTAGCGTCACCTTTCTTGAACACCTAGGCGGTCTTAACAACCTCAGGCAGGAGAGTCAGCAGGCATGACTCGGGCATTGTTTCAAGCTTGAGGGAGTCGAAGAATTCACCTCCATCTCGAGGTATCGGAATGACCGTAAAGGCGAGTATACTCCTTTTCACCCATCTGTAACAACTTTCCCTTTCACGGGTACTTGACCGATGTAAGGTGGAGGTAACAGAGCGCCCATGTATCCAAGGCGTCCAAGTAGGCAAGAGTAAATTTGGACGAATGTCCATGACAAATAATGTGAGTCAAAGTGCTGGGAACCGACTTTAGAGTGATGAGCTCTCCAGAAGCGTTCGCTTAGAACCATCAAAAGCTCTTACAATAATGTCACTGGGTCTCAGAACCAACCCTTCGACATCAAGCCGATCAAAAGCAGTCTTCGGTAGGATATTCAGAGCAGAACCGATGTCAACCAAAACATGAGACAATGTAACGCCCTTGCATTCCACAGAGATGTGCAAGGCCTTGTTGTGTTTCTTTCCGGCAGGAGTCAAATCAACATCAGAGAAGCCTAGGCCGTTGTTGGCAGCCAGGCTAGCAATACAAACTTCAAACTGGTCAGTGGTAGTGTCTTGAGGTACGTGAGCGTTCTTCAGAAACTTCACCAAGGCATTAGCATGAGCCTCGGAGCACAAGAGCAGAGCAAGCATGGAAATTTTGGACGGAGTTTGTCCCAACTGTTCCACAACATTGTAGTCACTCTTCTTGATAATCTTCAGAATTTCCTCCATTTCTTGTTTGGAGGTGTCTTCAGTAACTTCCTTTGGTAATTCTGGCTGAGCAGGATGAGTCACTGGTTCTTGGGGAATGGATTGAATAGCTGGGATGCGAGCTGGAGTCGCAGTGTCTTTTGGAGGAGAGATATCTGGAGAGAATACTCTTCCAGTTCGGGTCACCTTACTTGATCCGGTGATGTTGTCAATGTCAAGAATGGTAGCTTCAACTGTAAGATCTTCAATGGTCAGAGGGTCTTGCTTGACGCCATGATAGTAAACATCAGCTCCATAATTCCAAGGGATAGCCTTGTCAGAGGAATATGGAACTGGCCTTGGAGAAGTGATGATGAGAGGTGCCACTCTAGGCACAGGATCAGCAGAGGAAATCCTTATTGTGTTAACATTAGCATAGTCTTCTGGGAAATCGTCACCCCATCTGGTCGCCTTAACATCTTCAATAGGAATCTTTTAACTCTCAGGAACAGTGTACTTCACCATGTAATCATACTTTCCACTTGGCTGCCCCTTAGGTATCCCACACAGATGGTACAGTTTCGTTTGCATTGTCAATCTTCAACTTAGACATTTCATCACACGACTTACGCAGGTGGTTTCGGGAATAGTATCTCACGGTTGTCCATCATGCAATGAACACGTCTTCTCGACCAAGCCAACCATCAGGTGCGGATGGGCACCGACAATTCTCTGGGCATCACAGGTTGACACGGCTTGCAACAAATTCTTCTTAACAGATCATCGGAGGAATGGTCAAGTCATCTATGTTGAAAACATAAGTATCATCACCATGACATTGGAACTCTTGTCATGGTTAGGCATAGGCGCGTTGATCACATTCGGTCTCAGCGGGAGGATCAAATTCAATGCCTTAGCTTCAATCATATCTTGAATCTTGTTCTTGAGCCCAACAATCATCAGTACTATGTCACAGGCTATTGGAATGGTAAGCACACTTAGCATTAGGATTGTATTTCGGAGAGAAGTGTTGACATTCGAGGAGGATCCCTCAAGTAATCGACTGCTTTCAACATGTGTTGCAAGGCTTGCGACAAAGGCATGTTGATCTTGTGCCTTGTCTTCGTTGCGGCGTTACGTTCACATACGTTGTCTGTGAGGTTGTCTTGATGTAGGATTGGAGAACAAGCGCCCACAGTTGAAACGGTCGGTCTTGGCTCGGCTTTTCGACCATACGGCATTGGCTTCTTTCTTACCACCAAAAGATCTCTTCTGCGTTTGAAGATGTCTCTCTGAATCTTCCCACTCTTGATACAAGCTTCAATGCTCGCTGTCGAATCATTTCGGTGAATCCGGTGAAGAGTTTCAATCGGATGATTGAAGAATGGGCTGTCGGTGTTCCATGAACATATCAACCAACTCCCTATTGGACAAGGGTGGTTGAACTCTGCACGCTAGATCTCATACAGGCATACTCCTTGAACTTCTCATCACGACCCATAGACATGCTTTGTAGTTGCATGCAGTGGGTGTCAATTCGACATTGTACTCATCATGCGTCGAAAGCATCGCTAAGTCACTCAAGTACGGATACGGTCATTCTCTAGGTGATAGTACCATTCCAATGGTTCGGACAAACTCTCTTGAAAATAGTGCATCCACAACTTTACTCGTCATCGGTGTGATTGATCTTCTGGACATAAGACTTCAAATGCAGCTTAGGGCAAGACATGCCGTCATACTTAGCAAAAGTTAGAACTTTGAACTTGGGAGGAATTACAACACCAGGGACAAGACTCAGGTCATCAAAATTCATCCCGGACATCTTCAGGTTTTCCACAGCATTCAGACGGTCTTCAAGTTGCTTGTACTTGTCATCTTCATCAGAGTATTGGCCACCATCATAGTTCTTCTCAAGTTCAGGCTGACTGCCTTCACCACCACCTTTGTTACTTTGCTCGTCCTCCTTATTGACACTTCCTTCAGAGAGCTCAATTCGACTAACCACTCTAGGACCTCCTTTGTAGCGTCTTCCCATGTTGAGAAGACCAACAACCTTCTTCTTTACATTGATGAGCTTCTTGGATCTTCTTGGCCTTGGACCAAGTGGTAAACATCTCTTTGGCGAGCATTCGAGCTTGAAGATCTTTGTGATTGTTCAAGAGCCATTTCTGCTAAAATAAATAGCGAGCAAATGAGAAAACCAATCTTCAATGTACCTGTGATGCAATGTTATGCTATGATATGCAATGTTTATGCGAATGCAATGCAATGTTTTCAAGGACCTTAGAGATTTAAATTTGTTAAACAAGCAATGAACAAACATTTATTAGTACTTTTTATTATTCTTTTTTTCTTTTTAAGTACAAAAGATAGTTCAAAACAATAAAAGAAAAAGCATAAAAAATCCTAAAGCTCTAAGTCTCCCACGGGCGCTTCCTCTTGGTGCCGATGTAGGCGTTGATGTTTCGCTCCTCGTGAAGTAGCTTGGTCAATTCTAGCACTTTCTTCTCACTTGCATAGCACTGAGCTTCAAAGGTATCCCTCTCTTCTTTAAGCTGAATCCAGGATTTCTTCAAGTCTTCAAAATCAGTAGGCATGTCGGGATAGAGAACAGTATAGGGTACGTCACCTATAGTAACAGGTTCCATAATTACTGGTAAAACAGGCGTGAATGGCATCATGAGGTTTTGAGCTCGAGCTCGCACCCATTTGAGGTAAGGTTCCCAAGGAATGGAGTTCTGGTGCCCCAAAGTCTTGGTATCAGTCTTCTTTACCATGCCCCAAGCGTGTATGAACCTTAAATCGGTGATGCGAGATCGTGATTGTAATTGAACAAAATATCTTGGAGAAGCATATCATGAGGACCATCTCTTCGGGCAAAACCAAACTGACGTAGAGCTAGAGAAGGGTTATAAGTAATACCTCCCCTTATACCAAGTAGTGGTACATTAGGGAATTCTCCATAGCGCTCGATGAAAGTGAAATCCTTTTGAGAGAAAAGACTCCAACGGATATCTGAATGAGAGAGTGACATTAACCTTTGCGACCACTTCATCCTTTGTTCATTCTTCAAAACTGATGGAGGAAGGTGCGAAATAAACCACCTGGAAAGTAACGGTATGCAACACATGAGAGTTCCTTGTCTCTTAGTAGTGCAGTGTGGAGAGAATGTAGGATGTCTCCAAGTAAAGTAGGCCTTTGGATTGCGGTGGAAACAACTTGATGGCGTTGACATCTATGAATTGATCCGAGTTAGGGAATAGAACCAAACCATAGATTAGCAAGGCCACAATGTCTTCGAATGCATGGAAACTCATAACTTTGAGGAATTCTCGGGCTTTCTTAATTAGGAACTTGGCAAGTAAACCCTTAACTCCACTTCTAGTTTCCCAATTGGCTTCAATGTCGAGAGCTTAAGATGTAAGGCGATGATGTCTTCGTATTAGGAACCTTTTCTAGACCGTGAATGGCATTTGGTCAAGAATAGGTACCCAAGTAGCTTAGAGAACTCTTCCAAGGTAGGAACCAACGATAATCTGGAATGTAAAGCAATGGTGTTTGGATCAAAGAATAATAGGACATGCATCATATCTTCTTCAAAACCGAGATAACCAAATCAAGTAGATAACCATGTCTTTTGATGAGCGAGCATGGTCGGGAATTTCGAAACCAATTCTTTGAGTGAGAAGGTATACCCATGAAGTTGATTCGGATAGTCTTTCTAGAAGCCATAATCCCTAAAAAGCGAGCAAAGATAAATCCTAGGTCCTTGAAATAGTTAGAAATGATATGCAATGCAAATGATGTCATGATGTCATGTTTAGCACACACAAACAATTCACACAATGAGCCTAGGTTTAAGGCTTGCATGAGGTATAGGTGATTACCCTACCAAAAGTTTGAGTTGGTTCATCCTCCTATATAATGTAGGGTTCTAGGAATCTCACATCATTGATCTTTCTCGTGGCGTTTATTTCAATACGAATACCAAGTGGTCGATCGAAAATATCCCAAAAGTCGATCTCAATGGCGTAGCATCGGTATCAACCAACCTCGGTCTACACCAAAGCCGGCCATCTCACTACCTTCTAATGGCCAAGATGGGTCAATTAAGGTTCTAAAAGTTTAGTTAGCGCTTGATGACACCACGCAGAAGCCAAATATTATCCTCAACTTGGGAATGAAGAGTATCGGGACAACCAAAGTGTCACGCTAACGTAGCCATCATGTTGACCGTTTTGATATACGTCTAACGGTCGCGACGATTTATTGCTACTTACCTAAAACCGGATCCGGTGTAGGATCCCCAACAAATATAATACCCAAGCAACCCTTAAAGATAAAGCAAGCAAGTCAAACAGAAAGCAATAAAGGTGATTTAGAAATCCTTAAGGCAATTCTCTCTTTAGGGTGTGTCCCCAGCAGAGTCGCCAGTTCTGTGATACGGTGAACTGACTTTTTAGTGTTTTTGGTATCGCAAATGTGCGGATAGCAAGAGTCGCCACCGACTTTTATTTTTATCCAATTAAGGGAAGGTAAAAGTACGAGAAAAAGACCTTCGTTAGATTACGAGTACGGGAGAATGGTTATGAAAAGGAAGGTATTAGCACCTCTTTCCATCCGTAGTTATCTACGGGCTCTTAGTTGCTCTAGATCACTTAAAAAATTGTGCTTTCTGTGTGTTTGACAAAAATGTTTTGAAAAAGGCATTTCGCTTTGACTTTGTAATGATTCATGTAGGAATGTATACAAAGTGTTCGGAAATGTTTCGTTTTGAAAAGAGTTTGAACTTTGAAAAAGTGTGAGGTGTGAAAAGTATTTTGATAGAGCAAGCAACTAAAAGTCTTATTACCTACTCAGAATTGGTCGTTTTTTGTATTGTTACGTTCCTTTAGAATAGCGTCATCCATACCATTAGTTGGTAGGTAACTCCATTCGTTGGATGTAAGCGGGACATTCGAAGGGACATCGGATGGTCATAGAAGGCAACTTGTAGGAAGTATCCTAGCACATTCGAAGGGACTATCATCATTTTCGTGGCGACAATCGAGGTCAAGATCATGTATTCGGAGGCGACATCGTGGGTCTTATGATCTTTGTATCGAAGGGACTATGATGATTTGTTTGAAACAACGGTGCTAGAATACCTCGTTCGAGGACATGACCATTTTGAATTCGTAAGGCACGAGAGAATTACCCTAAGGGGTGCATGTGTGAGAAGTGTGTTGATTTCGATATTTTATCTTGAAAATTAGTGGGCTATGTTCATTATTATCTTGTCATACACGCCTAGTTACTAGCAATTTATAGGGTGAAATTAAAATGCGGAATGTAAAGATGCGGAAAGATAAATGTCCTACGCTATTACATGGCTTTGGGGATACATAATTTAAACTTCGGAAAATAAAACCTAATTTAAACTATTACATCCCATAAACAATTACATTATTGGAAAAAAATGAAAAGTAAAGAAACGTCAAAGCGGAATAACACGAAGCGATAAGAGAAATCGGAAAATATGATGAAATCGAATAAGAGAAAATGTTAGAAAAATGCAAGTTTTAAATATGAAAAGTATTTCATCTGGAAATAATATAAATATGCTAAAATAATTTTTGGGATTTTTGGATGCAATTTAATAATTAAAATGAATTTAAAGTAATTAAAATGCAAAATTATGAATAAAAATAAATATGCATGCAAAATTATATTTTTAATTTTATAAATTAAATAAAGATTTTCAGAAAATAATGTAAAAAGAAAATAATTTTGATGATTTTTAATGCGAAATAAAATTATGAAAAAATTAAAATAATGCAAAATATTAAAATAATATGAAAGTATAGAAATAATGCAAGTTTGGAAAAAGAATGAAAACCGGTCCCGGCGAGGATCGACTGGAGTCCTTGAGAGCATCCTCAACAGTATGCGCCTTTACCACTCGCCATGTGTGCAAGTGTGTTTGAAATCCGATCGAGTAAAAGAAAGACAAGTGTCATCTCCAGGTCTCCTCGTCGCATGACTTCATCGTCCCGATTTGAATTTTTAAAGCTAGCGTCGGTCATTGTTCGACGCTTCTGAGACCGCAAATTGGAAAATCAAGCACATAATATAAATAATTTCTAAAGGCATGGTTCGATTCACGATCATTCCGAATGCATTGGTATAGGTCTCATGATCCAATTTTTCCGTTTAAGGGAAACCCTAAATCGTGCTCAGGAACCCTAACTATGGCATCTCGAGTTTCCGGCCATGAAAATGCAATTAAAGTACCCAGAAAGCTTGCAATCTTCCTACTAATCACAAAAACAAACACAAAACATGTTAAAGATGCATGAAAATTAAAATACGATTTTGGATTTTTCAAGAACAAACCGATTTCGGATTTCACGATTCTGGATGGTTTTGATCAAAGTAAAGGTCTGGATCGACTCAAGAGGTATCAAGGAATGTGTTGGACACCTCAAAATCGATTGAGAACGGCTGGAAGTATGATTGCCACTTGCTTGTTTGCCACGGTTTTTTGAGCTTTAGGTTAGGGTTCTTGAGCCAATTTTCTCTTCTTTTCTTGATAGGTATGCATCATACATTTATACTGGATGGATTTGGAATGGTTTTGGGAGAGAATCAATCAACATTCAATGCAAATCAAATTTGATTTTTGTACAAAATCAAATTTTCAAAATTTGATTAATTTTCAATCCAATCTTGCCATATTGATCCAATTTCGAAATTTGCTAGCCTTTGTGAGTTGCTTGGGTCTCAAGAAAGGAATAAAAATCAATTTTGCAATTAATTTTGATTTTATACTTTATTTTTAAATTTAATTTGTATTTAAATGAATAAATTCCAAATTAAATAGAAAAATAAAATAAAAATTCGTGGCATTGGGCTTGGATATTCCTAATTGTATGAGGAATAAGTTTGGATGAAGAAAAAGCAAGCCCATTTGCAAAAAATTTGATTTTTAGAAGTATCTCTCTTTGTGCATTCCTTCAAAATTGCCCAACTTGTGAATGGTGTATCTTGCTCAATTTTCCACATTTTTGAGTGTTCTTAGACTTTTTGAAAAGCTATAAGAGTCCTCTAACCAACCTTTTTGGTCTCATCTCAATTGGAGTTTCCATGCTCAATATATCTTCAAAACAAAAAGTTGACTTTTTGTTGACTTTGAAAATGACCTGTAATGTTTTGAGCCATACCTCTCAAATGAAGCATTTTTTGGACATTCTTGTGAGACATGAAGTTGTAGATAATTGAATTTCCTTCAAAACAATAGGTGGTGGAAAAATTTCTGAGAAAGTATGAAGAAGTTATGATCAGTCAAAGTTTAGTTGACTATACCTAGAAACCCTAATTTAGAAAGTTTGACCTTTGAGCAAATCTTGAGTTTTCTTGATGAATCATGATCAACCCTTGATCAAATGATGAATGTGACTTCAAAATGAGGATGTTGACCAAAAATCATGAAGTTTGACTGTATGTTGACCACAGTTGACTTTTTTGTCCAATTCAACTGATTTTCAACCATCTGAGCAATTGTCTGAGCAATCTTGACTTGTAAGGCTTGAAAATTGACATGGAAAATCTTTGAAGCATATGAGGAGGCATGAAGACCATTGGAGAGGTTGGGAGTCCATCTTGACCTGAGAATTGCCAAACCCTAGTTTGGGTTGATTGTCTAGGAGAGAGTTTGTCTGATCAACTCTTGAGGAATCCTTGAGTATGGATGTATGAAATATCTTGAGAGGATGGAGGGCAAATTTTGGGGTATGATAGTATCCCAAGTAGCTTAGATAACTCTTCCAAGGTAGGAACCAACGGATAATCTGGGAATGTAAAGCAATGATGTTTCGGATCGAAGAACTCGAATAAGACGTGCATCATATCTTCTTCAAAACGGAGATAACCAAGTCAAGCAGATAACCATGTCTTTTAATGAACTGGGCATGATCGGGAATTTCTGAAACCAATTCTTTGAGTTGAGAAGGTACCCCCATGAAGATGATTTGGATAGTCTTTCTGGAAGCCATAATCCATACAAAATAGAGCAAAGATAAATCCCTAGGTCCTTGAAATAGTAAGAGATGATATGCAATGTTATGATGTCATGATGTCATGTTTAGACAGATAGCAAGCACAAACAATTCACACAATAGCCCTAGGTTTAAGGCTTGCATGAGGTATAGGTGTATACCCTACCAAAGTTTGAGTGGGTTTATCCTGTCCTATATAGTAACCGGGTTCTAGGAATCCCATATCATTGATCTTTCTCGTAGGCTTTATTTCAATACGACTACCAAGTGATCGACCGAAACATCTCGAAAGTCGGATCTTAATGAGCGTAGCATCGAGTATCAACCAACCTTAGTCTACACCAAATCCGGCCATCTCACTACCTTCTAATGGCTAAGATGGGTCAATTAGGGTTCTAGAATTTGAGTTAATGCTGATGACAACACGCAGACGCCAAATACTTTCCTCAACTGGAGCATGAGGAGCATCAGGACATCCAACGTGTCGCACTAACGTAGCCATCATGTTGACCGTTTCGGTATACGCATAACGGTCGCGACGATTTATTGCTACTTACCTAAGGCAACCTAGATCCGAGTGTAGGATCCCCCACAAGTATAATACCCAAGCAATCCTTACAGTAAAGCATACAAGTCAAACAGAAAGCAGTAAAAATGATCTAAAAATCCCTAAGGTATTCTCTCTTTAGGGTGTCTCCCCAGCAGAGTCGCCAGTTCTGTAATACGGTGGGAGAACTGACTTTGGATTTGTTTTGCTTTTGATCGCAAATGTTGCCGATAGCAAGAGTCGCCACCGACTTTTCTTCTATCCAATTAAGGGAAGGTGAAAAGAACAGAAAAAGACCTTCGTTAGATTCTGAATAAGGAAGAAGGTTATGAAAAGGGAAGGTATTACCACCCTTTCCATCTGTAGTTATCTACGGGCTCTTAGTTGCTTTAGCTCATCTTAAAATTTACTTTCTGTGTGTGTATTTGAAAATGTTTTTGAAAAGGCATTTCGCTTTGACTTCCTAATGATTCTTGCTGGAATATATACGAAGTGTTCGGAAATGTTTTGTGTTGGAAAAGTGTTTTAAATTTGACAAAAGTGTGAGGTGTGAAAAGATGTTTTGTTAGAGCAAGCAACTAAAAGTCTTATTACCTACTCAGAACGGTCGTTTCCATGTTATTTTACATTCCTTTAGAATAGTGTTATCCATACCATTAGTTGGTAGGTATCCCTATTCGTTGGATGTAAAAGGGACATTCGAAGGGACATCGGATGGTCATAGAAGGCAACTTGTAGGAGTATCCTAGCACATTCATAGGGACGATCATCACTTTTCGTAGGCAACAATCGAGGGTCATCGAGGGACTATGATCTTTGATTCGAAGGGACTATGATGATATGTTTGTAGGCAAC
Source organism: Vicia sativa (assembly GCA_021764765.1). Classification (NCBI taxonomy): domain Eukaryota; kingdom Viridiplantae; phylum Streptophyta; class Magnoliopsida; order Fabales; family Fabaceae; genus Vicia; species Vicia sativa. Next base: position 78,982,121 of record CM038796.1, on the reverse strand, counting down.
GGTGCTAGGATACCTCTACGTTCGAGGGACTTGACCATTTATTCGAAAGGCACGAGAGAGAATAGCCTAGGGGGTGCATGTGTGAAGAAAGTGTGTTAAGTTCAGATATTTTATCTTGAAATTAGAAGTGATCTATGTTCATTTTTATCTTTCCATACACGCCTAGTTACTAGCATTTTATATGGGTGAGGAAAGTAAATTGCGGAAAGTAAAGTGCGGAAAGTAAATCCTACGGTATTGCATGACTTTGGGGTAGTTACATAATGTAGGAGTGCGGAAAGTAAATCCTAATTAAGCTATTACATCCCATGAGCAGTTACATAATATTGAAAAAGAAATGCGAGAAAATTAATCCTAACTATTACAACCTGGAAGCAGATACATAATAATCGGAAAAGAATTTCACATAAGAGAAAATGTGTTAGTAGAAAAAAGATTTTGAGTTAGGAAAAAGTTTTTAGGTTAGTAATCCTAATTAGATGATAAACCAATTTTTTTGGGAATTTTCTGGATTGATTTTAGTAAAGAAAAATAATTAAAAGTCAATTTTATGGTTAATTAACAATTAATTTAAATATGCATGCAAAATATAATTTTTCATGTCAAAAACTAAATAAGTATTTTTCTAACCTAAATGCAAAAAGAAAATATTTTTTGGTGATTTTTTGATGCATTAGAAAAATATTTGAAAAGAAATTAAATTGAAAGGAACATATGAAGAAAATAAGAAAATTGGTTAGTTTTCCAAGGTGGTAAAAAAGAAAGTGAGGAGCCAAGGTTCGAACCAAGGACCTCTGGGTGAACACGCGCGCTGCCTTGCCACTGGACCATCCTGCAGATCGTGTTAGCAATATGGAAACAAAGCATTATAAGGGCAATTAATCCCTGAAAATCAATTTAAAACAAAACCGCGCCAAAGGTCATCGTCCCCGTTTAAAATACCCTGGCTTTTAGCTACGGTTTTCTAGCGTTGCTATAACGTTTACCTACAGATTATTCCCGTAGCTACATCCCTGCAAAATCAAACCATTCATAATACACAAAATAAATTAATTTTGAGGACATCAATCGATTGGAAATCCTCTTCTGGGTATGATGGTGGCTCTGGTTTTGGCTAATTTTGTCTTAAACGGAAAGCCCTAATTCTGAGCTACGAACCCTAGCCATGGTGGATTCCTATTCCTGTACTCAAAACTCAATTAAGCTATGCAGAAAGCTTCGAAACTTCATCACAAACACAAAGACATGGTTAAATTCAATTGATTATGCATAAAAATTAAGAATCAATTTTGAGTTGAAAGTATGCAAACCGTGAGTTTGATATCGTGATTCTGGATGCTTGGTTGGCTTGTGAGTATCTGGATCGATTCAGAGGACCTCCATGAATGTGTTGGAGTGCTTAGAATGTTTTGAATTGGGCTGGAAACCTGGTTGCTAATAGCTTGCAAAACACGGTTTTTTGAAGCTTGGGATGGGGTTCTTGAGGCCAGAATTTTGTCCCTTATGCTTGTGGATGCATCATGTATTTATAATAGAGTGAATTAGGTCAAGAATTTTGAGAGAAAATCAAACCAATCAATTTAAAATTATTTGATTTAGAACCAAACCAAATATTTCCTTTTTTGGCCAATTTCAATCAAATCTCATTACCAATCATGATTATTTCAAAATAATCAGATTAAATGGCTTGCTTGGACCTCAAGAATGAGAGAAAATTCATCTTGCAATTAATTTTTGATTTTCTATCTTTTATTTTAATTAAATTGGTTTTAAATGATTAAAAATCCAAAATAAATAAAAAATAAAAGATAAATTCGTGGCCTTGGGCTTGGAGGTTCCAATTCAGCTATGGAACATGTTTGAACCAAGAAAAGTAAGGCCCATTTGCAAAAAAATTGGTTTTGTGAAGTATTTCTCTTTGTGCACCTCCTCAAAAATGCTCAACTTGTGCAAGGTGTATCTTGCTCAATTTTTAACATTTTTGGGTGTTGTTAGACTTTTTAGAAAGCTCAAGATGTCTTCTAAACATCCCTTTTGGTTTTACCTTCATTGCAGTTTCCATGATCATGAACACTTCTTTACAAAAAGTTGACTTTTTATTGACTTTTAAAATGACCTGTAATGTTTTGATCCATAACTTTCAAATGAAGCATTTTCTGCCCAAGCTTGTGAGACATGAAGTTATAGAGAATTGAATTCTCTTCGAAATGAGCTATGGTGGAAAAATTTCTGATAAAGTATGTGAAAGTTATGCCCGGTCAAAGTTTTGTTGACTTTTGTCTAAGAAAGCCCAATTTAGAAACTGTGACTTTTGATCAAATCTTGACTTTTCTTGATGAATCATGATCAACCCTTGATAAAATGATGAATATCACTTCAAAATATTGATGTTGACCAAAAATTATGAAGTTTGACTGTATGTTGACCACAGTTGACTTTTTGTCCAATACAATTGATTTTCAACCATCTGAGCAATTGTCTGAGGAAACTTGACTTGTAAGGCTTGAAACTTGACATGGAGATTCTCTGATGCATATGGTGAGGCATGATGACCACTTGAAGTGTTAGAGGCTCTCCTTGATTTGAGAATGGCCAAACCCTAGTTTGGGTTGATTGCTTAGGAGAGGGTTTGTCTGGTCAACCCTTGGGAAATCCTTGAGTATGGATATGTGAAATGTCTTGAGAAGTGGGAGGGAAAATTTTGGGGTATAACAATTGACTTCGAAGTCTCATGTCTCTTACTAATGCCGATATTCATTGGCATGCTTTGGCCTACTACGGTATGGATATCATTGAAAGTTGTGGAGAGTTCGCCAACGTACCTCTCATTGGTACACAAGGAGGAGTTAACTACAACCCATTATTAGCAAGACGTCAAATTGGGTATGCAAACTCGAGTAAACCCATTGGTTCTACAGTGGAGGGTTACTTTTATCATGAAGGGGAAGATTCCCAAGGTTTGAAAGCCAAAATGATAAGAGCTTGGCACCATATTCTAAGGAAAGAAAAAGGTGAGGTAAGGAATTGTATATCCATGGAATCCTACACTTGTTAGGTAAAGAAAAGAGAAAATTAATTCCAAATGTCTTATGCTTATGAAGAATCCATTTTCTTAGTGGTACCTAAACCACCCATAATTCCCATTGAGACTATGGAAGAATACTAATAAGCTTTGGCTAAGATGAGGCTAGAGAAGGACTCTTAGGAAGACAAGTTTCTTAAGGCTGACTTTGAAAACATAAAGTCGAAGAAACAAGTTAAGGATCATGAAGGAACCCTTTACTTTCAAGATGGGTGACTCATGGATAAAGATAAGAAGATCTGTCAAAAGGATGATGCGATCAAGAAATACATCAACAAAAGCTTGAAGAATTGACAAATGGTTCTCCTGCTCCTGAAGAGTGGAAGAATGTTGTTAACAAGCTAAAGACTGAGAAAGCCAAATTGAAAGCTTACTATGGGAAAAAGATCCTTAAAATGGAGCTACATCAGGAATTTGGTTCTTCATCCGACGATGATGCTTGATTAGGATTGTTTAGATTTTTCTTTATCATCTTCTTAGTTGTTGTAAGAGCTATGATCCAATAATTTCTAATCTTTTCTTAAAGATGTTAATAAAATGAGAGTGTTGAGTTCCAAATGTTTGCAAGAAATTTCTCTTTGAAAAGATCATTTCTTCTCTTTTGCATTCATAATCATGCATCATCTTGCATTTCGAGTTTATTATCTAGAGTCTTATCTTTTGGAATTTTCTCCAAAGATTGTCAAGCTGTCGCGTCTTAGAGTTTCCCGACTACATTCACAATCAGCTCGCAGATACAATACTCATGCAAATAGAAAGAAAGAAATAGAAGACTTCAAACAAGAGAATGTCGAGCTTCATGGTACAGTAACCAGACTTTGAGAGGAAGTGGAAAGACTCGGCGCTTTGGTGAGCTCATTGGTAGCTACACAGAATCAAAAACCACCACCTAACTGTCAAGTTCAAGCAACAGTGATCTCTGTGATCACTACTACTCCAACTTCCACCTTCACAGTTAGCACTCCACTTTTCACCATGCCAGAGGGTTACCCTTGGGGTATGTCTTTCAACTTTGGTATAGGTTTTCATCAAAATGCTTATGAAGTACAGACAACCACAATGGAGGTTCCTACTTTGCATAATTCAACATTCACTTTGCAACCCGGAGTAACATTTCCTTAAGTCACTATGTCGGTTTCTCAACCAATTGTGACAAATTCAACTTTGGTGGTTCACACTATTCTTATGTGAACAATGAAGTTTATCATGATCTAGGGGACAACACAGATCCTCGTAGCCGTATGGAAGATCTCCAAGAACAGTTTAATAAAATTCGGCTAGAGATCAAAACCATTCATGGGAAGGATTTGTTTTGGAAAAATGCCCACGATCTGTGTCTGGTTCCCAGTGTAAGAATACCAGTCAAGTTCAAAGTCCTCGACTTTGAGAACTATAGAGGTAATTCTTGCCCACAAAGGCATCTTTTGATGTATGCTAGGAAGATGTCTACTCACAACGAAAATCATTAATTTCTCATCCACTGCTTTCAAGACAGCCTGACTGGCGCTGCTCTAATGTGGTACATGGGATTGGATAGTACTAATATTCGAACTTTCAACGACCTAGGTGAGGCCTTTGTTCGACAATATAAGTACAACTTAGACCTGGCTCCAGACCGAGACCAACTCAGAGCAATGACTCAAAGAGATAAAGAGACTTTCAAAGAATATGCCCAACGATGGAGGGAAATTGTTGCCCAAATCAATCCACCATTAGAGGAGAAAGATATGACCAAGATCTTATTCAATACTCTTGGCACTTTTTACTATGAGCTCATGATCTCTAGTGCTCCAAATGATTTCAATGAGATGGTAAACATGGGGATGCAATGGGAAGAAGGAGTCCGAGCAGGACATTTGACCAAAGAAGTTGAATCTTCAAGCAGAACCAAGAAATTTGGAAGTTGTTTCCCAAAGAAGAAGGAACAAGATGTTGGCATGGTATCCCAAGGGAGAACAAGAGGAAACATTAATCGCCGACAACAGGTAGCCGCTATATCACCAATTTCTAGTTCAACATCAAATGCAGGATTTTCCCCACAATTTCAACAATAGAATCAACAGCCTCGACAACAGTCTAAACAATTAAACAATAATCAGAATCATTCTCCAAGGGTTTTACAGTTTGACCCAATTCTGATGTCTTACGCAAAATTATATCCTACTTTAATTGAGAGGAGTCTCGTTCAAACTAAAGCACCACGGCCAGTGCCTACTAAGCTACCTTGGTGGTACAAAGTTGATGTTTCATGTCCTTTTCACCAAGGGGCAACTGGTCATGACCTCTAACATTGCATAGCTTTGAAGGATGAAGTCCAAAGATTGGTTAGAGCTAACCTTCTTTTTTTAGGGATTTGAATCCGAATGTACAAGCGAATCCGCTGCCTAATAATGGAGGGCATGCTGTGAACATGGTGTATGGATGTCCTGGCCGAAATCGAGTATTTTACATAAACTTGGTAAGAGCAGATCTAGTATAGATGCATGCCATTTTCCGTGTAATGGGTGGTTTTGCTCGACATAACTACGAATCTTGTAGGATTTGTTCTAGATATTCTCATGGATGTTCTACTGTGAAAACGGTTCTTCAGTGACTAATGGATAATGGCGACATTTGAATCCTCATAAATAGGAATGAGAATGAAGTGAATATGATAGGATGTTATCCGCATGAGCATTTAGTCTCAGATATCAACTCGGTAACTCGTGAAATTAATGTCATCATTCCCCATTTCAATATGCCCGAGCGCGTAGAGGTTAGCTACAACAATCCAAGGGTTCTTATTTCTCCTTTGATCATCTTCCTACCTGGATATGTTCCCTATGACTCTAACAAAGCAGATCCCTACCAATACAATGCAACAATGATGGAAAATGGGAAGGAAGTTCCCATACCTACTCTTTCACTTGTAGTTAACATCGACGAAGTAAGTCGAGTAACTAGGAGTGGACGTGTGCATACCCCATTTCCACAAAAATAGCCTATTACTCCTGTGATTGGCAAAGTCCTGCCGGTATACCCGTTGTGAATCATGTGGGAATTCTTGTTGGTAATCCAGATTTAAACATTGGTTCATCCAATGGAACCAGTATCAATCCTGACGTTGATGAAATTTTGAAGCTAATCAAGGTTATGGATCAACTGATGCAAACTCCTTCTAAAATCTCAATACTCTCTTTGCTCTTAAATACCAAAGCCCATAGAGAGACCCTGATGAGAGTCTTAGATCAAGTCTTCGTAGATCACAATGTGATTATCGTCCAATTTGGTGGAATATTAACCAACATAACGACTTGCAACAATATGAGCTTCTATGATGAAGAACTCCCTGAGGAGGGTAGGGATCACAATTTTGCTATGCATATCTCTATGGATTGCCAATCTGACTTTGTTTCCATTATACTAGTGGACACCAGTTCTTCCTTAAACGTAAGGCCAAAAATGACTCTTACTTGTTTGTCTTACAAAGGAACACCTATGAAATTCAGTGGTGTGATATTCAAAGCTTTTGATGGATTGCAAAAATCTGTTATTGGAGTAATCGACCTTCCGATGACAATTGGTCCGCATACTTTTCAAGTTAACTTCCAGGTTATGGATGTTCAGGCCACTTTTAGATGTTTGCTAGGTTGACCATGGATTCATGAAGCTGGGTAAGTAACATCTACGCTCCACCAAAAGTTGAAGTTTGTAACAAATGGAAAGTTAGTAACCATAAGTGGGGAGCAAGCCTTGTTGGTAAGCCACTTATCCACTTTCTCTTTCATCAATGCTGATGAAGTGGAAGAAACGCATTTCCAAGGTCTCTCTTTAGAATAAGAATCTTCTAAGAAAAATAGATCATATATCTCCTCTTACAAAGAAGAAACGTAGATAGTGAAAGAGGGTACCGCCGTCGGTTGGGGACATGTTGTGATTCCTATCAAAAACGAAACCAAAACGGGACTCCGAATTACACCAGTACTCTCAAAAACACCTAAGAAGGATGAAACTCTTTATACAATCAAAGAAGTATTCCACATCAGAGGTTTCCTTAACCTTGTTTCTCAAGAGGTAAATGTCCTTATTGAAGAACACACTGAAGAAAGTCTCTCTGGTTTTGAAGAATGTAAAACTTATCTCAACGACTCTGGATACATATCTTAGGAAGAACTGTATACACCATTTTATCCTCCTTTAGAGAAATTGGAAGGCATGTTCTAGCAAGATGATAAAGAAGAAATCCCACCTATCCCACCTGAGGTCTAGGATACCTTGGGGTATCCAAGTGGAAAGTTTTATTTCATGGTAAAATATACCGCCCCTGAAAGTTCAAGAATTTCAATCGAAGACATCCAACCAACTGGATAGGAATATCCTTTTGAATATCTCATTGAATCATAAGAGGCCCACATGCCCTCTCAATATCCTCATCAATTTGAGATCACGACTAAAGATCTTCGCTTAAATACACCTGCCAAGGTTATTGAACTTGAATTTGTTTATTCCCAAATAAATGCAATTTTTGGAGACGATTGGGAAGATGGTCTTGAAAATGACTTGGAAAGTGTCTCTAACAATGAGTCTCTTCATCTAGAATATTTGGAATTACACCCTAAAAGCCCAGGATACATGTCGCATGAAGATACATGTACCTCATTTTATACTCCTCGACCTATCAAACAAGTAGAGGAAGATTGGCTCAACAGTACAAAAGACAAGGCTAACAAACCAGAGCCTTCAGCTCTTGCTCGAACAACGATCAACATCATCACTGAAGATGATCCTAAGGGAAAACTTTCGGAATACATAGTGTACAAAGGATTTCATCACTATTGAAAAGTTGTTGAAGCTCCGACTATTATTCACCGTTCAAATTAATCATCTGGATTTTATTTTGACCTCTCGCCCAGCCCAAGGCAGAGAGATGTTTCATAGGGCTAGCTTTTAAATGTTTTTCTCTTTGTCTTTCCCAAGACAAAAGAGTTTGTGTTTATTCTTCGTTTTGAATTCCCACATTTATGTGTTTGTTTTTCGTTTTTTTTTTCCTTTTTTGGAAATGGTAATCCTAAAAACAAATAATTTCAAATAATCTACATACACTGTTGCAATCGCTGTTTTCTAAAAAACGAACATAAATCATATGTGCAGATTAACTATCAGTAAACCCATTGAATGCAATAACCCTATTCCCTCTCCCAACATTGAATTCCCTGTGTTCGAAGCCGAAGAAGAGGAAGAAGAAGGGATCTCAGATGATATTTCTCGACTACTTAAGCATGAAGAAAGATCCATTCAGCCTCACGAAAAGCCTTTAGAAACGATCAACTTGGGTTTTGAGGAAGACCGAAAGAAGTGAGCATTGGAGCGCTACTCGGTGACAATGTCAAGAGCAAACTGATAGATCTTATCAAGGAATATGTCGATACGTTTTCTTGGTCTTATCGGGATATGCCAGGGTTGGATACCAACATCATAGAACATCACTTGCCATTAAAGCCTGAATGTCCACCAATTAAGCAAAAACTGAGAAGGACTCACCTTAACATGGACGATAAAATAAAAAAGGAAGTTCAAAAATAACTCGACGCAGGTTTTCTCGTCACCTCCGAGTATCCTCATTGGTTAGCCAACATAGTGTTTGTTTCAAAGAAAGATTGAAAGGTCAGGATGTGTGTTGACTACCAAGACTTAAACAAAGCTAGTCCAAAGGATGATTTCCCATTACCACATATTGAAATGCTGGTTGATAATGCTGCTAAGTTCAATGTCTTTTCCTTTATGGACGATTTCTCTGGTTATAATCAGATCAGAATGGCTCTCAAAGACATGGAGAAGACATTTTTTATCACGCCACAGGGCACCTTTTGCTACAAAGTAATGTCGTTTGGATTGAAGAATGCAGTCGTAACTTACCAAAGGGAAATGACCACTCTCTTTCATGACATGATGCACAAAGAGATCGAGGTCTATGTGGACGACATGATATCCAAGTCTGACATTGAAGAAGAACATATAGAATATCTTTTGAAGTTGTTTCAAAGACTAAGGAAATATCAACTTCGCTTGAATCCCAACAAATGCACCATTGGGGTGAGATTTAGAAAGCTCTCAGGTTTCATTGTCAGCAAAAGAGGTATTGAGTTAGATCCCGACAAAGTCAAATCTATTCAAGAGATGCCTGCACAAAAAAATTGAAAAGCAAGTAAGAGGGTTTCTTGGACGATTGAATTATATCTCCAGATTTATCTCTCAAATAACTGCTACTTGTGGGCCAATATTCAAGCTTCTCATCAAAAATCAAGGGGTTGTGTGGACACAAGATTTCCAGAAAGCGTTTGACAGTATTAAAGAATACCTGTTAGATCCTCTAATATTGACTCCTCTAATCGAAGGAAGACCTCTAGTTATGTACCTTACCGTGTTGGAAGATTCCATGGGCTGGGTGCTTGGACAAACAGATGAAACCAGTAAGAAGGAGCATGTCCCTTATTACTTGAGTAAGAAATTCATAGATTATGAGTCTCGTTACTCCATGCACGAGAAAAACTATTGTGCTTTGGTATGGGCTCTGAAACATCTCCGCCAGTACATGATCAACCATACTACTTGGTTAATCTCCAAAATGGATCCAATCAAGTAAGTCTTTGAAAAACCTACCTTAACAGGAAGGGTTGCCCGATGGCAGATGTTATTGTATGAATATGACATCGAGTACAACGCCCAAAAAGCGTTCAAAGGAAGAATTATCGCCGATCACTTGGCTTATCAACCAATCAATAAATACCAGTCTCTCAAGTTTGACTCCCCCGACGAGGATGTTATGTACTTGAAGATGTAAGATTGTGACAAACCGTTACCTGAAGAAGGTCCTGATCCTGAATCAAGATGGGGGCTAATATTTGATGGAGCAGTTAATGTTTTTGGAAATGGAATTGGGGTAGTCATCATTACTCCCGAGGGTACTCATATCCTATTTTCCACCATATTGTTATTTGATTGCACCAACAACATCATAGAATACGAAGCGTGTATCATGGGAATCGAAGAAGCCATCGAATTAAGGATCAAGATCCTTGACATATATGGAGATTCAGTCCTTGTGATCAATCAAATCAAAGACAAGTACGAAACACACCACCTTGGTTTGATTTTCTACAAAGATTATGCAAGACGCTTGTTGACTTTCTTCAATAAAGTTTAATTGCATCACATTTCTCGAGATCAAAATCAAATGGCAGATGCCTTGGATACTATACCTTCCATGTTCAAAGTCAATCATTGGAGCGAGATTCCTAGGATCAACATCATATGCCTTGAAAGACCCACATATGTGTTTGCAACTGAAGCAATCATCAATGATAAACTGTGGTCCCACGACATCAAATGCTTCCTTCAAACTCAAGAGTACCCGCTTGGGGAATCACACAAAGATAAGAAAAATCTAAGCAGGATTTCTGGAAATTTCTTCCTAAATAGAGATGTGTTATACAAAAGAAACTTCGACATGGTCTTGCTCAGATGCGTGGACAGACACAAAGCAAATATGTTGATACAAGAAGTGCAAGAAGGGTCCTTTGGAACCCACTCAACTAGGCATGCAATGTCTAAGAAAATATTATGAGCAACTTACTATTGGATGACAATGGAATCTAATTGCTGTAAACACGTGAAGAGATGTCACAAGTTCCAGATCTATACAGATAAAATCCATGTGCCACCGACTCTACTCAATGTTATATCCTCTGTGTGGCCTTTCTCAATGTGGGACATCGACATGATTGGAATGATTGAACCAAAAGCTTTAAACAGTCATCACTTCATCTTAGTGTCCATTGATTACTTCACCAAATGGGTCGATGCGACATCTTATGCCAACGTTACAAGACAAGTGATTGTGAGGTTCATCAAGAACAACATCATTTACTGATATGGAGTTCCAAGAAAGATCATTACAGATAATGGATCGAAGTTGAACAAAAAAATGATGAAAGAACTGTGTGAGGAATTCAAGATCAAGCATCATAACTCTTCTACTTACCGACCAAAAATGAATGGCGCTGTGGAAGTCGGGAATAAGAACATTAAGAGGATCATTCAGAAAATGGTCTTCACTTAGAAAGACTGACATGAAATGTTGCCATTTCCTTTACATGGGTATCACACTTCATTACACGATTCTACAAAGGAAGTCTTTAGTTTATGGCATGGTAGTAGTGCTTCCCATGGAGGTTGAAATTCCATAAATGATATTCCTCATAGAGACTAATTTATCTGAAGTTGAATGGTGTCAAAGCAGATACGATCAATTGAACTTAATTGAAGAAAAGCGTATGACCTCTTTGTATCATGGACGGTTATATCAAAGAAGGATAAAGAAAGCCTTCGACAAAAAGGTTCGACCTTGTGAATTTCAAGAAGGTGACCTCGTGCTTAAAAACATCTTGTATTTTCAATCGGATTCTAGAGGGAAATGGTCTCCTAATTATGAAGGGTCGTATGTTGTTAAGAGAACCTTTTCTGGTGGTGCTATGACTGTTGCAACCATGGATGGTGATGAAATCCCGCATCATGTAAATGCTGATGCAGTCAGGAAATACGCTGCCTAAAAAAGACAAAAGAATAACTCGGTAAGTTGAAAATTCGAAAAAGGGTGACTTAGGCAAAAATGAGTGTCTCGGTGGACTGAAAACCCGAAAGGGCGGTCCAAGCAAAAATTAGAGACAATAAATGGAAAAGTTTATCCTGGTAGATTGAAAACCTGAAACGGTAATCTAGGCAAAAATTAAGGATTATTGACAAAGTAACTGCATCAGTCCGCACTTCTTCAACCTGAAGAATCTTGCATCAACGAATCTTCAATCAAATCTTCACCAACCTGAAGCAACAAGAACAATTGGAATTCAAAGTTGTTAGGGAAAATAACAATTATTGCTTTCAATGTAGCGTTTTCTGATTATTTACCATTTTCCAACTTTTTGTAAATAATCCATGGAATCATGCCTTTGGCTGATTATTATCCTATTAATAAATTTGAGCCTTGTGCCCATTTGTTTGCAATTCTTGTTTTATTCTATCCTGCAAAATGATAATTTTAGTAGTGATAATCACTTTTGAAACAATTTTTTTAAATGAATTTACTTCTAACTTTTTGAAGTAAAAGCGACATTTTCCTTTGAATTGTGAACACAGAAGGAACATCAACAGTTATCTCCATGAGCGTTTCGACCTCTAAAGGGTGAACAAATGTTTTGACATAAGAAGTTTCTCTTCCCTGAAAGATATTATGAAACAACGATATTCTTATCCAAAAATAATTTCAAAACCTAACACTGCCAGTGAAAAATGCTTTTCTCCCAAGTGAATTCTAAAGCATGCAACTCTTGATTCATCACAAGTACCATCTCACCTTGTTGAACATTTTGTTTAGTATCTGATTGAACTGCGACGATGGTCCTTTTCTAAAAACGCTTTGTCGTCTTGTCAAGTGTCGTCAACATCCATGTTAAATTCATGACATTCGTTATTCATACATACTTGTATCATTAATGAATTCTTGATTTTTTCGATGTTTGCTTCAAAAACACTTGTTTAGGTTGAATTTATTCTCGAAAATAGGGATAGGCGTGTTATCTCTCTAGTAGACTGTCACCAATAAGCAGAAAGAACACATTCTTTCTCCAGTTCCCCAATCGAGTTCATTCCTCATTGGGTACAAAGTCTTGTTTGACAGTTTCTCTCTAGTTCATTCTTGGATAGAACCTCGTCTCTAACTAATTCAGGTCTAGATTTCACAAAAATCTACCTGCAAACAATAAGCAATAGCCTCGTCATCCGAACCACTTATATCCTTTTTCTCTTTGAGCTTATCATAAATGATTGTTCTTCCTAACAAGTCCAATCATGAAAGTTCATTAACAAATTGCAGTGGCAAAAACTATGAGTATAAGCCATTGAATTGACTTCACTCAAAAAATAACAAAAGAGTCGCCACAACGCTTTTAATTTATCCAAAGGACTAGGAAAAAGAGCGAATAAAATTCTAAAAAAAAGATCAGAAGATCTGGGACCTGGGGTTAGTTATGCAAAGAGAAGGTGTTAGACACCCAAAGCATCTACGGTACTCTGTAGGAACCTTTTTTGAAAATTTGTATGTGTGTGCTAAAAAATAGTATATGTACGAAATGGATGGTGAGGGGAGAAAAGAAGTATTTTTTACAATTTTTGGTTTGATAGAACTTCCAATGAGTTCCAGGCCTACATACCAACAATGTGCAATGTTGAAATCAAAACCCAATGTAGTCCAGGTAAAAAATACTAAAATTGTGTGTTGGTTGATTTTAAGAAAATGGCTTGTTAGAAGAAAGCCACAAAAGGCTCAAAAAGTTTGAATGAGGTTATGTGTTTTTTAGTCTTATGGAAATAGTCAATTTTTTATTAAATGAATTAAAAGTTTATTAAGAAAAAGAAGTTTGAAAAATACATGGACCTAAATCCAAGTTTTTTACGAAAGTGGTTCGAGTTTTTAAAACAAGAATCCTTTGAAAAAGATATGGAAGATTTTGAAAATTAAAGAATATGGGAGGAGATGAAGAGGTTAACCTAAGTGCATAAAGTAAAAGGTATAGATAAAGATAGATCTAACCGGGTGAGAAACCTAGTACTTGACATCAAGAGCCAATACCACATCTCATCCTTTAGATTACCACACAAGCAACAAATAACCAGGAAAAAAAACCAAGTGTGCAAATTCAAAATAACAAGAAAATAAAGTGCTCAATTGAGCAAATAAGAAAAAATGACATGAAATGTAAATGTTAAAATTAAAGTGCATAAAGTAAATAACATAAAAATAAAAGCAGGGAGTAAAGAGCATAAAATAAAAGGTAATTAATAAAGGTTAGCAAGATGACCATCTTGAAACTTGTCAAGTATATCATCGAATTCTTAGTAATTAGTTGTCAGCAAGGTGACCATCTTGAAACTTGTGCATGAAGACTAGCCAGAAGCTTGATTAAAATCAACGCGACCACACGACAAGTTTCAATTGCTTTTTGTCAAGTATATCACCAGGTTTGGAATTATCACATCACTTGATCAAAGATGATTGAGAATTTCAAATGGACAAGGTTAGTGGAAACTTGCCAGAAGCTTAATTAAAAATCATAGCGACCACACGACAAGTGCCACGGGTGTTGAACCAAAATCAAAGCTCAAGTCATCTTTTAGGGCTTATGTTTGAACATGGAAGCTCATGCCACCAATTGATCACTTTTCCGAATTGGGACAAAAGAAAAGAATAAGATGGAGATGAAGAAAGAATTTACAAATTTATAATGCATCAGATGAATTTATTCGGTCTAACTTCATCAAAATCAACCAACTTTCTTGGTGGATTTGGTCAAGAGGCCTATCAACATCCAAATTCAATTGATGTTGAGGAAATCTATGACTCCAAATAAATTCAAAATTAGAAAAGTAAAAAAATAATTAAAAGCAATTTTAAAATACAATTTGAAATTAGGTTATTTAATTGGATTTTATTGACGAAATACATAAATAGTATTCATACATCAAAATAAAATTCCAAGAAAATTACCTAAAGTCAAAAAGAGGTCAACAAGTGTTGACAAAAAATTTTAGAATTTTTTAAAGTCAGACACTATTTTTTAAAAATAAAATAAAATGGAAAAATAAACCAACATTTCAAATAATAGCAAAATCAGAAATAAAAATAAAATGAGGTCACCAATATTTGTCAAATGAACACTAGATCCTTCCAAAATGTTTAAATGTCAAAAAGTATTTTAAAACAATTAAAAACATCAAAAAAATAGAAAAATTAAAAAAAATACCAAATCTGAAAGTAAAATTAGAAAAAAAATAAAAATCAGAAAGATAATATTTCAAAATATTTTTGTGAATTGTTTCATAATTTTTGAGTAAAAAATGGATTTTATATGGTTTTTTGAAGTTTAAAACATTTAAAATATAAAATCAGAAAATATAAATAAAAGCCAAAAAATATGGACCATTAGATCATAGTCAAAACACGTTAGTAAGCTAATCCAATGGATCAGACGCGATGTGGTTGATATGGACCTCCTTGATTTTCACACAGGATCACAAATAAAAATTAAAATAAAACAAAAACATGTGGCGCGTTGGATCGAGTCTGACTCACAAAAGTAATCAGATCCAAGGGCTTAGGAAACACGTGTATGGTAGGACGTTATTACTGAATCCAATTCAAAAAAAATTACATGTCAAGCCCTTGTTGATTAAAGACAAACACGTTGGTCGTCTTCAAACTCCAACCATCCTCCATTTGTGATCCTCAAACTATGAAATAAATTCTTCAGACCGGTACCATTGGCTTCGTCTCTTCAAATTTGGAAAAAATAGAAAAATAACGAGCTCTCGTTCTTAGAAATTCTCAGTCAATTCTCAGTGAATACACAAATGGTGAAGATCGCAAGGATCATGGAGATGAGGAGAATGCAATAGTGCTTGATTTGAAACGATTAGGTCACGAATCCTACACGAATGAAGTTTACTTTCAGAGCTCTGAAACTTGACTTGGACAGTACGATTCAGGGAGTTTCAAGGCACGATTCTTGCTCTGTTAGGTTGACTGAGATTCAAGGAAGATGAATGAGTGGTTAATTTTAAACTGGAAGGGCTTTGAGAATGAAAACGAAGTTGAAGAAAATATGGTTGTGGAGGAAGTTTGGCAAAGGTTTTTTGTCTATCAAAGCCGTAGGAAACGAGTGAGGAATGATCCTCTATTTATAGGAGAGCAAATGGTGATGAAAATGAGAAGTAATTATGATGAAATTGTGCAAACCAAATCAACTGCAATCATGCCAAACGTGTGACTCGAAAGGCATCAAAACAAACTCATTTCAAGTACAATTTGCATCAAAACGCATCTAGGCAATTAGTTAAACATGTTTGGCATCTAAACTTTGAGTAATTCGCCTTGTAATCCAAGTTTACATGTTGTAAATTTTCTGATTCGAAACAAAATTGGATGTCATGGAGCTTCCTTCAAACATGTAAAAGTCATTGCTCAGGGACCTTTATGACACAACCTTGACTCTTTGGAAATATGGGATTACATACTTTTCAATTCACTTGGAAAGGTTGAATTTGGCACCTTGAATCAAAATTTATGATCATTTGAAATCACCAAAAACAAACTGACTTTAATGTTTGGCAAAAAATGAGTTTTAATGTTTTCAATCTAAACATGACCTTCCACTTAAAATTTGCTCTTGATTTTCAAAGGTGACATGAATAATACCTATCAAAGAGAATTTTGCAAAAATAATCACCCAAAAACTCCAAAAATTGAGAAAGTTATGGCTTTGTGAATCTGAGGAAAATTTGTGAAATGACCTATAATCTTTTGACTTCTTCAAGAAACTTCCAAAAACTTTCAATCCTTGAAACTTAAATGGAGATAAAGTCCATATCTTCAAGATTTTTTTGCAAAAAGAATGACCTTAAGGTGACAAATGATGATCAAGATATGATCTTTTGAAGTTGATTGATCAAGAATTGAGAAATCCAACAATGACTTGTAATCTTTTCACCTCTTAGATAAATATCCAATCATTTTACCTTCCTACCAATCGAACTAAGTTGTATTAGACATCCTTAGTTTCATTTTGAAAGAAGAATGAGCTCAAGGAGACAAGGGATGACCAAGTTATGATCCTTTGAAGTCATACAAGATAGATGAAGTATCAATCTTGAGGGTTGGTAATCATAGACCTCCAAAACAACCTTCTCATAAATTAAACTCCTTGAATCAAAGAATATTCATATTAAAAGTAATTTTAAGAATAAAATTACTTTTAAATCATCCTCAAACTCCATACAAGAACAAAGATATGATCCTCAGAAGTCCAAAACCCTAATTTCAAGATAGATGTCCATAGCATGGGGAAATCTTCAAATTTGATGATCTTTTTCACACATGAATCATAAAATCAAGATGAGAAACCATGATAGATGACAAGAGAGGTCTTCAATGAGAGACAATACTTTCAAAATCTTGAGAATTAAGGAGAGAAGACATGGAAATAAACACATGAACCTATTGACTCCTTGAAGAAGAGACTTGTGCACCATTCACCTACAATAATTTAGAGATTAAAGTGTACCCATATAATTGTTAGCCAAATATCAATCACCACACACATTTAAAGGTGCTTGGTTTTCTCCCCAAAAGCAAACACAAATATAGGAGAGAGAGAGAGAGAGAGAGAGAGAGATCATTTATGATCTTTGTGCAATGTAATGGTATTAAGTATGAAAGAATCTTAGGGGCAAAAATTGGGGTATAACACAAATCTTTACAATTGTCTTTCTCTCTGAGAAACCTGCATTTTAAAATCAAAACGCCCGCATATTCTCAAAAAGATCCTAGGTATGATTGTAATTGGGAAAGTAGAAACTCATTTGAGTTCTGTTTCCATTACTGTTTTTTATTCACAAGGCTGAATAATCAGTAAAAATCTCTCTCAAGAATTACCTTGTTATATTTATCACTTTGTTGATAATTGGTAATATCTTCAGAACTTTTACCATTAACCATGTTATCACAATGTTGATAATCGGTAAATGAATCTTCACTCCAAATTACCTTAACTATCACCAGACTGATAATTGGTAATATCACCTTTGTTTACCTTGAAATTTGTCACCAGGCTGACAATAGGTAATTTTCTTATTTCCCAAAGCGAAACAGATAATCACTTCCTTTGTAAATCTTTTTTCCAGTGAAACATAAACTTGCTTACCAACAAACAAGATTCTCCTTTCTTAAACAGATAGAGACATCCTCACAGATATTTTCACCAGTTGCGTCACCCTTTGGTACCTCCTTGGTAAATTTATTTTGCAATCACTTTGCATCATTCGCATTTTTGGTATCTTTGGCCCAAAATTTACGTATTTTGTTATTTAAGTCTCTTCCCACCTATCGAGACGAATTTTGTTTATCTTCATATCTCAGGTTGAAGCAACTTAATAAGGGCATCTGTCATACCCCAAATTACAAAAGAAGGTAGCTTGTGTGTCTGCTTCTTATGCTAAATCAGTGTTTTGATCAAGAATCATTCATCAGTGCAAGATTTGACCAATTAGGGTTTGGATATCCATTCATATCAATTAATCTATCTTCATCAGTCATCAACCTTTGATCCTTAAAATCCATTTATTTTATCAAGATCAACCTTGAATCGACCAAATTAGGGTTTTGATCGAGGATGGTGCATCATTGACTTTTGGCTCAGTACATGACCTAATTTCTTGGAACATGACCTTAATATCATAAATACAATATATTGACCTAATTTCTTGGTTCAAAAAATCTCCAAAGCCATGGTTGATTGATAGTAAAAATTTGAATCATTAAATAAAAAGTCAATTGTCTAGACCAGTAAAACTTTGAATTTTTTGGTCAACTTTGAAATTCAAAATTTCCAATCATCAAGACATTTCAAATTATTCAAATTGGTCATCAAGAATAAAAAAAATGTGAAAAAGTCAACAAAAAAGTCAAAACTTGAATTTTTCTAAACACTTAGAAAAAGTTTCAAGTGTTTTTACCACTTTTTTCACCATTTTCATGGCCATTTTTCACCAAGATCCATATTGATTCAAGAAAAAATTTCAACATAAAAGTTGTAGATATTGTTGCAAGCTTTCCAAAATTTCCAAGAACATGAAAAATATAATGTGAATCTAGGGATTGGAAATTTGACATTATAGGTGTTAATTCTCTAATTTTTGGATTAGCTTTATGTTTTGTAAAACTAATATAGCAAAAATAGGTTAAATAGGATTTATAACTTGTAAGGAGAAAGCAGGTTGAAGTTATATTTAATGAAGAAACATGTTGTGTTGTAGTGTTTCAACATCTGGAACAACATGTTGAAGAAGATGTCACGACATCGCGCCTGAGCTGACAAATTGGATTCTGTTATGTGTTTAATTGAATACTTTTTTAGGGTTATTTAACTTTTCCCTTTTCCTTTTTTGGAAACAATGAAGTGTGGTGGTGGATACCTTTTAAATAAATAAAAATTTGAGCCAGAGAGCTGAATCCTGATTTGGCTCCCTCGTTCTCCAATTTTCACCGCGCACAGGTTCCTTATTATATTTGACGGCAAGTTGTCTTAGCATAACGTTTAGTGTTTATCTTTGTGCCCGCTTTCAAGCAAATCCAAAGGAATCACACGTCATGGAGGTGAAAAGGATCATGAAGTATCTCAAAGGAACAATAAATGTCGGCTTATGGTATCCAAAAGATAGTGTTTGCAATTTAATTGGTTATTTTGACGCAGATTATGCAAGTTGAAAAACTGATAGAAAAAGCATGAGTGGTACTTGTGACATTCTTGGAAATGCATTAGTATATTGAGCGTGCAAGAAACAAGCATGTGTTTCTCTTAGTACGGATGAAGCATAATACATTACAACAGGTAGTTGTTATGCCCAAATTCTTTAGCTTAAGAAACAACTTCGTGACTACTGAGTCGATCTAGGATGCATTCCTCTATGTTGTGATAACACAAAAGCGATTAATATTACAAAAAATCCCATCATGCACTCTCGAACAAATCATATTGATATTAGACATCACTTTCTTCGAGATCATGTGCAAAACGGCGACGTTGAAATCTCATTTGTCGATACTCATAATCAAGTAGTCGACATCTTTCCCAAACCTTTATAAAAATATTCATTCTTCAAAATCCAACGATAACTCGACATATTAGATGAACATTATGTGTAATCATTAAACTACACCTTAAGAATCATGAATCATTCATAAAATATGCACATAATTCTTTCATTAACTTTTACTTCTAAAGTATGCCTCACTTCATCATACATTCGACATGAGTGATTCTTCTAAATATAGGTAGTATGTTTGTAAAGTCTTAAATATATTATGAATACATGTGTAAGTGTTTAACTATATTTTGGAGTGAACCTGGACTGACATGAATAAAAAAAATTTAAAATTTTTTCGTCTGTAACCGGTTACCATTAGTCAGTAACCGGTTACCTCACAAACAGAATGAAAACACACTTTCTAGGCACCTTCGATAGCTGGTTACCCAGACCCTATAATCGGTTACTGTGCACAGGATTTTGAAAAAATTGATTTTTTTTGGCATTTATGGGTCAAATTTCACACTCCCTCCATTTTTGTCTTCTTGGATTTTTTGAAATCTCAAAATTTGGATCTATATATTCCCTCATTTTATTCCTTACCAAATCCATAATTATCAAAAATTCAATTCCCTCCTAATTTCATATTTCCCAAAATTCCAATTCCCTCCAAAATCTCTCTATATATTCACTACCTCTACACACCTCTCACAACAAAATTTACACTTCTCAAAAAATTTATCCTACCCTCTCTTTCTCAAAGAAATTTTTCAACCTTTGCCATTGCTTCATCCAAAAGAGGAAGAAGAGGCAAGGGAATAGCTATGGCCGAATCATCCCTAAGTGAAGAAGAATCAAATATTCTCATGGCTTTTCGTTACCGTCCTCTCACCCCAGTAAAGTATGTTAATCTCTCATCCTTCCCAAAAACAAGTTTCAATTTTCCTGAACTTTTGGTAAAACAAAGTGTAGCAAAACTCATCACCGAATGTGATTCATATTACCCCGATTTGGTTCGTGAATTTTATGCAAGTTTTGAAATTTGTGTCTGTGGAGTCCTCACTGCAAAGATCAAGGGTAAGAGTATCAACATGTCAATATTTCAATTCAGTGAATATTTAGGCGTTCCAAGTTTCGGACTGTTCATCAAGCATGGTTGCACCATCGATGATGATGATTACAATTGTACCCGCTACTACTTCAATATTTCTTGTCTTACCGAAAAGGAAATCTTGGATAAGAACAGGGAAGGTGGTTCCTCCTCCATACGGATGACTTTGTACTCTTCCAATATGTTTGTAAGTGATAGAATGCTTCACTATTTCATTGCTTACATTTTTTTCCCATAAAATTCTAATCACTCTCAAATAAGTGATGTTGAAATGCAAGTCTTGTATGCAATTAAGAATAACTTTCAAGTGAATTGGGCATACTTGTTTAATAATTGTATGGAACATCAAAAAGAGTTAACCGGTGGATTACCTTATGCTAATTGGATTACAAAGATAATTAAGCACGATAAAGTTAGCCTCCAAGGAGAAACTGTAAACAAGACAACCTTAAAAGAATGTGAAATCTCTGTTTTGGCGGAAAATAAGAATATGACCAATTTCAAGGATAGTGACGGTCCTTACAAACTTAAAGAGAAAGGTTCCTTTTCTGCTCCTACTCAAGATATCCATCAACCTCCTCCACCCATATATGAAGGTTCCGTCTCAAATGAAATGATCTATCAAAAAATCTTCTCTGTGGAAAATTTTATGATATATGAACTTCGAGACATCCGTCAAGATTTGTCAGCTCTTCAATACCTAATTTAAGAAGACTCTATGGATGAGGATGCTGAGAGTTCTGACCATGATGTCTAAATGTTGTTGCAATTTATTTTATGCTTGTTGTTCTTGTTTTTTTCATGCATTTCCATTATGTTTCTAATTTCTTGCCGCACTTTCATTTCGTATCGTTTTAATGTCCATTATGTACTCCATACGACTTTATGTCTCTTATATTGAGTATGTCTCTTATGTTTAGAATGTTATCTTTACTTAAAATTTTGTCTATGATTTTCTTAAGTCTTTTCCCCCATCCTTTTTGATATTGATAAAGGGGAATAAGACATTGTGTTTGCTTGTGTTTAGTGGTGCAGAATTTAAAGACTACATTCAAGGGGAGAAATCAAACTTAGGGGGAGAAGTAATTCAACTATGATACTTAAGCAAGCAACACTTCACACACCTTGATGCACAAGCAATAACTTATGTAAAATTGGTTGTCTATATCCAAAAGGGAGAGAATGTGATTCATTACACTCCACCCATGTGTTTTGATTAAGACCACCATGGATCCATACAAAGAAATATCAAGGATGTGTAAAAAAAGTTCTTCAATATGTTTATCAAACTCTAAAGATCAAGTTATGAAGACTTCTCAAGTATACAAACAACTTTCAAGATGAAGACTTTTGAAGATTCATCACCATTTTATAGGTACAAAAGTTAATAAGAAGTTTAAGTATGTCTAAGTGCTCAAAATATTTCTAAAAATCTTTGCATACATGTTTCATTAAGTTCATTACCATTGCATTTCCAAATTTTTCTAAAAAGAATTTTTCACTTCCAAAACAGTAGTAATCGATTACATGGTTATGGGTAACCGACTACATGATTTAATTTATTTCTTGAAAACCATTTTCAATCAGTGGTAACCGACTAGATTTTTGCGTAAACCATTAGAGCTTCACACTTTTGAAATTTATTAACGTTACAAATATTGGGTAACCGATTACTGCATTCTGGTAACCGGCTACCGCTGATACTTTGTTGAAAAATAATTCTGTTATGAGGGCTATTGAATGAGAACTTTTGGCCATTAACCATTGTAATCTTCTATTCATTTAGATCCCTTTTAAAGTGTGCATTGCAATTTACATGTATACATATCATTTTCATTTCCGATGTAAAGCTCAACACATTATTCAATAAACTTCCAATTCAGTTTTTTCTACAAAACTTCAAACTTAGAAAAATATGAATTTGCATGAAACTTTGAAATTCAACTTTCATATTCATCATAGTTTCTTTAGAAATTGAGCACTTAAACTAACTATAAACTTTCAATTGATTCTTGTCATAGTCTCTTGATAACCAAAGTGTTAATCAAGAATGTTGAAAATTGTAAATATTCAGAATTTGTTATTACTTCTCTTGTTTTCTAGGATTGTTGAAAGCAAGTGTGTGCATTGAAGAGGATTGTTATTCTTGCACTTAGTGTTTAGATCTTAAAGGTGTTAAGAGCCTTTGATCTTCCTATAAGTTAGATAGTAAGCATCACAATTTGTGTGAATAGGTTGTACCTTCAAACTGTTAGGGGAAAGGATAAAATACCTTGTGTCCTTCAAACATCATTATAAAAATTAAAGTACCTAATTCACCCCCGTCTTAGGCGCACTCTGTACTTACCGACTATAGAGAAATTCCTTGCTAGGATATACCCCTATATAAAGTATAAATCATAACCCCAACGTTCTCCCACATATGAGTCTAGTTTACGAGACCATCAATATCCTACTATACTTTGTAAGACTGCAGTTACAACCGCCATTTTGTTTTTTTTTAATAAAAATATCATGGTACAATGGTTTTGAGCTTAATCTCCATAAAAAAAGGGTTACAACAATTGATGAACTATCTTTCCTACAAAATTAAATGAACCACTTTCAACAGGAGAGTATGTACTTGCACATTAGAGCTCACAACAGTTGAGAAATTGTCTCTTCCCAAAATTAAAAAGGACTTTCCCCATAATTATTAGGGTTATGAAGATTGAATCGTCTTCTACCAAAATAAAGAAGACATAATGCTGAAAAATAAGAGTTGAAAACATTACACTATAACTCAAAATAGAGTCCTGACACCTTCTTATCAAAACAACAACTCTAAACAACTACGAAAACAACCACACCACTACAAATATTTCACCTTAGTATCACTCTACCCTCACGCTATTTCCTTGGTATATCTCCCTTTTTCGGAATGCCGATGCAAAAACCCCACACCATCAATCCCAAACAAATATTAACAAGTTAGTTTTCATAACCCCCGAATCAATTTTATTATTTTTGCAGAAAACATCTTTCTCATTTGTGATAGATTTTAGTTCAAAAACCCTAAATGAATTTCTCTTTGTTTCTTTTTTTAACCCATACCTTGTTTTTATATGTGTTGTGGATAAGTTAATGATTTGTATCATGTTTTCATAATACTTGAACTGTAATAGATGTTTTATAAAAGTGTAATGTGTAACACCCAAAATCTACCCAACGTATATTATTTAAATCAGAGTACGGAAAAGATAATCATACAAGGGATGCCACAATTTCTTCGCAAAACAACGTGTATTTAGTCACAACTATACAGATATATAACACTTAGATCAAGGATGAACTTATAACAATACTTTTCAATTAAATCAACTAATCAACTAACCGCAGAAATCATAATTCTTTAATACTAACAACAATACATCTTCTATTCAACCTCAAAACATTTCACAATATTATTAATATTATTTAACTTCACTTAGCATAATTATTCAACTAAACCAACTTCAATAATCAACATGATCAAGTATTCACATTATTCATAAACTTCAACAATTTAAGCAACTACAACAAATTAAGCAACGTTCATCCCCCGAGTGTTACGTATCAGAGCAATGACACCAATTCGAACCAACAATAACTAACGACTTCATAATGCTACTCCGAACTTCCACGGCTATCCTTGAGTACCTGCTCATTTCCCATGGTAGGGGAAATATCAGCAGAAGGGGTGAAATATCCAACAATATAAACAAGTGTATGATAAACTATATGCTAGAATTAAATCATACAAAATTATCACATCGCGGTTAGCACATCACAATAACTTCCCAATTAACACCAACATGAAATCACTTCACCGTTAGCAACAACATAATTCACTTCACAGTTAATAACAACATAATTCACTTCACAGTTAACAATAACATAATTCACTTCATAATTAACAACATCATAATTCACTTCACAATTAACAACAACATAATTTAAATGAGACAGAACACTGCATATGCATCTGGTACCAACAGAGATTCAGCTCCATTCACTATTGCCAATTAATAGAGGCACAAGGCATAAGCCTTCTTCACAATTCCGCCAATTCAGGCCTTCACAAATGCAAATGAAATGTGATGCTAACAACATACAACAACAACGTAAATTTACTTCACGAGGCATACGCCTATATCACTGTTATTACCCATAAATAGAGGTAAACATCGTCACTGAATTATTCTGCAACTTCGCATAAAACAACAACAACATATGGCATTATACACATCGCTAATAATTCACAAAGAAAATCACAGCACAACGTACTCAACATAATTTCACAAAACAAACCAATCTCGATTTTCTACTAATAAACACGAACTACCACGACAATTTTCGGTTAATTCCGAGCAACTAATTTTACCGTCTAATTTTACTAAACCGGTTAATTCGGCTTATTTGGTTCTATTTTCAGTTCCTGTTATCTTCACTAATTTCTTGCTACCTGTTATGGTTCAATATTATAATTATCCACCTGCTATTCCTGCTTAAAATGCATCTAAAATTGTGACATCAACACTAATATTTTTGTTTACCAATTATACTAATTATGCCATCACCAAAATCCTAATTGTCCCTTGTTAAATTGGATCATATTCCATTCTCATAAAGATATGTATTTTATGTTTCTTGAATTTCTTCAAGTTCTATATCACTCCCATTGGCTCCTTTGGATACATATTATCTTTAATAGAAGTCTTCAGTTCTAGCAACAAAATAATTTTGTCATATAACGTGTTATAGAATATGTATCCTTTGTTTCCATTAGGATACATACATAAATACATATTCATCTATATTGTGATAAATTTTACTTAATAAACCTTAAAGCCAGATGATCATAAAGAAAAACTAGGTACTCTTACCTCCATATCGAATATGGTGTCTCTACGATTACTTTAAATGGAATTGGTTATGGATAGGAATAATTGCATGTAAAACAATTTATAAAAGAGACACAAAGATATAATCGAACTATCTTAAATCGATCGATGTAAAACATAATACGACTTAAATGGTCATTATATTATTTATTTAGGTATATACCAAAGCGAACAATCTGTACGGTCTTAATAAATTTTTCGAGTTGTTTCCTTCTACTTCACTCTTGAACTCTTCTCAAAAGAATTCTAACTCGTGTCAGATATATAAGATTCAAATTTCATTTGATCCATCCCACATTTATTATATATGAGTTTATCAAGATTGTAGAACTCAAATCTACTACTTGATTTACTATTGAAAACATTATTTGGATAATCATAACAATACTTGTCCATTATCACAACATGCACTCCTCATCTTGTCAATACAAGACTTAGAATTAATTTTTATTTTACTAAATGAAACATAATAAAAATTATTTTGGTTTCATTCCAAGCTCTAATTTAAGTCTAATCATAAGCTCTTATAGTCAATGAAACACATTGTTCCATTCTTGACATAAGAAGACTCAAATTATAATCAATGTCCTACTTCTTAAAAGACTCTTCACATTCGTATAAATGTGATATTAACATCTAGTATCACATACCCAAGATGTAGAAGTAGACAAATTGATTTTCTATGATAAATCGTATGAAGAATAAGTCTTACTTCCTTCTTCTACTTTGACTCTTTCGATAACCATCAGCAGTTTTGTTCTTTCAACAAATGAAAGCAATGAATTGCTTAAGAACCGTGTTTGTATGCCCAAATTTCAAGGAATATAAAATGAATCTCATTCCTTTTATAATTCATCAATTTAGCATCACAAACTACTTTCCTTTTCTTTTAAACAAGATGTGGTAGATATATTTAAAATTCATTCATAATGAATCTAATCTACCTATTTGAGACAATCTCAAATAGAACTTGTGACCAACTATTTGGTTTATCAGAAAATCCAAATTTTAAATCTCAAAACTATTTTAGATTCATTTGGATTTCTAACCTGTATAGAAAAGAACTTGGAAAGTTATAAATTTCTCATTTGTATTTCCTTTTTAAAAGAAAATCAATGAGGTTAATGATCATATCATTTTCCGTGACGACTACAATTATGAGATATGTTATAACTAGACATTCGATTTAATCCTTCTTATAAGTATCATTCTTCGAGTCTAGTTAGATTCGGCTATTAGGAATTGGTTGCTTGAGAACATACAATACTTCTCGTACATGAGAACAATTCTCAATTTATGTACCAACTCAGAAAGTCCTTTCTGATCCTTACATCCTTCATAAGGACATTTTACAGTAAAATATAAATAAACTGCAAAAGAAAACTCTAACTACAAAACGTGTAAAAAATTGTATCAAATTAAATCATTTTAATAAGGTCTTTTATTAAAATGCTCCCACTATTTTACTCAAATCTAATGACCCTCAACATTTGATTCGGAAAATCCCGTTGGAAAATTTTCTAGTGGGTCGAGATCCATATTTCACTTTGTTTTAAGTCCACGTAGGCTAATTACACAAAACTCAGTTATTTAGGTAAGAACTCTTTCCAATTGTATCTAATACAACTCTCGAATGTTATCAGTTGAGTGAATAACTCCTTATTATAATCCATCATATGGATTGTTCTCAACTCTTGCTTCTAAACATATATAATCATATTATAATTAGTTTAGTTAAGTCAAACTCAAAATTTAACAGTTGGATATTACATTTATCCCATCGCACCTTACTAATATAAAACATGCACCTCGCATTAGGCCAAACCTACATTATTCGATACTAGTCTTGATGAGTGCTAAATTTTGGAAAGCAATTAACTTAATATAAATTGAGGGATTTTTCTTAAGTTTAATCTTGTGCATCTCATACACTCGCATGTTTGTGTATCTCATACACTCACATATTTGTGTTTCTTATACACTCGCGGTTTAATGATGTGTATCTCATATACTCATATATTTGTGTATCTCATATACTCACGTATTTGTGTATCTCATAAACGTGCATATAATATACATTCCACGCATCACATACATGAAATTAAATATGGTAATACGATTATGACCACCTAAAATGCAAGAATGAAATAAACTACTTTATTACAATTCTTTGACCCACGAGCAAGCTTCTCAAGCCTCTCCATCGGCGTCATCATTTGACTTTGTCTTCTTTTCAACTCTTGAACTTGAACATTTATAAATATTTAAATCAATAAAATAATAATTAAATGGCACGACACGCAGGTCGTATTTAATTACAATAAGATACGACACGCAGGCCATATAAAATAAAATAGAACGCCAAAATCTAAGGTCATAATCGTATACCAATTTATTTAATAATAAATAATAATATATTTCAAATTATAAATATTGACGCATCAACTCTTGACGCTTTTTGCAAACCCTAAAGGCACAACTCTTGCGCCATCGCAAACCCTAATGCAAACGCGTTGCTACAATATAAACACAATGATTAATTACTCAACGTGACTGATCGAATGTCATTGCTTCACCATACAAATGTCGAATTCCGAAGCAAAATGAACATTGATCTTTCAGATGTATAACAATCATTATACTATTTGAATGTACGAAATAAAATAGTGTATAAAATAAATTGACTTTGCATTAGAAATATTTATATCATATTTAAATTTGAACAATAATTTTGTATTTCTGATAGATAATCGAAGTATCGTTATTTCACCATACAAATGTCGGATTCCGGAACATAGTCAACATCGATATCCAAATTATACAAAAGTTGTCAATATTTAATTTAAATAATAAACACTTTATTATTATTCTATAATAATCAACCATTATTATTATTATTATTATTATTATTATTACTTATAATAATAAAGTATTATTATTATTAATTAATAATTAATTATAATAATAAACCATTTATTATTAATTTTTGTTACAGTAACAATAAAGTTACTTTGCTATTTACGCAATAGCTGGAAACCGTATATATTTCAATTAAAACAAATAAATTACATAAACTCTTTATGGAAATAAAATATATCAGAATAATAATACCATAAACTCTTTATGGCAATATTGCAATACACAAACCTGACTATTCTAAAAGACATGATTTTTAGAGCATTTAGAAATGTTACGAAAAATATGATTTCACGTATGGCGTTTACAAAACTTATACTCTTGTCAGTGTTATGAAAAATCAAATTTTATTTTCTCTTGAAATAAAATAATAGAATAAAATTATATTTTAATAAAATTCAGTGACATGTGATTAAACATTTTAATCACACATATAACTATATCATCATATAATTATAATTGACAACAAATCATATTTGAATCAATGATTTAATCGTAACCATGCTCTGATACCATTGTTGAGATCTAAGAGAGTTTTTTCAAAAATTTATCCTCTTAACGGAATAATCCCTATGAACGGATCTTGATTAAATCATTAATCACAAATCAAAACTCACCGAAATAAGGATTCAAGAGTTAGCTCTTGAAGCGTGCTTTCTCTTACGATCACGAACAACGGAAGATATCGGCGTCTCTACGTAATCCACGTGAGTGCAAAGTGGAAGGCGGTGCTAGCCGTTTCTTGTTCTCTTGATAATTGACAATAAAAATTAACAAGGGGAAAAAGCTTCTCTATTTTTATAGAGCTTCTAAAACCCTAATGCTCTTAATTTGAGCTTTTTTCAAAACAAGTCCAATCTTATCTAATTAAACTATTTAATTAAATAATTATTATTTCTATTTAATCAAACTCTTTTAATTAAATTAAATAAACTATTAATTAAATTAAATCATATTTAATTTAATCAACTGTTAATTCTCATTTATTTAATTAAATCATATTTAATCAAATAAATTATATGTGTTAATGTATTAAACAATTTAATTAATATTAACACATAATTAAATTAAATCATATTTAATTTAATCATCCATTCCACTATAAGTACTCTATATGTGTGACCCTCTAGGTTCTCGTAACGTTGGCAATAATATTAAATCACCTATTTAATATTATAAACAATGAGCGATATCTAGCAACACATCATTGTTACTCAAGTAACGGGAATGTCATGTGATCTGACATAACTTTTCAGTGATAATGATTATGTGTATAATTACCCTTTTGCCCTTATATCTATATTGAACACAAGGCATAGAATGTGTCACCCTCGTTTTGTTCAATATTTTATTCTTTGATCCCCAAGTATTGCTGATAACAACAAATAAGCTCAATATCTCATATTCACTTATTTGAGCACGGTCATGCATTTTACAGTCATACTCTATCAAGGGGCCCATAGATATTACTCCCGTATATGTAGGAGGGGAAAATCTCATCTATGTCACTCCTGTCCCTCAGCATGATTTGTAAAGTACCCATCAACCATCTCTATGATCATCCTGTTACGGATAACGTTTGATTGGCAATAAAGTACTCGACTCTACATCTAGGATCCATGGTGGTTTCAGGTCGAAGGGTGGTATACACCACTATCACTATGAGAATAACTTATGACAGTTACATAACAAACTATGTAGTATTCTCATGGTGGGTCAATCCAGTATAAATATTACTCCTAATATTTATACTTACATGAAGACTTGATATCTCATATCCATGACTTGTGAGACACAATCATCAATCTACTCACGTAATAGTCTCTATGCATTATTGTTGTCCTATTTGACAGTAAAGCTTGACTACGAATACTTTAAGAATAATGTCCTTATGTTTAATGAGCTCTCACAATTAAGTCACATTTAATAGATCATTAATAGACTAATTACTCTAAGGACTTTATTATGTCATATACATATAACACAATAAATATGAGGCCTAACAATTATATGTATTAATAAATAACATACATCAAAGTCATAATGCAAAAGCATATAAGCCAATATGAATTAGCTATTAGAGCTTACTCCAACAGTTCGAATGCTTGGAATCGTTGCAACACAGTTCATCAAATGTAAACTTGATGCCAAATTTAGTGGCAAATGAATAAATGATAGCTATGTGAAGTGTCAAATGAAAATTTAATTTTCTATTAAATAAATTATGCTTATCTCGTGAATTTAATTTCTAGATGATCCTAATTAGTGATTTTAGCCATCATTTTAATATAAACATCAAAGAAAAATATTTAAAATACACATAAATAACTAAAATAAAATTTTCATTAGTAAAAAAACATCATAAAAATGTAAAATCTTATATTAGAAACCCTCAAAATTTAAATTAATTTTCAATCACTAGACACGAAATTGAAGCCCTATATGAATACAATAAATATTAAATCACAAAAACTAATTCAAATAAAGGTATTTTTTAAATGGAATATTATATTAAAAAACAATTTTATGGTCTACAATACATTTAGGAGTGAATCTTGAAAAATCATTTATTGATATCCAAATGAAAAAAAAAGGTAACTATGTTCAGTTTATTTTAAAAGTTGATATATATATATATATATATATATATATATATATATATATATATATATATATATATATATATATATATATATATATATATATATATATATATATATATATATATATATATATATATATATATATAATCATAGATCCCAAAGACTATAGAGAAATGCCATGCTAGTACATACCGCTATATAAACCATAAATCATAACCCCAATTATCTCCCACATATGAATCTAGTTTATGAGATCATCAATATCCTACTATGATTCTGTAAGACTGGATTTATGCTTCTAGGTTATGCAACCAGGGTAATGCAGTTAGAACCTCCATTTGTTTTTTTAAATAAAAATATCATTGTACAATTATTTGAGCTCTATCTCCCTAAAAAGGGTCACTGCGGTTGATGAACCACCCCCTACAAAAGTAAAAGAATCACATTCAACTGGAGAGTACGTGCTTGCACATTAGACCTCATGAGAATTCATAAACCGTCTCCTCCCTAAACGTATTAGGGTTACGAAGATTAAAAAAGGATTTTCCCCAAAACAAACAACAACTCAAAACATACCAAAATCCACCTCACTGCATATATTTCACTTTGGTTTCTCTCTCCCTTTACGCCATTTCCTTAATATCTCTCCCTTCGTTGGAACGTCGATGCAAAAACCCCACACCACCAATCCCAAACAAATCTTAACATGTTATTTTTCTTAACCCTAAATCAATTTTATTATTTTTTTCAGAAAACATCTTTCTCATTTGTGATAAGTTTCAGTTCAAAAAAACCCTAAATTAATTTCTCCCTGTTTCTTTTTTTATCTTTACCTTATTTTTGTATGTGTTGTTGATAGGTTAATTATTCATACCATGATTTCATAATAATTGAACTGTAATATATATTTTATAAAAGTGTAATGTTATTTCAAAAACTGTAATGTTGAAAATTTGTAATAGACATTTAGGTTAATGATGAAAAAATGTTATTTTATTTCAAATTTGAAATCATTTATTAATTCAAAGCTATGAAAAAGTAAACAAGGTAAGATAAACTGTTGTGTTATATAAGTATAATTGTTTTACATCTGCGTATTTATCCCTCATGTTGATTGTTGACTTTGTGTTGATTGATGACTTTAAGGATGCAATGTTTCATTGATGTTTATGCTAAGTTTTTGGTTTTAGTTAAAAACTATTCTATATATACTTGATCAAAGTTGTATAACTCACCCGTGTCTCTAGAGAATTGCAAGATAGTATGCCAATACAAGTTTCAGTACTTTTACGAATTGTTTCACACAAAATCTTAAAGAATTTATTAGAAAACCAAGAAGCAACATACCATTTCTAGTAACTATATTTAACTGATGGGCCTAATGTATTACCATATATAGAGTATGTTTCACATGCATTTAAATTGGACTTGTTTCTAGTTGTTACACAAATTTAGATATTGACACAAATAAGAGCTCTTTGGATTTCAATTCATTGAACATATGACAATTCAATTTTGATTTTGATATATAGATTAAGAAAATCAATGCATATGACACAAATAGAATATGAGTTGTAAAAGTATATAAACTATAAATAATTAGATAAGCAACCAAAAAATAATCCACTATCAAACTCCAAACCAAATCAGCTAAATATAATTGTTTGGTGACCAAGCAGTATTCCCAAGGCAATGGTTCCAACAATTA
The DNA here is from genome assembly GCA_021764765.1 of Vicia sativa. NCBI lineage: Eukaryota > Viridiplantae > Streptophyta > Magnoliopsida > Fabales > Fabaceae > Vicia > Vicia sativa. Next base: position 78,949,108 of record CM038796.1, on the reverse strand, counting down.
TTCTTATGATAATTTCATGTGTGTGTATACTTGGGATAGCTGTGAAAAAATATCTCATATTGTTACTTACTAAAATACATAAATATGTGTATACTTAAGGATAAATGTGGATCCAAAAATGGAAAGGGAAGTATGTGAATATAGCTCAAATTTGGTCAAAAAATCATAAGATCACTCTTCTTCTAATTAAAAGGTACCAAGTGTGTAATGAAATTTTATGTAAAATGTTTATCAACAAATATGAATGGAATGAGTATAGCATGATATGACCTATCGATTAAAATGTTATGAATTTGTAAGTAAGCATACTTCTAAAAATGATTGTTGCTTTGGTTTTGATTGGCGGGATATCTATTCCCCCGCCGTTGCTTTGCAACTCCTTGTTTGAGTTCTTTAATTTTGTTTGTGAATCGCAAGTTGGGATTCTCTACAAACACGTGTGTCTTTGATGTATGATTTCATCCTTACCTTTGAGTTTGTCTCTAAGGTATGACTTCATCCTTAATTTTGGTTGAGTTTTGACTTGAAATTTTTGTTGGGTGTAAAAAAGTGTCATTATTTAGTAAACCAAAAAATACCCAACGTAAATGACAAATATCAAGCATGAAAAGGCTAAGCAGTCTCGACTTCAAGTTACCTTTCTATTTCCCTTGCCTGCCACTAGATCATTTGTAAATAAATAAATAAAATGGGATTAGATAAATAATCTTAATCTGATTATTACCAAAATCCATAATTCCTTCTGGGGCTAGCCATGTCATTTCATAATTTCATGCAACCCTTGATAAAAACATATTCAAAGAAGTACCAGAGATACTCAATATCTCCGTTTTGTTTGCTAGGATAAAATGACATATGCTATACACTATATAGATATTCCATGCTATTTCATACCATATATAACCCGAAATAATAACTCTAGCATTCTCGCACATCTCAGTCTAGTTTATGATATGATCATCATCATTATTATATTACAATTATGTGAAACTCCAATTTTGCTTCTAGGTTATGCAACCACGGCCATGCTATGAGACATTCATCAATCACATATGTTCTACAAGCTCTTGGTTTCATTCTTATAACTAAATCAATCCCGTAAATGTTAAGTTACCTAATGGTCAATTTTCTTAAGCATAGCACATTGGATAACTCCAGTTTTCCCTTGAATTTGTCATTACAAATATCCTTGACATACATGATTTTTTCTGTCAATTTGATTTCTGTCTCAAAATTATGCCAAGTCTCAAACTATAATGTTAGTTATAATGACATTGAATGTTTCATTTAGGAATATATGTCTATGAAGATGATTGGTTTAACTTAGAAGTTTGAAGGCCTATATTATCCAACTTTTTAATACAAGCATAAATTTCTCTTTAGAATAAATAATTCTTTTGTTTGCACCTTACCAGATATTACTTTATGGTATTTTAGATTAAATCATTTATCCCCTACCAAAATACAATCTATAACTCTATATTTTCTTTTGTTTTGGTTGATGTAAAGGTTGTTTGTGATGTTTGTCATTATGCTAAGCATAATAAACTATCTATTATTTCAATTTTCAATAAATTCAAGCACCCATTTGATTTTATCCATTTGATGTTTGGAGTCTTTTATCCATTAAGTTGTATCTTGGTCATTCTTATTTTTCTAACAGATTTAGATGATTACGGTAGATATATACTAGGATTAGTTTAATGAGAACTAAAGTTGAGACTAGGAAAAATGTTATTAATTTCATAAAGTTGGTAAACGTATAACATAACTCAATTGTCACAACAATAAGAAGTGACAATGTCCCAAATTTATCATTCCAAAGAATTACTCATCTAAAGAAATATAGCATCAAACTAGACGTGTTGAATCTCCTCAAGAAAATGGAAGGGTGGAAAGAAAATGTGAAGACAAACTTATGTGAAGTGTTAAATTTTGATAAAGACAAATTAATTATCAAAAATGAATAAGTGTTCAAAGAGACGTGGATGAAGTATTAGTTTTCAAGGCTTCGAATTTGAATAATTAATATAGGTACCTTAAGTTTCAATTCACCTTATTATATGATTAGGTGCTCAAAGAAAATATTATCTCATTTGTTCTTAAGTTTTACAAACTTTCCATGTGCATATTTTTTTTTTAATTCATGGCTTCTAAAATGAAAAGATCAAGTTTTCCAAAAATGTAATCTATTAATCAATTACATTTTGGTTTTGTAGTAATAAATTTTGAATTTTTAACGGTGTAATTGATTACGATTTTATGCAAATCGATCACAACTTTTCAAAATTGCATTTTTGTGAAAGTTTCACAAAGTGTAATCGATTACTTTGATATGTTAATCGGTTATACATGTTGTTCACTATGTCGTACAAGCACATACACATCGCTATTTTTGGCTTTAGGCAGCGCTGCCTAAGCCTGCGCTGCTATAGATTTAGGCAGCGCTTTGTTTCAATGTAAAATCGCTGTCTAAGGTTGTCTTTAGGCAGCGCCTTTTTCCATAAGCGTTGTCATTTGTCTACCTTATGCAACGCTTTTTTTAGTCAAAAGCGCTGCCTATTGATCCCTTTTAGGCAGCGCTTATGGAAAAAAAAAACGTTGCCTAAAGGAAACTTTAGGCAACGCTTTTTAATCAGCGCTTATATTTTTGTTTTAGGCAGCGCTTTAATTGATTCTCTTTAGGCAGCGCTTTTGTATATAAGCGTTGTCTAAAGTCAACGAAATTTTATATATATTTGACTTATTTTCCATAGACTTGTAATTTCATAAACCTGTACTTCTATTACAATATTATATACCTTTATTGGCCTTTATTTCAACAAACAAGCCTTTATAAACACAACCATTATAATCAAAAATATATATACCATTATAAACAAACAATCTAAAATATATACACCATTATAAAAAAATATATATACACCATTATAATCAAAAATATATACACCATTATATTATAGTTCAATACAGATAAATCATTTGTTATAACATATCAAAAATATATACACCATTATATTATAGTTCAATACACATAAACAATTTGTTACAACATAACCAAATCAACCCTAACATATAACCTAATTTTTCTTAACACTTGTCAGCTTCAAATACCTTATATGATTCTTTGCTCAATAAAATATTCACACAATTCCTCCTTGATTTCTTTCAACTGATTTTTCGTGTAATGAGCACACTTGTATTCATCAAAGTACTACGTAACAAAACATAATATGCATGATTTAGTTAAAAGTAATAAATTATATGAAATATCCGATAAATATTAAAACAAATCCTAAATTATAAATTCATACCGTGATTGGAATCTCTATTCAATTCAAATGAATGATACCTCTCATAAACCTCATAACGAAGTAATCCACAATCTATATCGTTGTGTTGTTGAGCACACTACATAGAAAAACAAATAAGAATATATAGTTGTCTTGTTTTATCAAGTAGCATAACTATTATAAGCAAAATTGTGGAAATTAATATACCTGCACTTTGATCCATAATTAAATTAAAACATATATTTAGAACAATCTCACAAAAATAATTAAATATATAAATACACACGAATATTTAGAACAATCTCACTTACGTATCAATCATTAACTTCATATCTAGATAATTTTTCCAATCACCATCTACCAAATTCAAATAATAGACCACTTCTTTTATAGGATCCATAACAACCGACAACCAGTGACGTCTATAAATTAAAACAAAAGTTTAGATGAAAGTTTTCTACGCAAAAATACAAAGATTTAAAATGAACTTAGAATGAAAATCTAATCTTGTAGGAATAGTATTATATGCCCAAAGATACAAGCTTTCTGTACGATTGGCCATGAATCTCTCGACTAAGTGCTCTCTTACTGAATCCGGATCGTTAACAATTGTTTGTCTGTTGACACGGGAGGAAGATACAAAATAGAATCTATTTGATAATTGATTCTCGTGCATCAATTTGTCATACAAGAACCTTAAATAAAAACATAATAAAGATTAGACTATTTTCATTAAAATGTGTAAATAAATAATTCAGCTAATTAAATAATAGATTGATCGCATTACCGGATGTATAAGTGTACAACACTGATGCCTAATTTTGTATGCTGAAAAATTTGTTTCATGTCCTCTTTTGCAATTGTTTTGGAGCAAGAAAAACCAAATATATCTTCCTCCATATCCATTTGAAGAATAGCACCATTCATCAAATCTGATGTTCCCACTAGTATTTCAAGACACATCCGAAATCGAGGTACAAAAGCTTTTCTTGGCACAGTTCTTGGAAGATCCTTTTTCTTGTTGGGTATGCTACTATTTTCTGGCTCACTTGTTGTGACTCTTGAGCAGGTACCTAAAACTCATATAACTTAGGTAAATTATAAAATCATGCAGTTTTTGTATTCGGATCATAGAATTAACACTTTCAATGTACCTCTTTTTGTGATGCAACAGACTCGTTGTGCCGCAAAATCCTTTATCCTTATATGCAGGTTTTGTAGGAGTCTAACATTACCATGTAAAAAAAATGTACATAATGATTCAGAATTGACATTTGAATATTAAAAGTTTCATAATGGATTTTAACATACCTGATCATCTATGAAAATGAGGTCTAACGGCCATGCAACAAACGATCATATTGCATCTTGCAGCAATGTTATCTCTGAAACAATGTCAGGTGAATCTTTGTATGAGGCTAAAAGAAATTTTACTTTGTTGAACCCAAACATCACAAATTACTGAGATATCACGTTTCTTATCACATTCAACAAACAGAAAATGTTTATTCACAATCAAATGAAAACTTAAAATACAAAAAGATTAACAATACTACTAATAAGAATAGTAAATTCATCCTTCATAACTTCACCACTCTATCAACACTATCAGATAATTATAATTCAAGTAAAAATGACATATTCCAGAAAATCCATTCGTAATGCTCTAAGTTTATTAAAATCTGATTGTCATATTTTGACATGATACCTCAACTTCACCACTCAATCGACTCTAGTAAAATAACTATAATCAAAATGAAAATGATATACTCCATAAAATTGATCGAGAATAGTCTCTCAACTTCAAAACAATTTGTACGTTTAAGTAGTTACAAGAAAACAACTTTTTCCATCCTTCCTACTTCTATTATGTTTCCTACTAAGACTAGTTATAGAAAAATGTTCTTCCCACATGAATAGAGATTGCAGGGTAACTCTAAGAAAATTGCACAACAATCATTTATTAAAAATCTATACAAACAACAACGATTTCAATCGAATTCAAATAACTTCGACATAAATCAATGAGGTGCAATCTATACAAACATTTTATCACATTCCAGAATCTCCTAAATAAGAACTGTCAAGCATACTTTACAAAAATTTCCAACATCACAACATTTAAAAAGGAATAAAACCATCGAACCGACATACATTGACATTTCTATACAAATTACTTCAACATTTCTTCCCTAACAGACTGACTTCATAGCAGCACAATTTGAATAAAAAAGAAAACTAAATATCACAACTCTTAACAAACAGATTTGGCACCAGTTTGAACAAACCAACAACATTCACAAAATTATATTATTCATTCTACACTAGAAGTTGAGTTAAGTAATAGAACCTGTGAAGTTACCTCAAAAATGTCGAGGCTGAAAGAAGACTATGATGAATCACGGAGGAAGTGGAATCAGCGAGATGGATCAAAATAAGGTTTGTTGATGGTTGTTCATCGGTTTGTAGAAACGAGGAGGATGGTGATGAAGATGGAAATGATGATGTGCTGAGGTTGGTCGATGATGGTGGTGTGTAATGGAATGGGAAGGTCAAGATGGTGGTGGTCGATGGTGGTGGTTCGAAAGTAGACGGAGGGGAGCGGAACAGAGATGGCGGAGGGTCATTGGGGATGGTACAAATCAATGGTGGTTGATGGTGAGGAGAAGCATGGTTGAGAGACGGTAGAGGTTTTGAAGAGGGTTTAGAGAAATTTCTGAGAAAAATAAAGAATGAAAATCGAAACAAGGGTTATGTTTTATTTTAAAAAAAAAAGACCTTAGGCAGCGCTTTTTCAGAAAGCCCTGTCTAAGGGGGGCCTCTAGCACCGCTTTCTGAAAGCATTGTCTAAGGGGGCCTCTAGTAGCACTTTTTGAATAACCTTAGGTAGTGCTTTTGAAAAGCACTTTCTAAGGGGGTCCTTTAGCAGCGCTGTCTAAAGTGCGCCTTAGGCAGCGCTTTTTTAAAGTGATGTCTAAAGGTAACCCTTAGGCAACACTTTTGCTGAAATTTCTTCAAACTTTTTCGGGTTTATTTTGTTTAGCTTTAGGGAGCGCTTTTTGGAAAAAGCGTTGTCTAAAGCGCGCTGTCTAATCTAATTTTTGGCGTAGTGTGTTGTCATGAAAAAATTTACTTTTATCATACCCTATCATTACAATGATTCATCGTACCTTTTCAGAATCATTGTCAATTGATGTAGATGTATCTTAAGTATTATATAAACCCAAAATTTTAAATATTTAAATCACCTCTTCCTTTTTCAAAATATACAAATAATTCACACCTTTCATACCTGAAAACTTTTAAGCATACTTTTATAAAAGTGGGAAATGAAATGTTTCTGAGAAATCTAATTGTATTACTATCTATTATCTATTGGAAGAGAAATGTAACATCCCTATTTTTCTACACATGATAATAAAGGCTAAGAAAATAAAATCATAATTTGGAGGAGATTAATTGAAATCATAAAGAGTTGTTAGGATTGAACTAAAGGGAAAACTAGTAAATATTGTATAGTTGGAGGATATGGTGGTCATTGGACATATTAATGAGTGACATAAGGACTTGTTTGGCATGCTTATAAACCATTTATACTTTACAATAAGAATTGGAATGACAAATTAATGGCTTATAAGTAAAGGCAAGAGAGAAGAGGAGGAACCTATGTTCATCATTTTCTTAATTCAATTTTTCGTATTTTGGGACAACCTTCACTAAAAAAATCATAACTCTCTGCTCGTGATTCTTATTTAAGTCATTATTGAATTTTTGGAAAGCTCACAAAATTACTTACATTTTGCATATAAGTCTTTTGCATGTTTATGATGATGATGGAGAAAAACGCGTTTGAAGTTGATCAATTCTTGTTGAAAGTGAGTGTAAAGGAGCTATGAATTTGATGAGTTGAGCAAGGTGGAAACTTAATTACTGCATCACAACCATCTAGGTTCCATTTATGCAATGTGAGTTACATAGTTGGAACTTGGGTAGGAATGGGAAGGTTTGCATGTTGAATGGGTTACTGAGATAATACCTACAATACACCGGTGTTTAGATTCTGATGGTCTCTCGTTGTTGCAAGCATGATTAAATGATGGAACAAATGTGTTTTGTGATAGTATTGTATGTCTTGTAATGTCAATGCATGAATTAAGAATGTATTTGGTAGCTTATAAATAATAAAAACAGGTTGTACCCGGGTACTAGTATGAGTGTACCCGGGTACTAGACACAACATAGGCGTAGGGAGTCTGGGCGCATGGGGTGTACCCTTGATAATAGTATAAGGGTACCCGGTTACCATTGTGTTGGGCTGAAAATTTTCCAAACTTTGAAAATTTGTAACTTCCTCCTCGGGTGATCGATTGACGCATGGTTCGTATTGTTAGAAAGCTAAATAAGTGTACTTTATAATAACATTGGTTCCAAAACCACCATGTTCAATCTAAGTTTGTTGGAACCCCACTTAGTGAGTTCTTTCGGTTAAAGATTTGATGTTTGGATTCCCCTGAGTGTAGTTCTATTCCATTAAGGAATCAGGCGCCTCCTTGGTCTTTATGTTTATATAGTGTGTTGTAAAATGTATGATAATTATAACATGATCACTTATATGCTAATTGTCATACCACAGTATTTGACCTAAGATATCATCTCATATCATTCATATATGCATCATTGCATCATTGACAATTTTAACACAAGATAGATCGTGTATGTGCTCCTTGAGCCAAATTAGGGTTTTAAGTCAAAATAATTTCTTCAGTTTAAGATAAGATCAAACTAGGGTTTGAGTCTTCAATGACCTCGATTGATATATATTCATCAATCATCAATATTTGATCTTCAAATTCCCATCATTTCCTCAAGATCTATCTTAAATCGACCAAATTAGGGTTTTGATCGAGGATGGTGTATCATTGAATTTTTGCTCAATGAATGACCTAATTGCTTAGAGATTGATCTCAAAATAATTAATGCAATATCATGACCTAATTTTTTGATTCAAAACATCTCAAATGCCAAGATTAATTCTCAGAGAAATTCTAAATCATCTAACAAAAAGTCAACTTTCCAAATCAGTCAAACATTGACTTTTGGTCAACTTTTGAAACAAAATTTTTTCAATCATTAAATTACCCATCATATTCATAAAAAATCAAAATGTGTGAAAAAGTCAAAACTTGAAAATTTTCTAACACTTAGAAAAATTTTCAAGTGTTTTTATCACTTTTTCACCTTTTCATGGCCATTTTTCACCTAGATCCATTTTGATTAAAGAAAAACTCAAACCATGAAAGTTGTAGATATTGTCCCAAGCTTTCCAAAATATCCAAGAACTTGCAAAAATATTTTGTGTAGCTAGGGTTTTGAAATTGAACTTAGAGGTCCATAACCATAATTTACAAGTCATTTTCTCAAATTTTTCAAGTCTTTTTGCAATTTCCTCTTTCTAGAAGCCTTGTCACCAAAAGAGATAGGATTTAACTCCAAAATATCTGATGAGCTTGGCTTATAGGAGGATAAGATGACTTGAGTGATTTAACCATGGTTGGAAATTATAACCATGTGCATTAAATGTGAAAGATTCCATTCTTACCTCTTAAGCCAAGTTGCCAATTCTTGCAATCCTATCCTTGCCTTAATCATCAGACCTCTTGGTCTATAAATAGAAGTTATTTCTCACTTCAAAATCACACCAAAGCATTCATAAACTTGTTTTCTTCTTTTCCAAGTTTTAAAGTTCCAAAATGTGAGAATTTGCAAATCTCCAAACCTTGCAATTTCTGAGCAATGTCAAGCTTCAAACACTCTCCAAATACCCTTAGTAAGTTGTTAGAATCATCAAGCCATCACAAAAATAGCCGAAACTCAAAATCATACTCCAAATTCCATAAACTTGCAAATTGAGCCTTAACTTGCCATCTCTCAATTCACTCGTGCAAACTCTAATTTATCACTTCAAACATCATCCATATACCTCATATAAGTGATCCAAACACTCATCCCTGACCTGTAAGCTCAGAAACCCCAAAATCAAAGTTCACTTCAAGCCACTGCAGTTGGACTCGGGTAGAAAAACTCAGAAGTTCTCAATCTAGTCTAAGCATTCAAACACATTCCATAGGGTCAAGTGAAGTTCTCTAGATCATCAAACAACATTTGGAAACACTCTAGGCATGATTTTGATTTCTTCTCATAAGAGGTAAGTTTTCCAACTTCAAATTCTTCATTTTTCCTTCCATTTTAAAACTTGCTATGATATTGTATTTCTGCATATGCGAGGATCATAAACCCTCAATCAATTCCATGATTTTTTGCACAAACATGATTTCATGATCAAAAGTCAGAATTAGGGTTCTTCATGTTCATGTGAAAATTAGTTACCCCACACTTAAAATAAATGAAATTAAATGAAATTAAATGCTACCATCATGTTCCTTACGGAAAAAACTAGCAAGTTTCGTTTTTACATCATTCAATTTCATCAAAAAACGAAGGAGTTATGAATGAATGATCATGAGGAAGAAGAAGAATAAGCTATGCGCGCGTTTTTTCTAATTTTCAAATTTTCAAATATCTGTTTTATAATATATACATATGCTTGTGTTTTAATAAACGGATGTATAGCCACCCTAGTGGTAGAGCGCACGCCTTTCATGTCATTCCTTGCCCAAGGTCTGGGGTTCAAACCCCACCCAGACTTTTTATTTTTCAGTTTTCACTCTTTTCTTCAATTTTAAAACTATTTTTCAAACAATTTCACAAACTTGTTTCTAAATATAATTAAATGAAGGCGTGTTAATAACAAGCCACGTATGTGGCACAGTGGTTAATCTTTTCACCTTTGAGATTAAAGTCCTGAGTTCAAACCCTTCGAAAACCAAAACCAAATTTTTACCACTTGTTTTTTTCACATTTTCTATCAAACTTCAACATTCTCAAAAACCAATCAAAACTTCTCATTTTGAGATGATTTTTTACACACTTGTCATTTAATATAGCTATTTTATGATTATGTCAAAAAATTTAAAAGTATTTTCTTTTGATATATTTTTATTAGGTTTAAAAATAGACGTTTTAAAGTGTTTTTAAATACTTTCGAAAATGTTTTCTTCTTGATTTTTCAAACCTAAATCTTTTTCAAAACTTCTTGTGAATACATTTCACTTTTCAAAACCTTTTCAAAACTTTCAAAACATTTTAATTGACTTACTCACCTCTTTTCCATGATCGACTCGATTAATCTTTGAAAATACAAACCGAACAAGGTTTTTCTTCGAAAATCTTTTGAATTCAAAATCAAATTGATCATGGGCCTCCCTTACAGTGTAAGTCCCAAACCTCATTTGTACATACTTAGTTTCCTTGTACATATTCACCCTTTTGTGTACATATTCAATTCCTTGTATATATTCAACTTTTTTGCAAATATTCAACTTTTTTGCAAATATTCAAGTATAATTAATATCGTTCGCTAGTTTTTTCCGCTTGTTTATACACCAATTCCACTGGTATTAAGAGGAGCATTATTCTCGGTGAAACTTCTCTTATTCCAGTGGGCCTCCCTTATGGTATAAGTCTCACTCCTTTGTATATATTCAAGTATACTAGCTTATCCGCTTGTCTTAAACACTTTTTTATATATTTGCTTGCACACTCCTTTGTATATATTCAAGTTGCAATAGCGTTTATTTGCTTATTTTATAAACTTTTTTATATATTTCCTTCATAAACTCTTGTGAATGCACACACACACACATACACTTTGTCATATATATATAATTGTTCATATACTTGTTCATGTTTATTTATGTCATTACAACTAATATAACAACTAGGTTCCTCATAGCCTCCTCTTGGGCTTCGTACAAATGAACTCACTTGTTGAGTTAGCCTCCTCTCGGGCTTCGTACAAAAGAAATCCCCTGTTGAGTTAGCCTCCCCTCGGGCTTAATTCAAAAGAACTTTCTCGTTGAGTTTAGCCTTCTCTTGGGCATCATACAAGAAAGAGATATGGAAATCTCTAACAGCCTCCTATTGGGCTTCCAATATAAAGAATCACCTTTTCTAGGATAGAACCCTAAGAGTATGGTTTCCAGGTCAAATCACTCTTAAAGCCAAGCCAGCCATACCTTATAGCCTCCTCTTGGGCTTCATACGAAGACCCTCAATGTACCTTGGAACGCCTTCTTTTGGGCTCACAATACAAGGACCCTCGATGTCCCTCGGATAACCTCCTCTTGGGCTTACAATACAAGGACCCACGAGATTCTTAAAAGCATACCCCTAATCAATAAAAAAACAATTATCTTTAGAGAGAAGACATGAATCATCTCTATGAAAGAAGTATCTCATCTATAGCATCACATACAAATCAAACATTTTTTAAAATCAAACATTTTTAAAATCAAACACTTTTCAAACAAAACATCTTTCTTAACTTGTAAGTGGCAACACTTGTAAACTCAAGCAAAACGCCCAATGCTTAGAATGAAAGATTCAAACATTTTCAAACATCTTTCTTAATTTGTAAGTGGTAACGCTTGTACACTCAAGCAAAACACCCAATGATTACAATGAAATATTCAAACAATCAAATCAATTTTCAAAAATGAATGTGATGAAATAGATTAGATACATTTTTTATTAAGATGACACTTGTCGTTGTCTCTTAATTTTTGCTTCCACTAGCACATAAGTGAGAACTACGATTCATCTGGCTTTCTCAACCTCCTTTTGAGAATATGTAGGTGTCATAGACTAATTTTCGACCTAAGATACCATATCATATCATTCACAAAAGCATCATTGCATCACTAACAATTTCAGCACAAGATAGATCGTGTGTTTGCTCCTTGAGCCAAATTAGGGTTTTGATTAAAAAAATATTTCATCTGTTTAAGATATGAGCAATTAGGGTTTGAGTCTTCACTCACTTATAATGATCTATCTTCATCAATCATCAACATTTGATCTTCAAATCCCCATCACTTCCTCAAGATCTATCTTGAATCGACCAATTAGGGTTTTGATCGAGGATGGTGTATCATTGACTTTCTGATCAATGAATGACCTAATTTCTTGGAGCATGATCTAAAAATCACCAATGCAATATCTTGACTTAATTTCTTGATTCAAAACATCAAAAAAGCTATGATTGATCATCATAGAAATTCTGAATCATCTGACAAAAAAGTCAACTATTCAGATCAGTCAAACTTTGACTTTTGGTCAACTTTTTGAAATTTATTTTTTTTCAATCATCAAAGTATTTAAAATATTCCATCATGATCATAAAAAATCAAAATATGTGAAAAAGTCAACAAAAAATAAACAATTGAAAATATTTCAAGTGTTTTTAACACTTTTTCACCATTTTCATGGCCATTTTCACCTCGATCCATTTTGATTCAACAAAAACTCAGAACATGAAAGTTGTAGATCTTGTTCTAAGCTTTCCAAAATGTCAAAGAAATTGCAAAAAAAAAATTGTGTAGCTAGGATTTTGAAATTGAAACTTAGAGCTCCATAACCATAATTTTCATGCCATTTCTTCAAATTTTTCAAGTCTTTTTGCAATTTCTTCCTTCTATAAGCCTTGTCACCAAAAGAGATAGGATTTAAGAGAGAAATATCTGATTAGCTTGGCTTAGAGGAGGATAAGATCACTTGATATTTTTAACCATGGTTTAGAAATTAACCATGTGCATTTATGGCAAAGATTCCATTCTTACCACTTAAGGCAACTTGCACAAATCTTCCAATTCTACCCTTTCCTTGCTCTTCAGACCTCTTGGCCTATAAATAGAAGTCATTTCTCACTTCTAAATCACACCAAATAAATCCTAAACAAGCTTTCTCACTTCTTTCTTTTTTTCCAAGTTTCAAAATTCCAAAGTTCCAAAATGTGATTTATTTTCAATCCTTAAATGTCATGATTACATATGAATTATGGAGTAAGCATTGTGTAAATTATGTTGAAGTATGGCTATTTTCCGCTGCATAGCCTTTGATGCAACCCCTATAGTGAAATAAGGATCCTAGGGTTATTCTTGCCAACAAAATATTTGACAGATTTTCACAAGTATATTAAAAGTGTCAAAGATACTAGAGATCTTTCTCAAGTCCACTCATAAAGGCATGTATTTATAGAGTTGATGATTATCAATTGATCAATAATTCTCATATCCATCTGCAAATTGTTTGAATACCTTGAAGACTATCAAGGATTATGTGTTCCAAGGAGATGGAATAAATGTTCTATAGGATGTTAGAACATTATTATTGGTATGCAACGACCAGTTGAAGAGAAAATGTTCTAGGTTCTAAACAAATGTAGTGTGAGTACATATGTATGGAACCTACTCCTGATATGGAAGAGGAGACATCTGCTTTGTCTTAGTTCATCAGGACACAATCAACAAAATTTTCTACTCCAGATGTTAGTTCATTTATGACCTAAGTTTATGGGAGTATAGAAGTTAAGCTCAGTGCAAGTAAAAGATTCATAAAGGTATACCCCTCAGTCCCTTTATGTGAAATCAAGATGAGCTTATATCTGGTATATTCCTCTGATCAAAGGAACCTGATATGTGGAATTTTATTTATGACCATAAAACAGATTTTGTTTGGTGCTGAACACTGTGATCCAACCACAGTAAAAAATGGCCCGAGTGTTTGACTACCCTATATAATATATTGGAAGGATATTTTTGGAAGAATCAAGGGAAACATATTGCTTTGAGAAATCTGCATATTTTTGTGTTATGCCATGATTAAGTCCGTTACGGAAACCTAGTTGAGGGAATCTCCTCTGTAGGTACAGATTGTGGCATCCATCATCTCAAAATCAGAATGAAAGTCTGAAGAAAAGCTTATTGAGTTGGTGTGTATTGTGCTTCCTATGCCCCCACCAAGTATTATGGATGAGAAGTTAGGGATGTTACCCCAGAACCATAATGGATGATGTCGTAATAGATGTTGAAACATCATCTCAATATCTTCAATCATGAGAAGTATGTATTGTTGTCAGGAAGTATATGAGAAGATGTAATCGATCATAAGGATCTAGTGTGAATAGACAATTCTAACTGACTAAACTGGTAGGTACTTTGATGGGAGACTTAGTACTTATTAGTATGTAGCCTAAATGCCAAACCACTTATACTCTGTCGAGAGCTGAGTATTTTTCTGATGGATTCATGGTATATTGTGAACTGAATATTAGTATTAAAGTTCACTGTGATCTTCACAAGTTAAGAATGTGTGGAAATATTATCTGGTGATTATATGAAGAGCTGACTCAATATGGGAGATGCATATAGATTCTAACAAATGTCTTGATGGGAGTTTGATATTTATGAGAGCTGTGTGGAAATTTGAATCAAGAAGAGATGAAGTATGTGATGTATAAAAGAGAATGTTCTACATGAAGATGTAACATCACAACTGTTGAAGACACCAGATATTGAAGAAGGCAGATAAGGTTCAGACTTATCTTTTGAAGATGTATCATTGGTCATATGCATTGTTAACTATAAGGTTTATTCTATTACAAGTTACAAAGTGTGGCAATCTGAATTTTGTGTAGCAAGTAAAGTAAGGATTCCAAATTTGGAAACTGCGGAAAATTCCAAATAAAGAATGCTTTAAGTATTATAAGGACCAACATCCAAGATGTCCTTATTCTGTGTAACTCAGGGGGAGTAACAGTATATGGTAAGCTTCATCCTGGAAGCTAAAAGGGAGAAGTGTTGATACTAAGTGGGAGAGAAAATGTTATTTAATTATGTGTGCATCTTTGAATGTCCTATCTGATGTTTATACATCTATTCTTTATGATGCTGATATGTATGTCAAGCTACTATTGAGGGGGATAAATTGTTCGTTAGCATATGCGATGGGGAGTGTATACTGCTATATGTTAAAGTGTCCTGAAATCATGAAGATGATGTTTTATTATAATCTCATAACTAAAGCTGATAGGTTCTGTAGTAAAGTTGATGGTGTCCCAAATGATGTTGCTACATTATTGTTGATGATAGTCTGTGGAAGA
The DNA here is from genome assembly GCA_021764765.1 of Vicia sativa. Lineage (NCBI taxonomy): Eukaryota > Viridiplantae > Streptophyta > Magnoliopsida > Fabales > Fabaceae > Vicia > Vicia sativa. The sequence continues at coordinate 78,933,757 of CM038796.1, read as the reverse complement.
GACTTGGGACTATAGATCTTGATATTCTATCACCTCGTTCAGAAGTGGCAGTTATGTCTTTGGTTTAGAATAAGAAGATTCTAAGTTTTTTTAAAGTAGGATGCTTTGGAAATGCATGACTACTATTCTATTTTGAGGACTTTACTAGTATCAACAACTACTAGTAAATGTAATGACCAGAAGGATGAATTAATAAACATGATTTCTCAGGTATATAAATTGTCGTTTTGTTTCTTTTTCTTTCCTTCACTTTTTGTTGTGTCTTTGTTTGTTTTACTCTCATGTCCTTTATTTGGATATGGGTAATTTTAGAGTCTGTGAAGGTTATGTTTGTCAACATGTGGCAAACATAAGGAAAAGGGTAGTGTTCAGACGTTGTTAAGTCTGAGGTCAATCTTTGCAGTTGTTTTTGCAAAGATGTTGAATAAGATGTCTTATTCTAAGTTTGTTGGTTCTTGCATTTTCTACAAGTATTTTTGTTCTGCGTCTTGTTTGTGAGTTATGAACACAAATTGTGTCTTGTGTTCTCAGTTATCCAATATAGAGGTCTGGTTCTATATGTCTGTAAATGGATAATTCAAGTGTTTGTTTCTATTAGTTTGTTTCCTCTTGTGCTCTAAAAGAGGAAGTTGTGTCTATTTGTGTCGTAGCATAGTTCTTAGTTTGAGAGGGAGTATTCAATATATTCTTCCTCATGTGCATCATGACCTCAGTATTTCTCCTTCTTTGCGAAGATGCAGTCTATGTTGTTATGTTTTTTGTGCTATAGTGAGTTCTCCTTCAAGAAGCCTTTGTCATATTATGGATAAAAAGGGGGAGAGGTGATTATAATATGTTATCTCTGAAGAGCTAATTTTAAGGGGGAGAAACTTTGTGTGATCTGTGGGATCATTAAAAGAGAGAGAACATTGGAATTGGAACTGCCACAAAGATATCCTAGTATGATGTTTCAACATCATAAAAGAATACTGAAGACTATCACTTGTAAAGTTTGAAATATCATAAACAGTGACTACTGAAGACTTCTAAATTGCTGCTACTGAATTAAACTATTTAAAGCCTTGTATATTTTATTATGCTTCTGTAATACTAAGGTTATGTAAATTAGTTTTAGCCAAAATAAGTCAAAGGGAGAGATTGTTGATTCTCTAAATTTTGGAATTGGCTTTATGTTTGGTAAAACTAATACAACAACAATAGGTTAAATAGAATTTATAACTTGTAAGGAGAAAGCATGTTGAAGTTCTATTGAATGAAGAAACATGTTGTGTTGTAATGTTTCAACACGTGGAACAACATGTCGAAGAAGATGTCACGACATCAGAAATCACGCTACTAAACTGTCCAAGTTTATTACAGTTCTGTTTTAAATTGTGCAGAATATTCTAGGAATATTATGCATCATATGTGGCGTGTTTATGAAGGCATATGTGGAGGTCTTAGATCCAAGGAGAAAAATTAGCAAAGACCTTGATTGTAGTAGAATTTATCTGCAAAAAGTTTGTTACTACAGTTTGTTACAGCTTCAAGCTGTTATTTGAAGGCCCAAATCCAATTGGGTAATAGGTTATAAATAGAAGCTTTGTAACCTAAGTTTTGAACCAGCCGAATTTAGTAATGATGTAGTTTTTAGGGCTGAGTCTGTAATAACTCTCTAGGAGAGTTGGTTTGTAGGTGAACCACCCGAATTGTGGGATGGTCACTGATTTGTACCTCGAAGCCTGTAGGCAAGAGGTTTATTTTACTCACTAAGAAGCTATGAAGCAATGAGTGTAGTTGTGTCCTTGGAAGAAACTGTGAAGTAATTCCAAGTTAGTTTGTGTCACAATTTGACTGGTTTGTGTTTGAAGTGAGGTATCTTTAAACTGTTTTAATTTTGTTTGGAGTGAGGTATCTCCAAGCTGATTGTATTAGGTGTCAAGCCGTTGATGTAGTTGACAGGATGTAATTTCTAGAAATAACTGAGGTGATTGGAAGTCATCAGAGGTTCTCATATCTAAGTGCGGTGTCTTCAATAGAAGGGAAATTGGGTAGTTTGATAAGTGAGGAGTGTAAACAGGGTAAGTTTACTCTGAATTATTACTACTGATAATGGACTTCATTCCTGGCTTGGTATGCCCCTATATGTAGGTTGATTAGAACTGAACTGGGTGAACCATTTTGTGTGTTGTTTATTATTTTCTACTTTGTTCATTGTATGCTCTACCTTGTCTATTTTATAATGTCATATCAGATGTCATGACATCCTAAGTCTACTGTCACCAGAATTTCACTACAGAACTAACAAACTCGCCTTTAGGAAAATTTTGGCTAAAACATTATTTGAGTATATAAGCCATACAATTAAAATCAGCACCAAAACAAACATTCAAACAAACTTAGTGTAACACCCCTTCTAATAAGCCCCGAATTAAACAACATATTTAAAATCAGAGAAATAAAATTACACGGAAGGAGTGTCACAACATCATATCAACATAATCAAGAAAACAGACATGACATATTCGTCACTTTAATCATTTAAACACATAATATATTCATGACATATACTTTTTTTTTTTCGTGCAAACGCAACGGAATCATAATAACTTCATCTCCAAAGGAGGAATCAAAATATAAAATTCAAGGCATTAAGCCATATGGTTCATACACCAAACATGTTATCAAGTCATAATATACATACAACAACATATAATCAAAATAATGGATTATATACAAGTATAATCCATATACAAAAATATGAGTTCGAATGCAGACACTAATCCCCCAGTGTTACAATCAGAGCATCGACTCAAAATTAAAAAGAAGTAACGGACTACAAGCCTGAGTCGTCCGCTAACCCGTGCGCCTCGCACTACCGTCCTTGGTGCCTGAACAATGCCGAAGCAAGCATTTTCCAACAGAGGGATAAGAATTCCAACAAACATAAAGTATATAATTTAAAGCAAATGAAAGGTATCAAATAAAGGAATCTTACTCTTTTTCCAACTCTTGCATAAACCACACAATATATTCATTTAATCCGATTCACATATTCAACAACTCAATAGAATCAAGCACAATCAATTTCAATTACCAATTAGCACACAAGGCATAATATTCAACATAACACAAACTCAACAAAGTGTGTACGTACGACTCGACACAACGACACGACTTATGCATGTGGTACCAATCATCTATTATCCTTCAGATTTACCGATTGTCTATCCCTCAGACGGATAATCACAAAGCCCATTCCCTAAGCTTTCAAACCCCCAATATGAGTTTGGGACGAGCCACTAGCCTCCACGAGACTAACAGACATCGCCTCTTGACACGACTTATGATGCGGTGTGCAATTCAACAACAACAATATACAAATCAAGACACCCCTCTATCTCAATTACAAGCATACATCACCATAATTCAACCCTATGAATTAAACTCACAACATTGCACAACAAACATCATTTATTTCATTTCAACAATTATCACACAACACCAAAATATTTATAAACCAAACACATCATTTCCGGAATCGACAATTAATCAAATATCTCGAATAATATTAAATCAACACTTTTTCCCATCATAAAATCTCACGTTTCAACAACTAAATATTCGGATTTACGCCGATTCGGCTACCACAAAGAATACTCTCAAAACAACATAATCGGCTTTACAATATTTTAATTAAACATAATTATTCAATCCTAGACTCCATTTCCGGTCACCATCGTAAAATGCCGCATTTTCGACAAACCGACATCACCACATTAATCTACACATCCAACTTAGCTACCACCTAAATTTTCATCCAATTCCGGGTAACTAATTATACCGCTTAATTTGGCTAATCGGACCGAACGGTATTATTTTCACTTACTCTTAAGTTAAACAACTCATCTACAATTTAATTCTTCTCCGGTCGTACTCAAAATATTAAGTTTTACCAATTAATCGTAACCGATTATATTAATTAATCACACTACGAATTATAATATATAAATGTATTATTAATTATAATATTTATATATATTTGAAATTGAAACACAAGTATAATATATATATATATATATATATATATATATATATATATATATATATATATTATTTGACTATCAAACATATTATTATTATTATTATATATATTGAAAACAAAATGTAACAGATGAAATTTTTCAAGTAGCCCTTCAACTAGCACCCCACGTGACTCCACCACTCCCCATCTTCTTCTCTACCATTTTTACAGACAGATAACTATTGTCACAGGAAAAATTATATTTTCCTAACAGTTAACAAAATTTATTTTTCTAAACCGAAAAAATCGAAATCAAGTGCAATAAAAATATATTAGATGTTTAGAGGAAGTCTAACCCTTACCGATTAATCTCCGGAACGAGCTTTTTCGGTTGATTTTCCAAAACTTTTCCTCTTCTCTTCAACCCTAGCTTTCTTCTATTTTCCTCTTCTGCTACTCCACTTTCTCACTTTTCTCTCTTACTGGGTTTTCTATCTCTTTTTCTTTCCCTTATAAAACTATCCACTTACTATATATATTACTTTATTATATAATATATAAAACTAACTTACTTACTAAACTAACTTCTATATATAACGTTAACACTAACATACTAACATACTCTAACTTACATATAATAAAACTAATATTTTATTAAACTAATTTAATATAATTAAATAACATTAACTTATTAATTTATAATAAATTAATTAATACTAATATAAATCCATTCTCACAAATAAATCAAATAATACATATAATAAAATATTTACACACTAAATATAATTTTATCGAGTAAAAATAGTTATTTTTCGGTAAAGCAAATAAACCCGATTAATCACCTACCGGACCGAATAACCGACTAAATAATTATTATTTTACCAAAATAAATATCAACCGGTCATTTTTAGAAAATAATAATATAAATAATATTAATTAAAACGGGGTGTTACAACTCTCCCCCACTTAAAAGATTTTCGGCCTCGAAAATTACCTCTAAACGAACAACTCGGGATATGAATCTCGCATCCGGCTTTCAAGTTCCCAAGTTATGTTTCCATTAGCCGCACCACCCCACACCACCTTAACCAAAGAAATCTCTTTTCCTCTAAGTTGTTTCACTTTCCGATCTTCGATCCTTGTCGGCAAAGTCTCAACGGTTAAGTCGTCTCTAACTTCCACATCATCCACTTGCACCACATGGGAAGGATCCGCAATATACTTTCGCAATTGCGACACATGAAACACATCATGTAAATTTGAAAGTGATGGTGGTAATGAAATCCTATACGCCACATTACCAATCCTTTCCAAAATTTGATACGGACCAATAAACCGAGGTGTCAACTTTCGCGATTTAAGTGCCCGACCAACACCCGTAGTAGGATTCACTCTCAAAAACACATGTTCATCCTTCTTGAATTCAAGAGGCTTCCTCCTCTTGTCATGGTAACTCTTTTGGCGACTTTGTGAAATTTGCATCTTCTCTCTAATCAACTTAATCTTATTTGTAGTTTGTTGCACAAGTTCCGGTCCAACCACCGCACTTTCCCCTTATTCATACCAACATAAAGGTGTTCGACAACGCCTTCCATACAACGCCTCAAAAGGAGCCATACCTATACTAGAATGAAAATTGTTATTATAGGTAAACTCAATCAAGGTCAAGTAACTCTCCCATGAACCTCCTTGTTCCAACACACACGCACGCAAAAGATCTTCGAGTGATTGAATAGTTCTCTCCGTTTGACCATCCGTCTGTGGATGATAAGCGGAACTCAAACGTAACTTAGTACCCAAAGCTCTTTGCAAACCTTCCCAAAATCTAGATGTGAACCGGGTCTCTATCCGAAACAATGCGTCGAATACCATGCAAACATACAATCCTCTCAACATACAACTTAAGCTTCTCCATCGAGTAATCCATTCTAATTGGAATAAAGTGAGCGATTTAGTCAATCTATCCACTATAACCCAAATAGCCTCATAGTTACTCGGAGTCCTCGGCAAACCGAAACAAAATCCATCGAGATCTTGTCCACTTCCATTCTATAGACAAAGGTTGTAACAAACGGAAGGCTTTTGATGCTCTATCTTGGACTTTTGACAAACCAAACATGAATACACAAATTCCGCAATTTCCTTTTTCATACTCGGCCACCAAAATAGCTTTCTCAAATCTTGATACATCTTTGTGGCACCAGGATGAATGCTCAATCCACTTCGGTGTCCTTCCTCTAGGATCCTATTTTTCACATCTCCCACATCTGGGACACAAACCCGATCACGACATCTCAACACGTCGTTCTCATCAATTCTAAACTCTCCTCCTTGACCTTGGTTAACTAAAGTCAATTTGTCAACCAAAATCAAGTCCTCTTTTTGTCTTTCTCTTATCTCATCCAAGATTCCACTTGTAATCTTCAACATACCAAGTTTTACACCGAAGTATGTTTCTTCACAAACCAAACTCAAGTCGCGAAATTGTTCCAGCAACTCCCACTCTTTCACCATTAACATAGACATATGCAATGATTTTCTACTCAACGCATCGGCAACCACATTCGCCTTACCAGGATGGTAATTCAAACTAAAATCATAATATTTCAAGAACTCTAACCATCTCCTCTGCCTCATATTCAACTCTTTCTGATCAAACAAATATTTCAAGCTCTTATGATCACTGAAAAACGTTGAATCTCGATCCAAACAAGTAATGTCTCCAAATTTTCAACACAAACACCACAGCTGCTAACTCTAAGTCATGAGTCGGATAATTCCTCTCATGCACTTTAAGTTGCCTCGAAGCATAGGCCACCACTTGCCCACCTTGCATCAACACACCACCTAACCCCATCAATGAAGCATCACAATACACTGTAAACGGGTCAGATGGATTAGGTAAAATCAAAACAGGAGCAGTAGTCAATCTTCTCTTAAGCTCTTGAAAGTTATCCTCACACTGAGTAGTCCATACAAACGCTTGCCCCTTTCTCGTCAATTGTGTCAAAGGTAAAGCTAGCTTGGAAAAACCTTCAATGAACTTACGGTAGTAACCGGCCAAACCAAGAAAACTTCGAATCTCAAAAACAGACTTAGGAGATTCCCATTCTGACACAACTTCAATCTTAGACGGATCAACGGAAATACCTCCACGAGATATCACATGTCCAAGAAAACTCACTTGCTCCAACCAGAACTCACACTTAGAAAGTTTAGCAAACAACTGATTCTCTTTCAGAATCGACAACACAATTCCTAAGTGCTCGGCATGCTCTTTCTCATTCTTCGAATAGATTAGAATGTCATCAATAAAGACCACCACAAACTTATCAAGGAACTCATGAAAGATTCTGTTCATGTACTCCATAAACACACCAGGTGCATTCGTAACACCGAAAGGCATCACCGAATACTCATAGTGTCCATACCTCGTTCTAAACGCCATCTTCTGAATATCACCAGCTTTCACACGAATTTGGTGATAACCAGACCTCAAGTCAATCTTACTAAACACACAAGCTCCTACCAACTGGTCCATCAAATCAGCAATCCTAGGTAAAAGATACTTGTTCTTGATAGTAACTTTGTTCAACTGCCGATAATCCACACAAAGTCTCATCGTTCCTTCTTTCTTCTTTACTAACAACACCGGCGCACCCCACGGAGAAACACTCGGACGAATAAACTTCTTATCAAGTAACTCTTCAAGTTGGCTCTTTAGTTCAACCAATTCCGATGGTGACATCCGATACGGAGCCATCGAAACAGGACTAGTACCAGGAACTAAATCAATAGAAAACTCTACTTCACGTTCTGGAGGTAAATCCGTAATCTCCTCCGGAAACACTTCAGGAAAATCACAAACAACAGGAACATCCTTTCTCACTCCACTATCACCAAGATTCATGCTCGCCATCAACATAAACAATTCTGCTCCTTCCTTAACACACTTTTCATCATCGGTAGACAAGAGCGCAACGCCTTCCATCTCGGACTCGAGAAAAAGAACCGCTTTAGCAAAACAGTTGATATAGACATGGTTGGATCTCAACCAGTCCATACCCAGAATGACATCAAGTTGACTCAAAGGAAGACATACGAGATCCACTTCAAAATCTCTACCATACATACGCAAAGGACACTTTAAACAAATAACAGAAGTAGAAACCGAACCCATCGCAGGCGTATCTATCTCCATACTTCTACCCAAATTAGATAACACGAGACCCAAACTAGTAGCACAATCCAAGGAAATAAATGAATGCGTAGCACCCGTATCAACAATAGCAATCAAAGGCACATTATGGATAAAGCAAGTACCTCTGATCAACCTCTCATCCGCCGAAGTCTCGGCACCAGACAATGCAAACACTTTTCCTCGCTCCTTCTTTGGCTTTGTGCACTTTGTACTAATGTGCTCTTGCTCGCCACAGTTGTAGCAAGTCACACTAGCACTCAACCTGCACTCGTTAGATCGGTGACCAATATTCCCACACTTGAAACACGTAGGCTCAGCTTGGCGACACTCCAAAGCACGGTGTCCCTCTTTACCACATCTAAAACACTTCACCGGAGTAGTAACTCCCCCACTTGGACTCTTTCCCACCTTCATCGGTTGCTTCCCTTTTCCATCATAAGGCTTAGGACGCATTTTCCCCTTGCCTCTCTTGTCACTTAAACTCTTGTAGTAAGCACTACTATCACGACTATCCTCATCATAGATACGACTTTTGTTCACCAATTCAGAAAAGCAGGTAATTTGTTGGTACCCGATAGCTTTCTTCACATCCGGCCTTAAGCCGTTCACAAACTTCAAGCATTTAGATCTCTCGGCATTAACCGTATTATAGTGAGGACAATACTTGATTAAGTCTTGAAACTTAGCGGCATAATCAGCAACAGAACCGCTTCCTTGTTTCAATTCAAGAAACTCCACCTCTTTCTTACCACGTACATCCTCAGGAAAGTAGTTCTCCAAGAATGCATCTCGGAAAATAGCCCAAGTCACCACGGTGTTATCCTCATCATACCTCTGACTAGCATTAATCCACCAGTCCTCAGCTTCCTTTACCAGCATGTGAGTTCCGAACTGCACTTTCTGAGCATCGGTGCAATTCATCACTCGGAAAATCTTTTCGATGGCCTTCAACCACTCTTGAGCTTCTTCGGGCGCATGCTCTCCTTTGAAAGTAGGAGGGTTGTTTTTCTAAAACTTTCCAAGAGCACGGAAAGCATCATCAGCTCCATCATGTGGCACCGGATTAGCTTGCGGCATCTGATTCAAGGATCCCGCGAGCAATCGCAATGCCTCAGCAAGTGCATTATCATTCCTTCCAGCAACCATCTTCTTCTGAACAACACAAAAGTATCGATCGCGTCAGATACACAATCAAATACAATGGGATTAGTAACATTAAGACCTGACAACTGACCGACAATGCTCTGATACCACTATTGTAACAATCCCTTCTAATAAGCCCCGAATTAAACGACATAATTAAAATCAGAGAAATAAAATTGCACGGAAGGAGTGTCACAACATCATATCAACATAATCAAGAAAAACAGACATGACATATTCGTCACTTTAATCATTTAAACACATAATATATTCATGACATATACTTTTTTTTCTTCGTGCAAACGCAACGGAATCATAATAACTTCATCTCCAAAGGAGGAATCAAAATATAAAATTCAAGGCATTAAGCCATATGGTTCATACACCAAACATGTTATCAAGTCATAATATACATACAACAACATATAATCAAAATAATGGATTATATACAAGTATAATCCATATACAAAAATATGAGTTCGAATGCAGACACTAATCCCCCAGTGTTACAATCAGAGCATCGACTCAAAATTAAAAAGAAGTAACGGACTACAAGCCTGAGTCGTCCGCTAACCTCGCCTCGACTACTAGCCTGTGCCTGAACAATGCCGAAGCAAGCATTTTCCAACAGAGGGATAAGAATTCCAACAAACATAAAGTATATAATTTAAAGCAAATGAAAGGTATCAAATAAAGGAATCTTACTCTTTTTCCAACTCTTGCATAAACCACACAATATATTCATTTAATCCGATTCACATATTCAACAACTCAATAGAATCAAGCACAATCAATTTCAATTACCAATTAGCACACAAGGCATAATATTCAACATAACACAAACTCAACAAAGTGTGTACGTATACGACTCGACACAACGACACGACTTATGCATGTGGTACCAATCATCTATTATCCTTCAGATTTACCGATTGTCTATCCCTCAGACGGATAATCACAAAGCCCATTCCCTAAGCTTTCAAACCCCCAATATGAGTTTGGGACGAGCCACTAGCCTCCACGAGACTAACAGACATCGCCTCTTGACACGACTTATGATGCGGTGTGCAATTCAACAACAACAATATACAAATCAAGACACCCCTCTATCTCAATTACAAGCATACATCACCATAATTCAACCCTATGAATTAAACTCACAACATTGCACAACAAACATCATTTATTTCATTTCAACAATTATCACACAACACCAAAATATTTATAAACCAAACACATCATTTCCGGAATCGACAATTAATCAAATATCTCGAATAATATTAAATCAACACTTTTTCCCATCATAAAATCTCACGTTTCAACAACTAAATATTCGGATTTACGCCGATTCGGCTACCACAAAGAATACTCTCAAAACAACATAATCGGCTTTACAATATTTTAATTAAACATAATTATTCAATCCTAGACTCCATTTCCGGTCACCATCGTAAAATGCCGCATTTTCGACAAACCGACATCACCACATTAATCTACACATCCAACTTAGCTACTGTGATACGGTGAACTGACTTTGTAGGATTTTTGTATCCAAATGTGCGGATAGCAAGAGTCGCCACCGACTTTTATTTTTATCCAATTAAGGGAAGGTAAAAGTAACAGAAAAAGACCTTCGTTAGATTCTGAGTTCGGGAGAATGGTTATGAAATGGGAAGGTATTAACACCCTTTTCCATCCGTAGTTATCTACGGGCTCTTAGTTGCTCTAGATCACTTTTTAAAATTGCTTTCTGTGTGTTTGACAAAAATGTTTTGAAAAGGCATTTCGCTTTGACTTTGTAATGACTCATGTAGGAGTGTATACAAAGTGTTCGGAAATGTTTTTGTTTTGAAAAGAATTTGAACTTTGAAAAAAAAAGTGTGTGGTGTGAAAAAGCATTTGATAGAGCGAGCAACTAAGAGACTTATTTACCCACTCAGAATTGGTCGTTTTATTGTACTTCTACATTCCTTTTGAATAGCGCTAGCCATACCATTAGTTAGTAGGTAGCTCCATTCGATGTGGACATTCGAAGGGACATCGGATGGTCATAGAAAGCAACTTGTAGGAAGTATCCAACATATCGAAGGGACTATCATCATTTTCGTGGCGACAATCGAGGGTCAAGATCATGTATTCGGAGGCGACATCGTGGGTCTTATGATCTTTATATCAAGGGACTATGATGATTTGTTTAAGGCAACGGTAGGAATACCTCTACGTTCGAGGGACAAGGACCGCTTTGAAATCGAAGGCATCGAAGAGAATTACCCTAAAGAAGTGGTGAAAGAAGTGTGTTGATTTTATATTTTATCTTGAAATTAGTGTGAGCTATGTACAATTATTATCTTGCCATACCGCTAATTACTAGCAATTGATAAGGGAAAAGAAAAGTAAAAGTGCGGAATGTAAAATGCGAAATAAACCTATTTATTACATGGCT